>OY019130.1:42767989-42770489 GCA_955652365.1 Eristalinus aeneus
TCAGAAAATTTCTGACCTTGTTACAATATGTTTAAATTAAACATATTGCGTACAAACTGAAAAAAGCCAAATTCTAAGCGCATAAAGATCCTGTGTTTACATTATTATGGAAGGAATGTATAATAACTTAGCATTATTGTGAAATATTGCCGACAAGTTGAGTTTTGACTTTCAAATTATCTTGAGTGCATCTTTCGGAAAGAGTCTAACAAGCTATAACACATCACTCAATAAGTCCTGGGACATACAGGGGGCGCCACAAACAAAAAAATTAATATAAAAGTAATAATTTTTGTTAATGGCGCCCCTTATATATTTCCCGGGACGTATATTTAGTTTGGCGTTGTACTTTCTTATTTTTTCGAATGAGAAATTTTGAATCCGTCTCTAACTTCCACAAACCCAAATACCTCCAGGACATTGTTAAGAAGTCAATTAAAACGGTGGTATAGTTAATAAAATTATATTTTTATAATGGCACGAATTCCCAAAATGTCAACTGGATTCTACGGCAACTGTTGATGAGATATATTCAGTGATTTTGTAATATTCTTCGCCTTCCTTAATGATTTTTATTATGCATCAATCTTTACAAATCGTAAAATCTTGGAAAGATCATGTTTTGACTATAGAAAAGAACACGTATCATGAGCATTACACATAAATAAATCCCAAACAGATTCTTCTTCTTCTCCTTGTGGCGCTACAGTCCGGGGTGGACGCACTCCAAGTTGATTGAGGTCCTTCTCAACTTCTGTGCGCCACCTTAGCCTAGGCCGTCCTCTGTTGCGTTGTCCCAATGGCTCGGATTCGGAGCAGTGATGTCCATACGCTCTAAATGGCCTAGCCATCTGAAGCGTTGTATCGGACGACGCTTGACCAGGCGCATGTCGCTGTACAGCCCATAGAGTTCGTCGTTAAATCATCTCCTCCAGATGCCAGCAATGCAAACATGACCAAAAATCGCAAGCAAAACTTTTCTCTCGAAAAGACTAAGGATTTCCTCATCCGCTTTTAGTAACCTCCAGGCTTCCGCGCCATAAAGTAGGACTGCAATGATTAAGCTGTTATGTAAAGCGCACTTAGTCCTTCGAGAGAGGACTTTATTACCCAATTTTTTCTTGCGCCCAAAGAAACAGCGATTGGCAAGAATGATTCTGCGTTTGATTTCCGTACTGAAGTAGTTGTCCCTGTTAACGTCAGAGCCAAGGTAAACGAAGTCCTTGACTACCTCGAAGTTTCTGCTGCCTATTGTGAAGCTCTGTCCGATGTGGATGTTGTGTGTCCTTCTTTGATGATAGCATGCACACTGTTGTGTCCTCATTTATGGCCAGACCCATTTTTGCCGCTCCCGTTTCAATGCCATCAAACGCCTCATTGACGACTCGTTATTTTCTTCCAATTACGTTAATGTCAGCGTAAGCTAGCAATTGAACTGACTTCTGGAAGATCGTGCCTCTGGTGTTGACTTTTGAGTAACGCACGATCTTCTCGAGTTTGATGTTGAAGAAGTCACTTGACAGTGCGTCGCCTTGTCAAAAACTATTTTTGACATTAAAGGTATCGGTGAATTCGTAACCGAGCTTGACGGAGCATTGAGAGTTCTCCATCGTTATCCTACATAACCTGACGAGTTTGTTATGAATGCTAAAACTCGACATGGCACTGTATAGTTCGGCCTTACAGCGGAATTTGGGCCGTCATCGCCGTTAAGGAGTCTGCAGAAACGATCCTTTCAGATTCTCAGCACAGACTTCGAGTATACGCTTCGGTAGTTTACTAGCTAAGATATATGCAAATAACTAATTTCGAAAATTTTGTAAACTCAAATTGAAGTAAAATTGAAAATTCAGATCAAGTTTGTTACAACCAAATAATAAAAAGTTACACGTTCTCCATATGCCCTTCGTTCCACAGGATGTTTCCTTCATTTAAAAGTTTATTTTCTAGGTAATGCCGTTCTTTAAAAGCAACTGGCTATCGTTCAATTGGTTCAGGTCTCCACTTTGTGATTTTCATTTATAGTATGGACAATGAATTTAGATAGAGATCTGTACAATATCGCCTGTATTCTACATACAGAGAATACAAAGAAATGATGCGATTGATTGTTGCATAATTGCAAACACCAACATTTTTAACTCGACAGAACAATCGCCATCGATACCACTCTAAATAATTAGTCGCATTCCACGCCAAAGTTAAAAATGTTGATAAATAAGAATAAGAAAAAGTAAAATAAAAACTTCACAAATATTATAAACATGACAGAAAAAGAATAGAATTTGTAATAATACTGAATTTCGATTTTCCACAGTCTGAAAACCGCCAGGAAGTTGTGTACCCCTAGAGCAATAACCAAGTTTCCAGTTATCAAGTTTATTCCATTCCAGCGAATACAAACATTCCATTTCGTGATACATCGCATAAATGGTTATTCATAAAAGCGTCAAATTTTAAACACTGTCCCTCATTGCCGATGTACATATCTCGTGTACAT
>OY019130.1:42775489-43235489 GCA_955652365.1 Eristalinus aeneus
GATGTTTCCTTCATTTAAAAGTTTATTTTCTAGGTAATGCCGTTCTTTAAAAGCAACTGGCTATCGTTCAATTGGTTCAGGTCTCCACTTTGTGATTTTCATTTATAGTATGGACAATGAATTTAGATAGAGATCTGTACAATATCGCCTGTATTCTACATACAGAGAATACAAAGAAATGATGCGATTGATTGTTGCATAATTGCAAACACCAACATTTTTAACTCGACAGAACAATCGCCATCGATACCACTCTAAATAATTAGTCGCATTCCACGCCAAAGTTAAAAATGTTGATAAATAAGAATAAGAAAAAGTAAAATAAAAACTTCACAAATATTATAAACATGACAGAAAAAGAATAGAATTTGTAATAATACTGAATTTCGATTTTCCACAGTCTGAAAACCGCCAGGAAGTTGTGTACCCCTAGAGCAATAACCAAGTTTCCAGTTATCAAGTTTATTCCATTCCAGCGAATACAAACATTCCATTTCGTGATACATCGCATAAATGGTTATTCATAAAAGCGTCAAATTTTAAACACTGTCCCTCATTGCCGATGTACATATCTCGTGTACATACATATCTCCAGGGCCTTTTTGAACAGCTTACGGTTTTCCGTAGCAAAGAAAACAAAAACCTTACAATTACCCGAACAGAAAATATAAAAAAACAGTCGTATGTTTTTATTTTTCAAATAAAAAATCGTTAGCAAATTGCAAAACATAAAAATTGGAATTCCTTTATTGTACTTAAAAAAATGCCTCATTTGTCCGAATATTTAATTTTTTCCCAATTTGTCTAAAGGATGCTTTACTTGATCCGAAAACTGTAAACATAAAATTTATAAAATATACAAATTTCTGAAATTTATATATTTAATATAATGAAAAATTATAGATCCCAGATCGCTCCTAAAATCGGAATTAAATACATTTTCCCTCGAAATTATCTATTACGTAAAAGCATTTTATAGGAAAATTTCAGCAATTTATACTAACAAAAAAAACAACACTTTTAAATTAAATTAATAAGTGTCTTCTTTCATACTCTACTTTAATGGAAATATTAACAATCGGAAAAATATTCATTCCGGCTGTACTATAGAACATATTTGACCTGAAGGTTTTTAGTGGCTTTTAGTCGAAGGATCGAAATAAATTGCGTATTTCTATACGCATTTGTTAAAATTTTTACTTTTTTGTTAAGAATCTTAAAATGAATGCTTAAGAATAAATAAAAATCATGAAGCAAAAAAGTTCATGAGTTCGTGGGCTCTTGATGTGATCCATTTGAAGGATGTTAGGAAAGTCGCATATCCGCACCTTTGAGCAACCAAAAAAAAGGAATAATTTATTCAGAAGAGGTAGAGCTATCGAATACCATATATATGTGTTCTGTCCTGTATGGAGTCTTCTCAACAACAAGTAAAATAAAAAAATCACTTTAATAAGCATTATTTATCGTGCAAGGAAACGGAAGAATCGAAAAAACTACATCAAAAAACGAAGTTAAATCTTATCACAAGAAATCGATTTCAAAGAATCAACTATTCAGGACAGCATTTCTATTACAAAGCCACAGACCTTCCAATGAAAACAACATGAAGAAAATCAAAATTTAAGGAGGCAGTTATTTTTATACACAATAGAATAATTTTTTATTGCTATAATTGTCATTATTATTACTACCTCTCACTAACTCAGAGAGTAATAACCGTCTAAGAAAAAGCTTATTAACCTTCGCCTTCCTTTCTACTAGTAAGAGAACAGTAACGCTCACAACACGAGTAGTTGATGAGCAAGCTACGCTCCCCGGTCACCCAGCGGACTTTCGCACTATCCACTATATATGTATATATGTTTATTATTGTTATTATCATATTTTTTATAATTATAATTATTATTATTAATATTATTACTATTATAATTAATATTATTATTATTTTTTTATAATTATAATTATTATTATTATTATTAGTATTATTATTATTATTATTATTATAATTATTATAATTATTATTATTATTATTATTATTATTATTATTATTATTATTATTATTATTATTATTATTATTATTATTATTATTATTATTATTATTATTATTATTATTATTATTATTATTATTATTATTATTATTATTATTGTTATTATTATTATTATTATTATTATTGTTATTATTATTATTATTATTGGTATTATTATTATTATTATTATTATTATTATTATTATTATTATTATTATTATTATTATTATTATTAGTATTATTATTATTATTATTATTATTATTATTATTATTATTATTATTATTATTATTAATATTATTATTATTATTATTATTATTATTATTATTATTATTATTATTATTATTATTATTATTACTATTACTATTATTATTATTATTATTATTATTATTATTATTATTATTATTATTATTATAATTATTATTATTATTGTTATTATTGTTATTATTATTAATATTACTATTATTATTATTTTTTTTATCATGATTTTATCATATTATTATTTTATTTTTATCATTATTATTGTTTTTGTAGTTTTATTGTATCAAAGTTGTTATAATAATTATCATCCTTAACTTTTTGGTGTTGTAATAGAGTTTAAACTCATCCCCTTAATTATAATATTTTCCGATTTCCTACTATTATAAAACCATTTTGTTCCCTAACTTAAAATATCGAGCAAAAAAAAAACATTGTTGGTATTCGTTTTTATTTTCTAGTCCCGTGACATTAAACTTATATTATATTACGTTGTTTTGCAATTTTGCTTCAGAAAACTCCATTTCAGTTTTTGAATAAATTTTTAACATTTCTTACTCACTTAACATCACAGTACTTTTACCTTTCATTTAAATAGAAAAATATAAATTAAAACTTTTACCTACAAACTGGAAGCAACCAACTTGAAGCACAATAACAAATTGTAGGAATTTATATAAGAAATAGGTTTTTTGTAAATATTGGTAACAAATTCAGCCGAATAAATTTTAGGCAATGAAATGTTAAGTGTTAAAAAGGTAAGAAATATTATTTCAAATATTGTTTTTTTATGTACTTGTGATTTCGCTAAGTTTCTGCGACTATAATAAATTCTGGGTGTTCAATTATTATAAGCCTCTGTGACATACATATAGTTGTGACATGGCTGAAGTAAAATCTTCCCTATTCTATGCTACTATTCGTTAAAATTTAAATATTTGACTGATATTTTCTTTTATGTATATATATATATATATATATATATATATATATATATGTAAAGAAATTAAAATCCAGTAATTTTCGGTAAAAAATTACTTTCATTTTCATTCGAAGTAGCTCTCCACTTATGTTTATGTTTTATAATTACCGTCAGTACATTATAATTGTTCTTGTAAACATCTTAACTGCATTTACATATTAAAGAAAAACCCAACCCGCCCTTTATATTCAATAAATGAATTGAGGTAAAATTTCTCTTTTGACCCAGATTTTTTGCTTCTAATCACTTCAGTTAAATGTTTAGAATTATATTCACAATATATACTGTAAAAATCGAAGCTTTTTTTAATAGTTTAAAATACACAATTAAATATATTCAAAAACGTAAATATATAAAGATGTATATACTTATAAATATATCTGCAGATGTAAGGGTGTGCGTAAGTCTATCCAAGTTATCACATTCTCGTCTTCACTTTCTCTCTGAACGAAAGATACATTTTCACCAGACAATATGTATGTATGTACATATTCCGACAGCTATGTGAACAACGTCGGATTTGTTAGACGACTGTTATGTACACCAACATAAGTCCACATATAATACATTATAAATTATGTATTGTGTGGGTCATGTAACAATTTAAGTTATTATAATCGAAGAATTTCATAAATATGTTTGGATTTTAATGAAATTATCTATTTTATATCAAAATTGCCAATACAAATTTAAATGCGCTTCTCATATCCAAAATTTCTGAGATCAATAAATGAAAGTTTGTCTTTGATCAGTAAGAGTGTCAGAACTTTCACTTTAGGCTTTAAAAAAACGAATATAAAAATTGGCGTTGAATATTTGATAAATACGTTTCTTTTTAATAACTTAACTTAACACTTATTCAAAATAAGAGGAAAAAACATAATTTGATGGAACAATTATATTTGTTATTGAAAGAGTTGAAATTGGAAATGGAAAAGTTAAAAGCAGTTGTAATATTCATTATAGAATAATAGTTTATTAACTCAGTGTATTTCAACTCTTAGTATTTTATTTAATTTGCCTCAAAAGTTTTAAAAAAAATGTTTGTTTAAGTTTACATGTGCTTCCTTTTATTGTTTATTTTTAATATAAGATGCTGATTAAAATTTAATAATATTTTAATGCACTTACAGCAATATCTGGTTGAATATTGACAGTTATTTGTTGCCATAATTTATTTATGAGAAATCCTTGAATATTGTTTAGTTGTAACTAATATTAAAAGGGAAACCGAACTCAAATTATACGCACTTTCACTTTTTTTCAAAAAATGAGTATAGTAAACACTGTTATACGACTTTCGTTTTGATTGACTTATATTTTCATTTTTTTTTAACTGTTTGCTTTACACATTGAAACTAATAACATATTTCTGAAATAACATTTTTGACAACTTCTGTAAAAAAAATAAAATAAAAAAATTCTTTAAAACATGAATCTTTATCCAGTCTGTAACGATTTCTTCGGCTTACTTTACCCGTCTGTTGGTATATCATCATACGAACCTCCGCTTATCCCATGTTTTTGGTATTTTCTCTTTCTTTCGTTCTCTTGCTTTATTTGTTACATTTGTCTTTGTTGTTGAAATTTCTTTCTTTAGTGAAATTGTGGTACTGCCGTTCTCACAAAAGTTCAAGGCTAACGTTGCAATAAGATCGTGTAAGGTAACTCTTAAGTAAAATTCATACAAAATTTCTTAAATTTCCTTGAGTGCTTAAGTGCAAACATTTAAATTATGGCTTATGATTTCAGTGTCTGTTGTCCTTTTGCTTTCATTTCCGTTGCAATATAAGTTTCATAATTCTATGGGTCTAAAAGCACAAAATAAGTTAGTTTAATAAGTAATGTATTAGCACTTGATAACAATGTTTTATTCGTTTCATACACATACATGTTGTATGGGAATAATAATATTTTTCTGCTATCAAAACAAAGTTTAATAGTTCATAAATTATCAAATAGAGTCGAACTATATATACACACATACCTTACTTGTTAGCATAGTTATTTGAAAAAGTTTGTCTTAACGTCGTTTGGATTTAATATTATGGTAATTTACATTTTAATTTTTACTATACATGTATTTTCGATTTCACTTTTTTAGAAATTAGAATAGTTTTAAGTCTGCCAATTAAGAAAATAAGTTAAGATCCACGTGCATAACTTGCAGTGATCGCAGTTTGTATGTTGTTTGAAGATATGACGAAAATCGCGTACATGAAAAATGTTTAAGTAGCTCGCATCTACGAGGATCTTCTACGGTTCTTAAAATGATGTGTACCCGTATAGAGCAGATAACGTCTGTAGAATCATATTATTTAAATAAGGTCAATCCTAAAACACAAACAGAAATAATAAATTAATAAAAATTAATAAATATTAATAAACTGAAAAAAAAACGAAAAAATTATATAAATTAATTAAATTAAAAAAAAATTAAAATTAAAATCAAAAAAATTAAAACAGAAAAATATACAAATCAAAAAATAAAACTCAGAGCAAAAATGTATGCCTAAATAGCACATACAATCCTTTGGTGTAAGTCAAGTACAAATGGTTAGACAGAGTTACGAGTGGAGTTAGTAACATAATAATAATAATAATAATTGATGGCGCTACAGTCCAAAGGGGGACCAGGGCCTAGATTGCTCATCAACTACTCGTGTTGTGCACGCTTCTGTTCTCTCACGAGTAGAAGAGACCTACAGTTACCTACAGTCTACCCATTACGCCACGGCGACCACAGTTAGTAACATATAATTGTATATAATTCCAAGTTTTGTTTTAGTCTGTGTTAAGCTAAATAGCAGCTTGCACTTTGCTAAAATTAAAAAAAAACCTTTTTACATATTCCAAAGTATTCTTTTAAGTTTATTTAAGGCAATTATGAAATGTCAGTTGTTTATAATTAATATCACTTAGTACTATCGGTCAACTAGTTTTGATTAATTCTTGATCAACACAGTTCAATTTAAGAAAAATAAAAATGCCTACGATTCTAATACTATTACTGACTACATTTTTTGAGTTGAACACTTGCCTCGCTATATTATTTCAAAAATAAAGGAGAAAGAAACCCTTTCAACTGAACTGACAATATCGTTTTGTTTCGACGACATGTAGTGTGAAATAATCCAAAAGTACACTAAGGACTTTTTTTGACCATTTCATTGCGTTAGGCTTTCATGCGAACTGCGTGACTTTTTATATTTGTCCGGGGTATAAAAATGATTTTAAAGCTTTAGATTCATGGAAGGTGTTACAGATCGAATCAAATCAGTATTAAAAGCTGTTCCAACGTTGACTTTTAATTGATTTTTCTTCTGCTAGCGACCTTAATGTTTTGACATTGTTTTTGTGCTTGTGCTGTTAATAACATATTTTGTGCGATGTGTAAATTTAACGAATTTTCAGAGGAAAAAGCAAGGTTATAAGCTTCATTGGACAGTATAAAATTCTTGAAATATACAATAAATAAATATATCGGATAATGATACTGTCCACAAGAAACATAGGTTCAACTTTTTTAGGAACTAATCGAGTTTGACGTCGCCGAACGATACAATTTAAGAATGTAAATTGCCAGGGGTAGTAATGTAAAAAAGTAAAATGTACATATATAAACTATTCTGTTTTGGCTTGCTTTCTTTGGCCAACAACCTTCACAGTTCATTAATTAATAATAAACGGTTGCCAATATATCTCGCTTTTTTGCTCTTCATTCTATGCTTTATAAAAAGTGTTACAGTGATCGATTTTAGTTTAAGTATGCGCCGTTTTGTTCGATAATCTGTTTCCATCTAGACGGTAACTTCATAATACCTCCCTCGTAGAAGCCCCCCTTCTTATTTGCGAAGAACTCGGACAGATACTTTTCACAAGCTTCTTTTGAGTTCAACTTCACACCACCAAGGGCGTTCGCCATGGACAGGAATAGATGGTAATCACTTGGCGCTATGTCCGGGCTATATGGTGGATGCGTAGCTTCTGAAGAGTCATAAACGAAGTGTGTGGTCTGGCGTTGTCCTGGTGGAACACTACACCCTTCCTGTTGGAAAATTCTGGACGCTTCTGGTCGATCGCCTGCTTCAAGCGGTTCAGTTGATCGCAGGAGATGGTAGAATTAAGCGTCTGGCTATATAGGAGCAGCTCATAGGGGACGATTCTGTTCCAATCCAACCGAACACACAGCAAAACCTTCCTGACCGTCAATCCCGGCTTGGTCACTGTTTGAGACAATTCACCGGCCTTTAACCACGACCGTTTTCGCTTGATATTATCGTATGTGATTCAGTTTTCGCCTCCAGTCATCATCCGTTTGAAAAATGGGTCGAGCTCGTTCCATTTCAGCAGCATATCGCAGGTGTTGATTCGGCCCAGAAGGTTTTTTTTACGTCAAATCATGCGGTTCCCAAACATTAAGCTTCTTTATTTCTAGCCTTCTGCAGCCAGTCAGATGCTTTGCTGACTAACTCCCATCTCCTGTGCGATGTCATGAGATGCCACTTGCCGGTCTAATTCGATGATTTCCATGATTCGATTGGTATTCGTCGTCACAGGTCTTGCACCGGCTGGCTTATCCATGGTGTTGTTTTCACCGACTCTGAATCGTCGAAACCATTTCTCCGCGGTTCGAAGTGATAGAATACCATATCCCAAAACACTATTAATCTCACGGAACGTTTCAATAGCGGATTTGCTTTAAACGAAGGAGAACTTTAAAATAGCGCGAATTTCGGCGTTAGTGAACTTCAAGCTTACACGTCTATAACTGTCCTTCTTCTTTGGATGGCGTCCTTCTTCGATGACAGCATATACTTCCTTTTGCCCTCGTTTAACACCAGTCCCACTTTAGCCGCTTCCGCTTCGATGCTAGCAAACGCCTCATTGACGGCTCGCTGAGTTCGACCAATCACGTCAATGTCATCCGCATAAGCTAGTAGTTGAACGGGCTTGTGCCTCTGATGTTGACGTGTGAGTTCCGCACGATCCTCTCAAGAATGATGTTAAAGAAGTCGCATGACAGCGCTTCGCTTGTATAAATCTTTTTTTGACATCGAAGGTCGCGGTGAGTTCGCTACCGATATTGACGGAGCAGAAAGAGTTCTCTATCGTAATCCTACACAATCTGACGAGTTTGGTAGGGATGCCAAAACAAGACAGGGCACTGTATAGCTCGTCTATATGCACGCTGTCATACGCGGCCTTGAAATCGACGAATAGATGGTGGGTGTCGATTTTTACTTCTCCAGGATCTGCCGCAATGTGAAGATCTGGTCGATTGTGGACTTCCCTGGCCTGAAACCTAACTATCAGGTTGTTAACGAACGGTTCCAGACTCTCACACAATACGGCAGAGAAAATCTTATATGCGATGTTAAGGAGACTGATCCCTGGGTAGTTGGCGCAGTCAAAGGGGTCTCCTTTCTTGTGGACCGGACAAACGATGCTGAGATTCCACTCGTCGGACATGCTTTCCTCCGACCATATTTCACAGATGAGCTGGCGCATGCACCCATCCAGCTCATTTCCAGCCGCTTTGAACAGCTCTGCGGATAGTCCGTCCGCGCCAGCAGCTTTGTTCTACTTCAGTCTCGATATTGCTATCTTCACCTCGTCTAAGTTGAGGGGACGGAATTCTTGTCTATCATCGTCCAAATCGAGTGGAACATTCTGCCTAACAGCGGGATTTGCGTCGTTATCGCCGTTTAGGAGTCTGCAGAAATGATCCCTACAGATTCTCAGCACCGACTGCGACTCTACCTCCAGTTGTCCATTTTGGTCCCGGCAGGCTTCTGTCCGAGGTTTGTAACCGCCGGATAACTGTTTTATCTTTCGGTAAAATTTTCGAACTGCATTCCTGTTATAGCACCTCTCCATTTTCTCGACCGCGCACTTCTCGTGCACGTTCCTTTTTCTTTTCAGAGGCCGGTTCTCTTCCCTTCTTCACTGTTTGTAGAGCTCACAAACAGCTCTCGTTGTTTGATGAAGCGTTGCCTTGTATGCTTCTTGCTTGCCTGCATTCGCCTGCCTGCACTCTCCGTCAAACAATGGGTTCCTCTTAGGTGGTAGCGTGAAACCCAGCACATCAGTGGCGGCCTCTTTGATGGCTTCTAGACAACGTTTCCAGTCTTCTTTTATGGTTAGTGCAGGCAGCGTCGAACTTTGAGACAGTTTCAGGGAGAATCGATCGGCAAAGGCTCTAGGCTGCGATTGTTGCTTTTCGACTTCAAACCGTTTTGGCCTGTCTCGACTCCGTTGCTCTCTCGATATCCGGGTTCTTACCTTGGCTATAATAAGGAAATGATCCGAGTCGATGTTTGCACCTCGGATGGTTCGGACATCGAGAATACTGGAGGAGTGTCTGACGTCGATCGCAACATGATCAATTTGGTTGACGGTTGATTGATTAGGTGATCGCCAGGTACCTTTATGAATGTTGAGTTGAATGAGTTGTCGGAACCGCGTGCTGGCTACAGAGAGATTTCGCCCCGAGACGAAGTCAACTAGCCTGAGTCCGTTTCCGGGGGGGTTGGCGTGCAGGCTGTGTCTTCCGATGACTTTAACAAAGACTTCTTCTCTTCCCAGCTGAGCGTTGAAATATCCTAGAACGATCTTGGTGTCGTAGCTGGGGCATCGATCGTATGTCCTTTCTAGGAGGTGATAGAAGTCTTGTTTACTGCTGTCATCTTTTTCCTCTGTCGGGGAGTGGGCGCATATGAGGCTTATATTCCCGAATTTAGCCTTGATGCGGATTGTTATGAGGCTTTCGCTTATATATTGGAAGCTTAAGACTTTTTGCCTAAGTCTGCCTCGAACAACAAAGCCGCATCCAAATAAGCGTTCTTCTCTCTCCCTGTAGCAGTCGCCGTGGTATATGTCGCAGTTTCTCACTCTTCTCATGCCCGGCCCAACCCACCGCATTTCCTGAATTGCGGTAGTGTCTTCTTTATAGCAGTCCAGGGTCTCCGCAAGTTCATCGGCTTCACGTGGTCTGTTTAGGGACCTCACATTCCACGTGCATGTCCGTAAAATATTATAATTTTTACGTTTGCGAGGGTCTTCAACAGTGTATCCATCCGTAACCGAGGCATTCGGTTGTTTCGTAACTTGTGTTTTTAATGTGGCCGGGCAGTTACCCCGACGCACACCCCCAATCTGGAGGACCAGACCCTTTTTTATACCACGTGGGCGGACGTCGCACTTATAGGTATAGCAAGTTGAGTTCGGATGAACAACAACCAGTACCCGGTGGCTTCCAACGTGAAGGTAGGAGAAGCACAATTGATGTGTGAGAAACTGTTACAATAGCTGGGCATCGCCAGGTTAATACCAATCTGTGCCTACCCTGTTCCCACATTATCCAGGCACCTGTTTAACGCTATATCCAAACTAATTGTGCATAGCGTCGTTTTGTAGGTTATATCAACAACTTTCAAATGATGTATAGTATTGCCAAATGCGAGTTCTGTAGCGCTTTTTACATAGCCGGAAAATTCAAAAGACAAAAAGAGGGAAATGAGATATTTAATAACCTTATAAATTATAGTTCTCGACGAAACTGTGCATTTTTTCAATCTTTTTTTAAGTAAAACAAAAAACAACATCTATTAATCATCAATATTGAGCGCACAAGCTTAAACTTGTTTGCATACAAATATATTTCAGAACTAGAAAATACAAATCAGAGGTTTAAATCTGAAATTTTAAATTGTTTAAGTCACCACAGTTGAATTGCTTAGAAGTCGTGAACTTGACTACAGTATATCAACAGACCCCAAGAGGTCTTGTACAACGATGCAAAACTAATGAGGATAGATAATTTTATTATTAAGATAGCTCGAGGGCACATTGCACGAGCGATCACTTCGTCCAACGGTCTAATCGTTGGGGCTCACTACTCAAAACTTTATGTAACACAAGAAAGTGTGGCAAAGCGGCTCTATCCGCCAAAATTTACTTTTACTGGTGGCTGCACCAAAACCAGACTTCTCCACCATTCGTAACTAACCCCGAAAGATGACCCGGTGGCCAGGTAACATAGTTTTTTCAAGGTAGGTCGTAAGTTTTAGAAATAACAAAAACCGAAAAATAATATATAAAGTAGTTTTAATTTTTCTAAATTTAAGTGTAGTTTAGTTCTAGTTTCGAATAGAACGTTATCTTCAAATAACGGACAGCCAAGTTTTTTTTTTTAATTTTCTTGGGTCAAAATTAACAAATATGTCAAAAGCTAATTTATGCTAGAGTAGATATAGATAAGCTTAGAGCTAATATAACTTTACAATAAATAACTAAATGAATAAAATAAGTATTAACAAAATATGAAATTTCAACTTATAAGCATCATAAAATGCGTAATGGGTTCAACAGCCTATTTTTCGTATAAGATCTGCAAGGACATAAAATCAAAAATTTTACAAATGCATCAATATTAACCAAAACGAAATCATTACAGTTTTCATATCTTCCAAAGAGATGATCCAGTCAATCAAGACCCAAACCAATAAATGGTGTGGAAATGTATCACCTCTTTCTCACTTTTCTTTCTAACTGGTATTTTTTTCTATTTAACAAGCTTTTTTTATATTTTAGGACAATCTGGGAATTCAAAAATTATTTTTCCACTTTACTTAAGAATTTTCTTGTAAAAATAATAATTTTTCCATATGGAACCAAGTTTTAGTTTCTAAATAAATCTTTTTTTTGATCAGATGGTCAATATTACGGATGGCGAAAACCGAATGAAGAATTAAAGGAATCAAACTTTAAAGCCATTGTAAAAAACCGTGGTGGGTTTGTGATAGTTTAGGGTTGCATGTCGCATGCTGGTCCGAGTCAAGTGTATATAATTGATGGAATTATGTATCAAACAAAATATTTTTTCATATTAAAACCAATTCTGGAAAAGTACTGAAAAGCTTGAGATAAAGCATGGTTACTTTTCCAAGACAACAATCCAAGGCATAAGCCCCACAATATATGAATGTGGTTGCTTTACAACTGTACTGGAAACTCCCCCATAATGTTGTGTAATTAAGAAATTGCACAACAACATATTGAAAAGAGTTGGAGTGGTCCGAATCAAAAACGTATTCGATCTATGCCTTGTAGATTAAAAGTTGTTCAACGTGATAAAAGTCTGCCAACTAAATTAAATTTGTCTTTTTCAAATAGATTTAAAAAAATTTTGAATCAAATTTCTTACAGTTCTTTTTTGGCTTTTTTACATTTTTTACCCCCTTACTTCTTCTTTTTGTGGCGCTACAGTCCGGGGTGAACGCAGGTCTTAACCAACATGCCTCTCCAGCCAGCACGATCTTTCGCCAGCTGTCTCCAGTTGCGCACTCCAAGTTGGTTGAGGCCCTTCTCTACTTGTGTGCGTCACTTTAGGTCGTCGTCTGTGGCGTTGTCCCAATGGCACGGATTCAAAGACTTTTTGGCCCGGAACAATGGTGCCCATACGCTCTACATGGCCCAGCCATCTTAAGCACTGTATCCGTAGACGCTTGACAAGGCGCATATCGCTGTACAACCCATAGAGTTCATCTTTAAATCTTCTCGTCCAGATACCATTAACGCAAACAGGACCAAAAATTGGACGCGAAACTTTTCTCTCGATAAGACTAAGGGCTTCCTTATTCGCATCTGCTAACGTCCAAGATTGCGCGTCATAAAGTAGGACGGGGATGATCAAGCTGTTATATAATGCGAGCTTAGTCCTTCGAGAGAGGGATTTATTACTCAATTGCTTCTTGAGCCCAAAGAAACAGCGATTGGCAAGATTTATTCTGCGTTTGATTTCGGTACTGATGTTATTGTCCCTGTTTACCGCGGAGCCGAAGTAGACGAAGTCCTTGACTACCTCGAAGTTTCTGCTGCCTAGTGCAACGCTTTGTCCGACACGTCGATGTTGTGTGTCCTTCCTTGTTGACAGCATGTACTTAGTTTTGCCCTCATTTATCGCCAGACCCATTTTAGCGGCTTCGGCTGCAATGCCAGCAAACGCCTCATTGACGACTCTCTGTGTTCGTCCAATCACGTCAATGTCATAAGCGTAAGCTAGCCATTGAACTGACTTTTGGAAGATCGTGCCTCTGGTGTTGACTTGTGATTTACGCACGATCTTCTCGAGGATGATGTTAAAGAAGTCACATGACAGTGGGTCGCCTTGTCTTAAGCCTTTTTTGACATTGAAGGTCTCGGTGAGTTCGTTATCCTACCTAGGAAAAGGGGTAGGTGTTTTCGGTTCGGATTTGAGAGTCATAGTTTCAACTGTCTGCCAAAAACTGAGAAATGTAGAAATTGTAATAGATTAGGCCATTTTGCAAAACAATGCAAAACTAAAGTGGAAGAAGTAAAACAAGAAGATTTTTTCATCGGTTCTGTATGTGAGAAATGGTCGGTAGATTTATGACTGAATAACAAAAAAGTAAAATCTAAAGTAGACACAGGGGCGGATGTATCACTGGTTCGGTGAGCTATTGCGAGAGACATTAAAAATGTTGATATAAAACAATCAGATACGAAATTATATAGCGTGAATAAGGCAATTATATATATTGGAAAAGCTGTCGTGAATTTAAAGTATCAAAGCAAAAATCTTTTAGAAACAATTTATATAAAAAGAAAAAGTAACACCACTTCTGGATTAAAAAAGGAATCGAAAGTTTAGGCTTTGTAGAAAGGATATTCGAAGTCGCTCAAGAGAATTGGACCAACAATTATAAAGATATTTTCGAAGGATTGGGAACACACAGGGGAAAATATAAAATTGAGAAGAAAGATAACGCTAAACCATATGTATATACACCTAAGGAAAAAGGTCCAAGAGGAATAGGAGAAGATGAAGAAGAATGGAGTTATTCAAACAGTGGAAGAAGCGACAGAGTAATGTGCGCCGAGGGTCGTTGTTCCAAAGAAGGATGGCACGAGTGTAAGGATCTGCGTGGATATAACAGAGCTGAATAAAGTTGTAAAAAGACAGGTACATCCGATACCAGGAATCGATTATTTCCATTCTCAATTAGCAGAAGCCAAAATATTTTCAAAACTAGATGCCAATAGCGGGTTTTGTCAAATTCCTCTTTCAGAAGAATCTTAAAATTTAACAACATTTCTCACACCTTTCGGTGTGAGGACATTTTTTCACAGGACAATGACACAAACCCTGGCAGGCTTAAAAAATTGTAGAGTACATATGGATGATATCTTGATATGGTGACGAAGTGTAGAGGAACATAATAAATACCTTAAGAAGGTACTGTATAAAATAAGAGAAAGCGGAATGACACTAAATAAAAATAGGTCAGTCTTCGCAAAAACAGAAATAACCTTTTTGGGTCACGTGATTTCGGAAGGAAAAATTAAGATCGATAGTGAAAAGACAAAAGCCATCAGGGAAATGAAAGCGCCGGTCAACATAAAAGTGGTCCAGAGATTACTAGAAATGCTCAATTTTGTTGGAAAATATATTCCTAATAGAGCTACAATTAACGCACCTATCACGAACCTGTTGAGCAAAAAAAAAATGAACTTATTTGTGGACAGGCACAGCAGGATTAATAAAATTAAATCTCTGTTGACATCTCAACCAAGCTTAAAAGTATTTGATTCAAATAAAGATACCATTTTGTCGTGATGTCTGAAGCGTCGGATTGGGAGCTGTTCTCTTGCAGCTTCATATAAGGATAATATCCCAGTTGCATACATTTCGAGAAACATATCAATGACAGAAAGAAACTATACAAATATAGAAAGGGAGACATTAGCGATTACTTGGGCTTGTGAAAAGCTCAAGAACTACCTGATAGGGAAGCATTTCACAATACAAACAGATCATACGCCTTTACTACAAATTTGAAAAACTAAACATTTAGATGATCTTACCCCACGACTTCAAAGACTACGAATGAGAATGAGAATGATGCCTTCATACACGAAGTCTCGTTAAGAGAAATCCATACAACAGAGGAATATAGTACAAGTCATAAACTCGCAATTAGCGGATCCGACATGCCAAGAAATATCCACATACATAAAAACCAAATGGCCAACTAAAGATTCTTTCAGCCCACTGGTTAAATTATATTACCCCGTAAGAAATGAAATAAATATAATAGACAACCTCTTATTACGCACAAATAGAATGATTATTCCGAAACAGCTCAGAAGACTTATGCTTTCCAAATTGTACAAAGCCCACTTGGGTATCACAAAAACAAGACTTAGAGCTCAAAGGACAATGTGGTGGCCTGGTATTTTCAAAGAAATAGAAGAAACCATAAGAC
Source organism: Eristalinus aeneus (assembly GCA_955652365.1). Classification (NCBI taxonomy): domain Eukaryota; kingdom Metazoa; phylum Arthropoda; class Insecta; order Diptera; family Syrphidae; genus Eristalinus; species Eristalinus aeneus. The sequence goes on from OY019130.1 coordinate 42,791,047, forward strand.
AATGCCAAACCTGCATTCAACACACAGTAAACAGACATTAGCCTTTAATACTTTCTGATTTCCCCGTATACCCCTGGCAAAAAGCGTCTATGGATCTTTTTTAAACAAATAATAGATGGTACATAGTTATCTCAGACTATTATTCGCGGTGTTTTGAAACGATTGAGGTAAATCGCATGCGTATGAACGACATAATACAGGAATGTAAATCTACATTTTGTCGGTATGAGATCTCACAATACGTTTAGACGGACAGTGGAACACAGTTTCAAAATCTCAATTCCTCAGAATTTCGACAATTCACCAAGGAATGGTCATTTGAAATTATTACCAGTAGTCCACAATTTCATCAGGCGAACGGAGCTGCGGAAGCAGCTGCTAAAATAGCTAGAACAATAATAAAGAAAAATTCAAATCGATTGGAAACAGCACTGCTGGCATACAGAAATTCTCCACTAGAAAACGGATTCAGTCCAGCAGAACTCTTATTTGGAAAACAAATCCGAGATACATTACGAAATATAAACCTAAAAAACAGCCAAATTTTAAAACCCTAAAAAGAAAAGAACATCTATACAGAAAAAAGTACAAAACAAACTTTGATAAAAGGTATCGCGCCATAGAGCTATCTGTACTTCAGATTGGGGACAACGTTTGGATAAGAAACTTAAAAAGATTTGGAAAAATAATTAAATTTGCTCAAAACAGGCCATATCTCATATAAACAGAAAAAAGAATAATTCGTAGGAATAGATTTCACTTAATTAAAACGTCTCATAAAGAATTATTACAACTATTCAATTCAGCAGTAGAATATCCTGAAGGTCTTGCGGAAAACATACAAACTGGAGCACACCTGGAGAGGGGAGAGGAAGCCGCATGTGAAAGTCAACCTTCTGGAAGCAGAAAAAACTTCAGTGATCTTATGGAATACGGAAGAAGAATTTTTCGAAATATGTAAACAATGCTAATGTAAACTTTGTGCAAATATCAACTGTAAATTTTAATAAGCAACACCCCTATGTTATTATGCCACTTCAATGACCTATACCCTGATATGAAATATTGATACATAGTTTTATACATATATACATACAAAATAATTTATAGTATATTATAGTATACATCAATTTATTTACCCATTCTATTGTTTTAATTGCATTTGTAATTAATGAAGTATTGATGAATTATCCAAGTTCTGTTTATTTTAAAGTATATATTAAATAAGTGAACTCTAATACGTGAAAGATGATGTTATAATGGCAACACTTACAGAATTATTAAATGTTAATGTATTGATAGAACTGTTGGAATTGGCGGTGGAGTTGCAATTTTTGTGAGGAGATCGGTTCAATACTCGCTCTTACCTATTATTAAAACACAATTAGTTAAAAACTTAGGAATTGAGGTGAGGCTATTAAATCAAAAAACAATAAAAGTCATGTGTGTTCCTTTTTTCTTGGTGCTACTGTGTCAAACGTTAATAAAACTAGTCTAAGAAATGATCTCCGAGAAATTTTTTCTTTACATGATGATTACTTAGTTATAGGTGATCTCAACTGTAGGCATAGAGATTGGGGTTGTACACGTGCAAATGATGATGATGGGGTGATATACTTTCAAATCTTAGTGTTGTGCTGCCCACATTAATGTTTCCTCTTAGTCCAACTTATGTACCTGCTGGTTCACGTGGTCGTCCGTCTGTACTTGATATGTTTATTACTAACTCTCCTGGCTATGTAACTCAACCTGTATCACTTAATGAATTGAGCTCAAATCATAATAATGTGTATTGCAAACTTCTGTTGTTCAGTATGGAAATTGTCCAATATATCCAGGACATAAGACACACAAATTAGAAACGTTTTAGAACAAGTATAAGTCAGAAACTTCAGCAGGTTGATACTGATCTAGACCATATAACCTGTAATCAGGATGTAGACTCTCTTGTTTCGGACTTCACAAAGAAAATTGTAGATTCAGCCACTGAAAGTACTCCAAATATGGCAAAAAAGAATTATTGCATTCAACTTACTTCTTATGTTTTAAACCTTATAAATATAAGAAATATGCATAGAAGGAACTGGCAACGATACAGGAATATCGTATTCAGAAATGAAGTCAGTTATTTATCCTATTAAGATCATCAAGGAGATTATTGTTCAACTTCGTAATGACACCTGGAATAATAAGCTTAAACACTTCGCCGTCGCCGTGGCGTAGTGGGTAGAGTGCGACGCTCACACGCCGAAGGGTCTAGGTTCGACTCCCAGTTCAACACCAATTTTTCTAATATTTCACGGCACCACCTCTTTCGAGCTGCTGACAACACTCAAAGAGTAATAACTGTCTAAGAAAGCTTCTCAAATTTCGCCGTTCGGAGTCGGCAAAAAACTGTAGGTCCCTTCTACTCGTGAGAGAACAGTAGCGCGCACAACGCGAGTAGTTGATGAGCAAGCTAGGCCCTGCTCCCCCTTTGGACTGTAGCGCCAACAATTATTATTACTTAGACAGAAATACAAAGCCGTTCTGGAATGTAGTTAAGTTAGTCAGAAATAAGAACAGTCATATACAGTGTCTTCGAAACTCAGTAAATTCATATTTTTCAGATGTTGAAAAGGCTAATGCACTTGCCCAAACATTTGAACGTAACCATAACATATCCCGTCATCTGGGTGATATGCATACAGATACTCTGGTAAAAAGTGCCGTTCAGATATTCAGAACGATAAACTCAGACACTCCTGTGAACGAATTTGTTAATGAAGATGATATTGAATTCTTCATCAATAATCTTCTAACGAGAAAATTTGGTGGGCTAGACTTAAAAAGGAATACTTATATAAAAGAGCTGCCGAAAATTGGGATTAAGATGGTGGCATATGTTGTGAATGCCTGTTTAAAAATGCAATACTTTCCAGCCCAATGGAAGTTAGCTAAAGTAATGCCAATTCTTAAAGCTGGTAAGCCTGCAGAAAATCCTGATAGTTACCGACCAATTAGCTTACTTAGCAGCCTGAGCAAATTATTTGAACGGATCTTAAAAGAAAATATAATGAAGATTGTTGAAGATAGGAACATCTTTCCCAGGGTACAGTTCGGGTTTAGGCGTAATCACAACACATCTCATCAAGTTAAGAGAATCTGTTAACATATAAAAAGTAATCGTGCAGATGGTAAATCGACTGGCATGATTTTACTTGACATAGAGAAGGCATTTGACACTGTTTGGCATAATGGGCTACTTTTCAAAATGAACAATTTCAACTTTCCACCTTATTTGTGTAAAATAGTTCTAAGTTTTCTGTCTGATCGTTGTTTCCAAGTCTATGTTAATAGTGGTGTATCAGATTTGTTAGCTTATAATGCAGGTGTACCCCAAGGGTCTGTCTTAACGCCAATTCTATACAATTTGTATACATCGGCTTTTCCTGAACTACCCGAATGTGAAACTGCTATCTTTGCTGATGACACAGCTATATTTTCATCACATGTGTTCGCTCTTAACATTGAGAGCAATCTCAGATATGCGATGGAAATTGTCTCTAGTTACTGTGATAAATGGAAGATAAAGTACAATGAAGATAAATTACAAGCGATCTTTTTCACACGAAAGAGAAAACCTTGTTTTCTCCCTAGTACTAGCTTGCGGGTAATTGGAATCAGCGTAGAGTGGAAGAACTCCGTAAGGTATCTTGGTATACATCTTGACAGCAAATTGACTTTTCATGAGCACATCAAGCAATCCCTTAAGAAAGTAAGCATTGCAAAAAAAAAATACTTTACCCTTTAATGAACAGAAAATCTTTTTTTGTCCTTCACCAACAAAGTAACCATTCTTAAATCGATATTCCAAGCAATTATGCTTCACGGTTGCCCAGTATGGGGAAAAGCCACACTGTGCCACATCAAGAAATTACAAATAGCTCAGAACAAAGTTCTAAAAATGATGTTAGACCTACCTAGGGTTTATTCCACTTTAAAACTGCACAAAAGAGCGGGAGTTGAGCTGGTTTATAAGCGAATATTAAAACTGACGGATAAGTTTTATAATTCATGTCCTTTTGCTGACAATCCACTAGTCAATGAGTTGACTGATTGTATTCCTCAATATGTTTAACGTCTTTCGTATGTCATTACCTTACATGTTAAACATTAATATATCAATTTATTTATTTATTCATAGACTTCTTTATTTATTTTTTTGTTTATTTATATATTTATTTATGTGTTTATTTGTTTATCTATCTATTTATTTAATAATTTATCTATTTATTTATTATTTTCATGTATTTATTTATTTATTTACTTATATGTTGATTTATTTAATCATTTATTTATTTTCATTTTTTTGATTTTTTTTATTGAAGGTTTTTGTCGTATTTTCCTTCAGTTTGTTTGATTCACTTCCTATTAAATGTCAAATAAAGAATTATTGGAGTCGGAGACAAAATAGAATACGCACGATCTTCTCGAGGATGATGTTAAAGAAGTCACATTACAGTGCGCCGCTTTGTCTAAAACCTTTTTTGACATTGAAGGTCTCGGTAAGTTCGTTACCGACCTTGATGGAGCAGCGAGAGTTCTCCATCGTCATCCTACACAATCTGACGAGTTTGGTAGGAATGCCAAAACTAGACATGGCACTCTATAGCTCGTCTCTATGCACACTGTCATATGCGGCCTTGAAATCGACGAATAGGTGGTGAGTGTCAATTTGCATTTCTTGGGTCTTTTCCAGGATCTGCCGTAATGTGACTGCACAGACTGCGACTCTACTACTAGTTGTCCATTTTGGTTCCGGCAGGCCTTGGTCCGAACCTTGTATCCTCCGGATAGCTGTTTTACCTTTCGGTAAAACTTTCGGACTTCATTCCTGCCACAACACATTTCCATTTCCTCGACCGCGCGCTTTTCATGCTCCTCCTTTTTCCTTCTGAGAAGCCGGTGCTCTTCCCTTCGTAGAGCTCAGGAACAACTCTCGTTGTTCGATCCAGCGTCGCCATGTAGGCGTCTTGTTAAGCTCCGTGCGCTTGCCTGCACCCGTCGTCAAACCATGGGCTGCTTCTGGGTGGTGACGTGAAACCCAGCACATCAGTGGCAGGTTCTTTGATGTCTTCTTGACAACGTTTCTTCTTCTAAAGATACTTTATTGAAATTCATAGTTACAATTTTGTAAAATATTTCGGAACAAACGCAGCTTGTACAGAGATTTGATACATAATTTATATCTTACAGCTGAAAAATTATATTTTACGATCTGGAAACAACATATTGCACAAACACTTTTTAACTTTTTGAAGGAAAAAATCTATGATCAAAAAACCTTCATTAAATATGTTTTATATTCAAAATTGTGTAAAATTTCGTAATGAATACAATTTCAAACATAAATAAACCAATAAATAAATAAATAATTAATATAATAAACATATGTATAAATATATATATATAATATGTAAGAATTGTAATATATAAATAGATCTATAAATAAACAATTTGAGTACAAATAAATAAATAAATTAATTAATTAATTAATATATAAATAAATAAATAAATAAATGTAAATAATAATGTAAAGACATAAATAAAAAGCACAGAATATAATAAATAATAGTGAAATAAATAAATATAAACACACAATTTAAGTAAAAACATAAATATAGATATAATAAATAAATGCGAAATCAACATTTTTATATTCTCGGAATTTAAACATTTTAAAGTAAATCTTTCGTTGAGGATTTCAATTTTCCGTGGAACTTGAAGTACTCCAGTTTGCTCATGTAAAATTTTGGTAGAAAAGAGCCAAGACAAATTGGTTATCATTTTTTAGGTCTTGTTTTGAGAAACTTGTAACTTTTTGATGTGTGATTTTGCACAGTTTCTTCTTCTATGTTTAGTGCAGGCAGTGTCGAACTCTGAGCGAGTTTCAGGGAGGCTCGGTTGGTAAGGTTCCCAGAAATCGGCTGCGATTGTAGCTTTTCGACGTCAAACCGTTTCGGTCTATCTCGACTCCGTTGCTCTCTCTCTCTCCGGGTTCTTACCTTGGCTACAACAAGGTGATGATCCGAGTCGATCTTTGCGCCTCGGAAGGTTCGGACATCGAGAATACTGGAGGAGTGTCTGACGACGAACGCAACGTGATCAATCTGGTTGACGGTTGATTGAACAGGAGATCGCCGGGTTCCTTTGTGAATGTCCAGGTGTGGGAACCGCGTCCTAGCCACAGAGAGGTTCTGCCCCGAGGCGAAGTCCAATAGCCTGTGTCCGTTTCCGGATGTGTTGTCGTGCAGGCTGTGTGTACCGATGACTTCAGCAAAGATGTCGTCCCTTGATCCTAGAACGATCTTAGTGTAGTAGTTGGGGCATCGATCGTATGTTCTTTCTACTAGATCATAGAAGTCATCCTTGATGTTGTCATCCTTCTCCTCTGTCGGGGCGTGAGCGCAAATAAGGCTGATGTTCCCGAATTAAGCCTTAATGTGGATTGTCATGAGGCGTTCGCTGACGGGGTCGTAGCTCATGACTTATTGCCTAAGGCGGCCTCAAACAACAAATCCGCATTCGAATAAGCGCTGCCTTCTCTCTCTATAGCAATTGCTGTAGTAGATATCGCAGTTCTTCATCGCTTTTATGCCACGCCCATCCCATCGCACTTCCTGGATGGCGGTAATGTCTACCTTGTAGCAGTCAAGAGCCTCTGCAAGTTGTTCGGCTGCACGTGGCATTTTAAGGGATCTCATATTCCACGTGCAAATCTGAAAATAGGAAGGAAGTTACCCTCACGCACAACAAACAGACTGGTAGGCCAGGCCCATTATATAAACCCTCGGGCAGAGGGGCTCGCTGCATACATTGGTTCACCATACAACGAGCGTTGTATGGTGAACCAATGTATGCAGCCCCATCTTCTTTATAAAGATGTTAAATATCGCCCCATGTGGCACGAAGATTATGAGGAGTCCCATTGAAATTGTCACCAATAAGTTTTATCGCTCGCTGTTGGAAATATTTCTTGCATCGCTTTAAGAAACCTAGACATTTCGATGCATTTTTGGCGAGTTCGAATATGTGATCTTTTGAACTTAGTGTTGAGTTGATACACATACGGAGGATGGAAAGTCGTTCAGTTTCAACAATGCAGGAGCCATTCATAGATATTGGCAGGTTGGTTTGAGAACGCTTGAGTGACAGTAGACAGCACTGAGTTCTGGAAGCATTAAATTCCACTCTATTCTCTTTACCCCCTGCTGTCAAGATCGGAATTTAATGAGCTTAACATACGCTGCCGTTCCAAGTCAATGGCCGAAGAAGAGGGACGAGAGCCGCGGAACGAATATTAAAAGCTGAGAGTTCTATCATCAGCGAAGGAGTGAATTGGATTAGAAGTGACAGACAGGAGATCATTTATAAAAATGAGGAAGAGTGTCGATGACAAAACGGAGCCCTGAAGAAAACCAGCATTAATATTATGAATATAAGACTTGAATCCATCCAATACAACTTGTATTGAACGGTTCGAAAGTTAATTTCTAATCCATTGAAGCAGAGATTCATCGACGCCAAAAGCACACATTTTCAACAAGAGAGCCTGATGCCAGACTCTGTCAAATGCTTTTGAAATATTAAGTGCAACGATCTTGCTTTCCCCTACATTGTGCAAAGATTGGTTCCATTTTTCGGTGAGATAAGCCATCAAATCACCAGTGGACCTGTTGCTGCGGAAGCCGTATTGGACAGAGCGCAATCTGGAAGCGTTGAGCTGGCTGCAAAATGTGCAGCTAAAAGATTGCTGATGTATAAAGTGTCCACAGAGCTGACAGTTGGAATGTCATTGCACATGAGCGTTGGAATTGAAGACTAGGCGGAATTCTTTACGTTTTTTACAAATGACCAAAAGTTTTTGCTGCCCTTGGGACAATGCAGCACTTTTTGCCTCAACTTTTGATCATAGGAGAATTTAACACGTCTTATTAATGCATTGCAATCATTTCGGGCCCTTTTGAATTTCTTCCCATTTTCCTCAGAAGGGTTGGCTTTGAAAGTCCGGAAGCTTATTTCTCTCAACCTGATAGCCTCTTTGCAGCTCAAGTCGTACCACTCTGTGAGGAATGAAGGATTTCATACCTGAAAAAATTGTATTTATAATCATATCAGCTGCGGCATCCACGTCACTATCGAGGAAGCATAGTGCCCAGTTAAAATCCCTAAAAAAGTTGTTTAGTCCACTCCAGTTGGCTTTCTCGTAGAGCCAGACTGCTCTTTTAGGGATTTGCTCTCTAACTGAATAGGACGAGTACGAAAAATTGGCTGATATGACATAGTGGTCTGACGAGCCTAGAGGTGACAGCATGTCAACTGAGTATTTCTCAGGATAAGATGTGAGAAATAGCTCCAAGGTGTTGGCGGTATGATCTGCAATGTCAGGTATGCGTGTTGGCTCATTTACAGGCTGGGTCAAATTTACCTCAGCAAAGATTTCAACATACCTTCCTTAGGATGTTGTCTGGCCTGAATGTCGAAGCCAAGAAGAATTGTGTACATTGAAATCGCCCGCAATAACGATTTCAGTGCGAGGATACAGGAATACAATTTTTCTGATGGAGTCGGATAGCGCATCAAACTCATTGAAAGTTGAGTTGCTATCCAGGTTTGGACTTCTACCTGTTATTCACTTAGCGCCAAGAGAGCTGGTTTATAGCGGGAAAGGTGAATGTACACAGCAAAAAGATTTGCTCTTAGCCCACGAACGTTGCTCACATCAACACAGAATTTCACTCCCATATCAATCACAGACATTAAGTAAACCAACTCCGACTAATAATAATAATAATAATTGTTGGCGCTACAGTCCAAAGGGGGACCAGGGCCTAGCTTGCTCATCAACTACTCGTGTTGTGCGCGCTACTGTTCTCTCACGAGTAGAAGGGACCTACAGTTTTTTGCCGAATCCGAACGGCGAAATTTGAGAAGCTTTCTTAGACAGTTATTACTCTTTGAGTGTTGTCAGCAGCTCGAAAGAGGTGGTGCCGTAAAATATTAGAAAAATTGGTGTTGAACTGGGAGTCGAACCTAGACCCTTCGGCGTGTAAGCGTCGCACTCTACCCACTACGCCACGGCGACCACCAACCAACTCCGACTACGCATCTGGTAAAAAGAAGAATTAAGAAGTGTAAGTCCTTGCTATAGCTTCACAACAAAAATCAATGTAGGTGTTATGCCCTTACATTGATTGGAGTTGATCCACTAAAAAAAATTCACACTTCATAATCCGCTACGTCAGATGCTAAGCAAACCCAGTCATCGCCCCAGCCCGTCTGGAAAGCAAACGGGAGTTGCGAGCGAGAATTAGCAGCGGCTTATGAAGAATGGCGAGGGGGAGGGACGGCGCTGTGCGTGCTAAGCCAGACCACTTCACTGCACTTCACAACACTAATGGGCTTTGGTTTGTATTATAATTTTTTATAATATATATATATATATAAAATAAATCCACGGATTTGCCGCCAGTATGGTGGTGGAGCCACCGATTTGCCGCCATTATCCACCGATTTGGTCTTAAATCCAGGGATTTCGTAAAAGATTGGCGAATCTTTCTCAGGTCTAGGAGCTGACTTCTAGTGACACCGAAGTGGCAGATGTAGTTGTTCAACTAAATATCATTTCTCCATATTTGCTTGAAATCTCAAGCGGAAGTTACAGATATATTTATCAAAATTAAACCAAAATAAAATTGAAATTATGTTAATTTTTTCAATATATTGGACATTTTCACATATTGCAATATGGTGGCTAACTCATGAATATATGCCTTCAAAAATGTCAAACGTTGCAAATACAACAAATTGTATTGATATGTAACCACAGTAAATTGTTCGTAAAAAATAATTGTAAATAATAGGGTGTAATTCTAAGAAAAAGAGTGTTTTGATACCGTTTATAAATCTGGCCGCCTGTTCTGTTCGAAATTAGAGAAGTTCGAAAGAGGTGGTGTGGTGAAAAATTTGGAAAATTCGTGTTGAGCTAGGGATCGAATCCAGACTTTCAATGTGATCAGTGAGCAGAAAGAATGTCCCCAGAATGTAACTACTGTGTTGCAACAGAATTGTCATTCTACATGTATTCCGTAACAAGACATACGCATTTGATTGTTGTTATATTGAAAGAAATGGAGAAAACATATTGTAACTGTACGTCGCATGCACAAACATTTCAGGAAAATAATTATTAATATAGTAAAAACCCGGACGTCCACATAGATCAAGCTTGAACATTAGTAGCAAATGGTTCAAGGGTAAATTTACATCATAAATGACGGCAAATATTCATTTTGGAAAAATGATAGGGCTGATGAAAAGTTTTAGTAAATGTGGTTTTGATAATAGGTCCAATTTGTCATAACTTATAAAATAGACAAAAAATAAAATAAAATAAAAGCATGAACTTTCACAAGTTCGCTGCAGCTTATCATCCATCAACAAATGGTCATAATGTGACATTTTGGTTACATTAGAAAAACAACATCACAAGCCTATTCTAATAAATAAGGGAGTGGTAATTAATAATAATAACTGTATGGTGCGACAGCCCACGGGTAGCCACTGCCAAATTCTTAAATTTTTCACATTTTGAACGATGTAATTAATAATTATATATAATTAATTCAAACTTTTTGTATAAAAACAATACAACTTATAACCACTTTTACCTTCTTTAGCAGCTCGGTTGCGATTGCGTACCTATCTCTCTATGCCCGTCAATCTTTTATTGTTCGTCCCTTTTCTCGTCCGTTCGTCAGTCTATGCTTAATGGCAAGGGTGCGCTTGTGTCGTCTGTGGTCTGTCTGCAGCCTACATTTATTTGAGTTTTTTTTCACATTTTCTTATTGTTGAGATTTTTCTCTGCTACAATCGCCATTATGGTATCCTCACGTGAAGTTACGTCAACGGTCCTGGTAATGCAAAAAATTTAATAATTTCATTTCCCACGGCAGCAACGAATTTCTCCAGAAATTTTTCTGTTGCAGGATGTGGCTTTAATGTTTTTGAACTTTGTTGTTTGTGTGTTATGCTTAAACCAAAGCGAGCGTTATTACTATGATCAGGCTTTTTTATAACATCCCTATGTAATAAACAGAGCGACTGCCAATGTATGTGTTGACAGTTAAAGCAAATGATTATTTCTTCGGTTGTAAATGAAAATTAAGTTCGTACATGTTAAAAATGTAAAACATGGTTGGCATAGCACAATCAAAATTTTACTGAGTTGACCACTGACTTCTCGTGTGAGCATGATTCCGATACTCGCGGTCCCTCTGTTTGGTGATGCAATTTTGTAGACGTTAATGAGGCGAAAAAATTGTATGGTGGGTATTTGGTAAATACTCATAAAATTGAATACATAACGAATTGTTTGTGTCTTCACAAAATCTTTCTACTAAGAATGTCTAAAGGATTATCTTACGGTCTTTGTAAAATGTTTCATTTTCCTACTTACTATATTTACGAGGTTATATGGTGGAATGATTTTATTATTTCTTTTATTAAAGCACCTGAAATGCGCGCATTGCACAGAAATGCATATAATGTAGACTATTTTGAAATAACATTAAGAAATGCCTTAAATAATTAAGCAAGCATTTTAATTTCATACGAAAAATTCGTTGATTCCTTAAACATTCAATTCAACTTTTGTGAAACACACACATTTTGAACCAAATCAATTAAATGATGATAAAAAGAACAATTTCAACAATCTGAAGTCAGTTTTATCTCTTATACATTTTTGCTTATTCAGGAAGTATCCCTAGTTTTACAAATACAGGTACATTAAGTTTATAATGATGTCTTTCATAAACGTAACGTATAACATATTCATCAATATTTATTTGTGGACTACTCACTTCAGTGGTATTCAATTTGATAATTTTTTAAACTAATGCGAATGTTTCACAATGCGAATACCGTGCAACAGTATAACGGCAGTTTTCAAGCATACTTCGTGTTTTCTACTCTATCAAAAAGGTTCGATAATGCATACAAAATGCATCTGTCTGTATTTGAAACAGTGAACAAGAGATCATTTATACACAAAACAGATACAGCTGCAGTGAGAACTTAAATATTGTTTTCCATTTGCAGCACTTATTCGTTATAAAACAGAAAGAATACAAAACAACCTTCAGTTGAAATCCAAGCGAGACTACTTACACTGAGAGACTTATATTTCAATCATTCAGGTCGGGATATGAAATAAAACGTCATGTTTCTCTCAAACGAATATTTGCATTCATCACATCGTTCTTTAACAGATGGATAGATTGCAGACCGCATGAATGCGAACGAAATTCTAGAAGCATTGATATAATCTAAACAAGTCCAAAAATATTTTGACATTGAGATAATTATATAAAGTAAAACTTTGAATTTATTTTAAGCGATTTGTTTAATTTTAAAGTTTGTTTATAATATACTGCATTAACTGTGAACATCCACCCTTTAACCTTTTCAGTCGGATTACTATAAATTAAACTATTTTGTGTTTAGTTTGTGTTAAAAAATGTATTTTTTTATTTTCGGGCAGCAAAACCATTTACACGATAAACTTAAGACTGCCTGACAAAATTCTTACAACTGCCTTAAATACTACTTCGAGCTGCTGGAGCGATGACATATTCCCACAGGTGCACTCGGATTTCCGTATGCAGTACGTGATAGAATGCGGCTTACTGTAACACCGTGTCACCGGTTCGCCAGACTCTAGGTTTGCGTTTCGCTTCTGGCAGGTTCGTGAGAACGTTGTTGATGCTGTGAGATGACCACATGAAACATGTGTGGAGGAAGGAAAAATTTTGCGACTTAACTTATATAATACCCTTCTCTATCAGATAACTCCCCCATACTCTTTTTATCGACACTTTACCGTAACTTCTCACTCTCCATGACACTTACTGTTTTTCATTCTACTCCATTATCACCCCTCTCACAATCAACCAATTTATATTTAGATTCCAAAAGAAACTCAAACTAACACAAATGAATGGCAAAATGTTTTAACAGTGCAATCATTCATGATGGGATGGTATAGGTGACAATGTTTTAACCGAATTTTTGTATGAAATTAAAATGCTTACTTGATTATTTAAGATGCTTCTAAATGTTAACATTTCTATGCATTGCGGGCATTTCAGATTCTTTCATGAAAAAAATAGAAATCATTCCACCATATAACTTCGGAAATATGTGTAAGTTAAAAAAAAAACATTTACCAACATTTTTAGTAATAAGGTTTTGTGAAGACCAGAGATAAGCAAGGAGATATCCAACTCCATCGTCTTCAGCCCTTTGAGGTGAACTGACAGCATTTTTTATAAACCCCTGTCTGTGAATACGTGTGAGCCAAGAATGATAGAAAAAGAGATTGCGCAATAGAGTGTTCAATTTTCTTTCGTTCTGCGCAGCTTACGTCACGCGAGACTTCTGGTTTCACAGCTCTTTGGTTTTGTTTAATATCTTCCTACAAATTGAATCAGGAAAACTTATTAGTTGATTTCTTTTCTAATATTATTCACGCTTTAAGAACTTTTTAACATAAAATAAGTTTTAAGTGTATATCCAATTGAGTTAATTTAACTATCCAATTACTTTCCGAGCCATTAAGGGCAGATTTTTCAATAGTCAGAAAAACAATCAGATAGGAGTTAACTGACAGTCAAGGCATACATGCATCTTTCAATAGTTGTTTAGCAGCTATCTGAGGAATATACCATCTAACTGTCTGTTAAAGTTATCTGTCCGTTTCTGTGTCAGATAAAATGTAATCCCCTAGTTAAAGTAAATGGGCTGTCAAATTCAAACCTGTAAATAATTACAATTTTTTTTTTTTTTTTTAAATTAATTTTTTGGACGATGTCGACGATTTACTTATTGAGGAAGAAGAAATAATATATAATCGCTTCAATTCAACTTCAAGAAAGAAAAGAATAGTGAGGAAGCGACCTGATCATTATAAGGAATGGGAAGATTTCAAACAAAGATTCAGGTTGCAGAAAGATACTGTCGAATACCTACTTTCATTAATAAAGGACAAAATTGTGCATAAAACAGAAAGGTTAGTTACGCAGATACATTTGAATATACATATGTATATTTTTCATTTCTATATTGAACTTAACATTTTGGGGATTTATTTTAGAAATCAATGCGTTTTACCCATGACACAATTGTTGATTGCTTTACGGTTTTATGCTACATGAAGTTTTTATATTACGGTAGGAGACTTTTCGTGTGTCACTGCTTCGACTATATGCAACGTTGTGAAAAGAGTTAGTTTCTGGTCCATCATGTTATCTGTTGCATCGTTGGAAGGACTAGCTGGGCTTGTTTTCTGTATAGTGCCTGGTGTAATCGAGGTACTCAAAGCTGCGAAATATTTATTTGAGCATGTTTTACGGTTGTGGGAAATATTTTACTATTGGCTTACTTGCTAGGGAGCCACTATCGTTTCGAGCTTCCAAGCCGTCAATGTTGGAACCGCATTTCACTAGGCATAAAATTAACAGCCCTCTCGCGCTTTTTTGTCAGTAGGTCAACGTTTTCCATTTTAACTAATTATTACTTGAAACTTCGAAAATATTCGGGAAATTATTTAAAATATACGGAGATCTCAAGATAGACGTTTATCTGAGAGCATAACCAGCTCATTTGCTCTAACACAAACAATTACCAATTAATCTGTTTCATTCACACAAATACCATGTGAAGTTAGACACAATTGATATTTGCCGCTCTGCAAAATACGGTCAAATAACTATCTAGCTGTTAGTTTCCGATTGAAAAACTGAAACTACTTATCTAGCAGATAAAGAGTCGAATAAATTTATTCGTTCGTTAGCAATCAGTCTGTTTATCTGACTATTGAAAAATTGGCCCTAAGTCAAGCAATTTGCATGCAGAGTGGAAAAAACTTTCACAGAGTTTCGTAAAGCAATAATCATAATTGTGTAAAGTTTTATAATTGCCATTAATAAATCAATTTAATTAAATTGTATTATTGCATGTTTTATTTCCAAAAGAGTAATGTAACAACCAAGTTATTGAAATAAAAGACTGGATTTAAATTTTAAGCTAGTGGACAGTTTTATTATATTTTCTTTTTTTCTGAATTGAAACTCTGTAATTTCTTTGTTTAGTTTCCTTATCCTAAAATACATTCGTGCTCTAAAATAAATGACAATTCAGACGCTGTGCACGTTAGAAGCGTAAGGATTATGTTTTTTTTTACTTCCTTTCCATTTATTTTAAACCCTTGGTCAATAAAATGATTCCGAAGGAGTTTAGTCAAATGTCAATGCCACTAGTTTCTCCGCTAGTAGCTCTGCAATCATTTCATGTCTTGCCCTTGATTGCATTCTGATGTCGCGGGATGAAGGAGCGACTATTGCTCTCGGTTGGATTGTTGGAATTGTTCCCGCCTTCAACTTATATCCATTATTTTTGCAAAGGACTGTAATACAATTGTGACTTAATATGTAAGTAAATAAACAAATCATCTTACCCATTTCAATAGTAAGTTTCTTTCAAAACTATCCGCAGTGAAATGTGCAGTTATACTCTCTCCTGCATAAGTGAATCCACTGCTTCCGTTAGATGTTGTGTTTTGGAACCGAATAAAACCATACATTCGGTTTTCCCTTGTTGTTGTTTGCATTGCAGCCAAACACAGCACACCTCATTTTCAAAAATTTCTCTTTATTTAATTGTTAATATATTACAAAATATTTTTCTTTTAATTTTTTTCAAATAAACGCGCGGAAATCGCATTCAAACCTGACATCCGTATATAAAAAGTAAACATCCGTTGTCTCAGCCTACGTCATCAAAAATTGACAGAAGGTGACAGACATGCGCAATGGGTAATCTGTATTTCTATCATTCTTGCGTGTGAGCTGTCTTGATCAGCTGATTCCAAACAGCTGATCAGTTATTGAGGTGATATATCTTGACAGGGAGTAAAATCATAAGGGTGCGTAAGTATTAAGGGTGCGAGAGTATAATCAGGTAATGGATATATATTCTTAAAACGCGAAACGACAATAGAGTATGTTTCTTAATAAACCTGAAATATCACCAATACTTAATTAAGTTGACAAACAAAGAACTGCTTAATCTCGTTTAATAAGCAAGTATGATATATGGTGATAACCATGATTTAACGCCATTCATACATTTTTAATAATAAAAAGTACAATTGTTGGTTATTAATCTTATTTTTTTTAGGTATTGAAATATATGGAAAGAAGACGTAAATACAAATTGATTAAAGGACTTAAAATACTTTTTGAAATGAATATCCACACCACCCATGGGGTATGCTTATGGTGCGTTAACCGATTTGTGCGCCCGAACTTTAACAAATAAGATACGTTTTTGTATATATTGCGATCTTACAAGAATTGCATTTAACTAAAAATAAATAACAGGAAAATAAAAAATGTTAACGGCATGAATATATGGAAGACAAATTTTTAAATTTAAATTTTTTTTTACAAATGTCTAACAAGGAGCATCTTATTTTTGAAATTAGGGTCGCTCAAATCCCTGTTCCAAAATTTTGTGACAAAATAAATTCTAATTCTTTTAAAAAAATTCGAAAAACTTTTTATCACAATATACTACAATTACTATTGTTAAAATAGAAAAAGCACGCACTTTGTAATAATTTAGTCCTTACCAAATATGCAAATATACTAAGCACTTAAAATCGCTTTTAAGGAATTAAGGAACAATTACTAGTAATTAACTTTGACTATAATTGCCTTTTTATAACCGTACCCATTCACTTTTACTAAACATTTTGTTCTCGTACGCAGAATCGCATAGCGAATAAGCAAATTTGTGCAAAATTTTGCAAAATTAACGAGTACGCAAACACTCCAGCGATTCCACCACGAAAAACTGGGTAATAGAGGAGTTCATTAACTATGCTCTATGTGTTCATAATTTTTTTCACTTATACCATTGATGAAAACACAGATTTTTGTACAAAATTTCAATAAATATTTTCTTTTTTGTACAAAACATCAGTGTGTAACATCTTTTTTTAAAAAGAGAATCAATTTTAACACGTAAAAGAGGTTAGTGCGGATCTTAGAACGAAATCACTATCTGTGATATACGCGTGATTATCATATTTAATTCATAACAACACTACGAATTATTTTTCTTTTTCAAATAATTTAGGTATTTCATAATATTCTTGCAAAAACATTGTTTTACAAGCATGGGCGTAAGCATTCATTGCGAAATAGTTTTTTAAGTCGCATGTTGTATTTCTGAACATCTTTTGCCAAACCGCCTAATCTGCCACCATGTTTGAAAAACTAGACCATTACGCAGCACGAATATAATACTACAAGCTTACGCTCTCCCCAAATCGGCCATGTTTTCCAACTATATGTCAAATTTTGCTTACGCAGGCCGTGATACGCCGGATATTCATTTCTATATATACGGATGTGACATTTCAAGATTTCTGCTCGTTAACCTTTAAAATTTACTTAAAAGTAACTAAAAGATTTAATTATACGAAAAGAAATATAATTATTTAGCAAATTGAGGTGTGCCGTGTACAATTACAACCAAAACAACGATAGGGGAAAGAGTAGTGTGCGATTTTATTGCTTTCCTAAAGACAAAGTCTTCCGGAAGCAATTGATTCATTTCCGCAGAAGGAAGGATAATTTAATTCCGGACTCTGCAAGGATTTGCTCTGCACATTTTACCGAGGAGGATATTCAACGAAATATACAATTTGAAATGAGTAAGTTAATAGTATCGCAAGTTCATGGAAATACAATAATGATTGTCGTTTAATTGCAGGCCTTTGCAAAAATAATAGGTTCAAGTTAAAGGCAGAAACTGTGCCAACTATTCAGCCTTTAAAAACAGGTAAAGGTATCCCGAGATATCAAGATGCAATCTAAGGCCAAGAAGAAAATGATTGCCACCCTTCTAAAAGACGAATCGCCAGTTGCTGAACCTGAGGTCGATACAGACGTGAGTCCTGAAGTGGGGTTTTGTTCAAATAACGAAACTCCTTCAATCGAAAATGACCTAATTCCTGATCATGAAAATATAAAGGAACTAAAAGGAATGATTGAACTGCTGAAACAGGAAATGTAAGCATATTTCTTAAGACATTTCAATAAATTAATATTAAAACCTTATATTCTTACAGTGAAAACGTAAAGAAAAATAACTGCATTATAGTGGAAAGAGAAAAAGGCTATCAAAAAGAAATTCTTTCACTTCAAAGAAATCTGGCAAAATCAGTTTTTGAAAGGCTGAATATGGAGAAACACCTGAAAGGAATATTTACATCAGTTAAGTAATTGATAAATTATTGTAGTATGTAAGATGCATGTACGTTCATCAACAAATTAGGTCAAGTAAATAAAATAAAGAACGACATGAAACGAGTGCAATGGTCTGAAGCTGACATTGCGCAGAGTATCACGCTTTATTCCACAAGCGCAAAGGCTTATAAACTTTTTCGAAAAAAAAAACTTTCCTCTTTCGGGTGAACCGGAATAATACATTAAAACAAAAAGCTTTCTATTATTTCACTTTCATATTCATGTAGATTTTCACATGTTCGCAATTCTTTGCCTGGTATTATTTTAAAACGATTATGTCGATTCTGGTGTAATTTTAATAGATTTATTTAACTGCGCCGGCAGTTATTTACTATTACCTATGCCGTGTTTAAGATGTGACTACGATTAAAGTACTTAAAAACATAGTTTTCACTGATTTAGTGTGTTAAAAGAAAATTTGCGTATTTGCTTGCAGAAAACAATTATAAATTATAACAATATGACATTAAAAACACTGCAAATTTAACAAAAAAACGAGAACTTTAAATTTTGCTTGTTCACTTTAAATGTAAACAAATGCGAATTCTAAGCAGCTGTCAGATGTCATTATCTGACAGCGGCCAACGTCACGCTGTCAGAATACAAGAAGAAAAAAAACACACGAAGGCGTAATCTCTTCTATTTCATTCGTGATTACGCAGCCGAATCCACGGATTTGCCGCTATTACTGTGGTGGATCCACCGATTTGCCGCCAATATCCACCGATTCGTCTAAGATCCAGGGATTTTGTATAAGTAAGTATAATAGCGTACTCATCGATTAGTGATCTTCTTTGTATCGATGTTCTGAGGTAGGCATATCCCGTTTTTCTAGGTGTTCAACCGGGTGAGCGTCGCACTCTACCCACTACGCCACGACAGTACATAATAACGTCCGTTTAAAACTTCAACCGATAAATTTTTCTATTGCCATTCTGCAAAGTGGCCGTGAGTGGTCGCAACATGCTTGGACTCTATATTTGTAAGCACAACACGTGTGGATACACTTTGCACAGAGCCCACACTCCGCTATTTGGAAGATAATGTTTGGGAATAATGGAAAGAAACTGAGTTCTTCCTTTCAACTACTATTCCATATTTGTTGGCACATCTCCTTTGTATTCCATTTAAATAAATAAAATAAAAGGATGTGTTTTAAAACAATTTAATTTAAGATACGGAATAGAAGCCTTGTTTTGTTGGGGCAAAAAAAGGAAAATTGTCTTATGAGACTTAAGTCATTAAAAAAAAAACGAGAAAGTGGCAAAAGAGTTTATATGAAAATATATATCAGAGATAAGCAAAGAGATATTCCACACCATTGTCTTTTTCCATCATATGGTTTTTTATAAACCCATTTCTGTGAATACATGTGAGCTGTCTTGATCAGCTGATTACAAACAGCCACTAAGGTATAATATCTTGACAGAGAGTAAAATCATAAGGGTGCGTAGGTATTAATGGTACGAGAGTATAGATCAGATAATGGATATTTATTCTTAAAACGCGAAACGACAGTAAAGTATGTTACCTAATTAACCTGATATATCACCAACATAGTAATTAAAAAGTTGACAAACAAACAACCGCTTTAACTCTTTTAAAAAGCAAGCAATAGACAGGAGTGATAGAGGAGGTGACAGTGAGGATTTAACGCCAGTCATAAACTTGTAATAATATAAAGCACAGTTGTTGGTTATTAATTTTATTTCTTATATTAGTTGTTCGACTATATGGAATGAAGACGTGAACACAAATTTTTTATTAGGCTTCAAATAATTACTAGCAATTGTTCTTTTGATTCTGTAGAACAATTGCCAGTGATTATCAGAGAGTAATTTACTATAATTGGGAGGCATGGGCCTATGCACGCGAGGTAACGTCGTTGAGCTGCCAAGGCAATCCTCGTTAGTGCAGAGGTCAAGTTGAAATGCAGCCTCCAAGTGGCGCCCCCTGGATAGCCATCACATCACCCGTGTTATGGTGAACTAATGTATGCAGCGACCCCCTCTGCCCGAGGATTTAAATAATGGGCCTGGCCTACCAGTCTGTGGGTTGTGCGTGAGGGTAACTTCCTCACCACGTAAAAATCATATAGTTCAGAGACAACATCATGCTTCGGATAGTGAAGGATCAACTGTTGACGACCCCAGCAAACGTTTTCAGGACAAAGATTTTCGGTTTTTCACGTGGAATGTGAGGTCCCTTAACAGGCCACGTGCAGCCGAACAACTTGCGGAGGCCCTTGACAGCTACAAAGCTGACATAACCGCCATCCAGGAAGTGCGATGGGATGGGCCTGGCATAAAAGCGATGAAGAACTGCGATATCTACTACAGCAATTGCTATAGAGAGAGAGGGCAGCGCTTATTCGGATACGGATTTGTTGTTCGAGGCAGCTAAAAAGCTGACATAACCGCCCTCCATCAAGTGCGATGGAATGGGCCTGGCATAAAAGCGATGAAGAACTGCGATATCTACTACAGGAATTGCTATAGAGAGAGAAGGCAGCGCTTATTCGGATGCGGATTTGTTGTTCGAGGCAGACTTAGGCAAAAAGTCTTATGCTACGACCCAGTCAGCGAACGCCTCATGACAATCCGCATCAAGGCTCAATTCGGGAACATCAGCCTAATATGCGCTCACGCCCCGACAGAGGAGAAGGATGACTTCTATGATCTCCTAGAAAGAACATACGGTCGATGCCCCAGCTATGACACCAAGATCGTTCTAGGAGATTTCAACGCTCAGCTGGGAGAGGAGGACATCTTTGCTGGAGTCATCGGTAAACACAGCCTGCACGACAACACATCCGGAAACGGACTCAGGCTGTTGGACTTCGCCTCGGGGCGAAACCTCTCTGTGGCTACCACGCGGTTCCCACCCCTGAACATTCACAAAGGAACCTGGCGATCTCCTGAACCGTCAACCAGATTGATCACTTTGCGATCGACGTCAGACACTCCTCCAGTATTCTCGATGTCCGAACCTTCCGAGGTGCAAACATTGACTCGGATCATCACCTTGTTGTAGCCAAGGTAAAAACCCGGATATCGAGAGAGTAACGGAGTCGAGAAAGGCCAAAACGGTTTGACGTCGAAAAGCTACAATCACAGCTGATTGCTGGGAACTTTGCCGACCGAGTCTCCCAGAAACTCGCTCAGAGTTCGACGCTTCCTGCACTAAGTATAGAAGAAGAATGGAAACGTTGTCAAGAAGCCATCAAAGATGCTGCCACTGATGTGCTGGGTTTCACGTCACCACCCAGAAGGAACCCATGGTTTTACGACGAGTGCAGGCAAGCGCACGCAGCTAACCAAGACGCCTATAAAACGACGCTGCATCGAACAACGCGGGCTGTTCGTGAACTCTACGAACAGAGAAGAAGGGAAGAGCACCGGCTTCTCAGAAGGAAGAAGAAGGAGCATGAGAGGCGCGCGGTCGAGGAAATGAAAAGGTGTTTTGGCAGGAATGAAGTCCGAAAGTTTACGAAAGTACCGAAAGGTAAAACAGCTATCCGGAGGATACAAGGTTCGGACCAAGGCCTGCCGGGACCAAAATGGACAACTAGTAGTAGAGTCGCAGTCTGTGCTGAGAATCTGGAAGGATCATTTCTGCAGACTCCTAAACGGCGATGACGACCCAACTCCCGCTGTTAGGCAGAATGTTCCACTCAATTTGGACGATGATAGACAAGCATTTCGTCCTCCCGACTTAGACGAGGTGAAGATAGCAATATCAAAGCTGAAGTCGAACAAAGCTGCTGGAGCGGATGGACTACCCGCAGAGCTATTTAAAGCAGCTGGAGATGACCTGGTTGGGCGCATGCACAAGCTTATCTGTAAGATATGGTCGGAGGAAAGAATGCCGGATGAGTGGAATCTCAGCGTCATTTGCCTGGTCCACAAGAAAGGAGACCCCTTTGACTGCGCCAACTACCGAGGGATTAG
This sequence comes from Eristalinus aeneus, assembly GCA_955652365.1. Taxonomy (NCBI): domain Eukaryota; kingdom Metazoa; phylum Arthropoda; class Insecta; order Diptera; family Syrphidae; genus Eristalinus; species Eristalinus aeneus. The sequence continues at coordinate 42,813,416 of OY019130.1, forward strand.
TCTCCTGAACATCACATACAAGATCCTGTCTGCCGTATTGTGTGAGCGTCTGAAACCATTTGTCCATGACCTGATAGGTCCTTATCAGTGTGGTTTCAGGCCAGGGAAGTCCACAATAGACCAGATTTTCACATTACGGCAGATCCTGGAAAAGACCCAATAAATGCAAATTGACACTCACCACCTATTCGTCGATTTCAAGGCTGCATATGACAGTGTGCATAGAGACGAGCTATACAGTGCCATGTCTAGTTTTGCATTCCTACCAAACTCGTCAGATTGTGTAGGATGACGATGGAGAACTCTCGCTGCTCCGTCAAGGTCGGCACCGAACTCACCGAGACCTTCAATGTCAAAAAAGGTTTTAGACAAGGCGACGCACTGTCATGTGACTTCTTTAACATCATCCTCGAGAAGATCGTGCGTAACTCACAAGACAACACCAGAGGCACGATCTTCCAGAAGTCAGTTCAATTGTTAGCTTACGCTGATGACATTGACGTGATTGGACGAACACAGCGAGCCGTCAATGAGGCGTTTGCTGGCATTGAAGCAGAAGCGGCTAAAATGGGTCTAGTGGTAAATGAAGGCAAAACGAAGTACATGCTGTCATCAAGGAAGGACACACAACATCGACGTCTCGGACGGAGCGTTATAATAGGCAGCCGAAATTTCGAGGTAGTTAAGGACTTCGTCTACCTCGGCTCCGCGGTAAACATGGACAACAACATCAGTACCGAAATCAAACGCAGAATCACTCTTGCCAATCGCTGTTTCTTTGGGCTCAAGAGGCAATTGAGTAATAAAGCCCTCTCTCGAAGGACTATGCTCGCTTTATATAACAGCTTGATCATCCCCGTCCTACTATATGGCGCAGAATCTTGGACGTTAGCAAAGGCGCATGAGGAAGCCCTTAGTCTTTTCGAGAGAAAACTTTTGCGTGCGATTTTTGGTCCTCTTTGCGTTGATGGCATCTGGAGGAGAAGATTTAATGACGAACTCTATAGGCTGTACAGCGACATGCGCCTGGTCAAGCGTCTACGGATACAACGCTTAAGATGGCTAGGCCATGTAGAGCGTATGGACACCACTGCTCCGGCCCGAAAAGTCTTTGAATCCGAGCCATTGGGACAACGCAACAGAGGACGACCTAGAATAAGGTGGCGCACACAAGTGGAGAAGGACCTCAACCAACTTGGAGTACGAAACTGGAGACAGCTGGCGAAAGATCGTGCTGGCTGGAGAGGCATGTTGGTTGAGGCCCAGGTCCACCCCGGATTGTAGCGCCACAAGAAGAAGAAGAAGAAGAATTTACTATAATTATAATTGCTTTTTTATAGCCGTATCAAGTCACTTTTACTACACATTTTGTTCTCGTACGCGGAATCGCATTGGAAATAAGCAAATATGTGGCAAAATTTTGCAAAATTAATGAGTACGGGAACACTTCTGCGATTTTATCACGAAAAGTTGGGTAATTAAGGAGTTCATAAATTATGCTTGATGTGTTCATAATACTTTTCGTTTATAGCATTGATAAAAACACTGATTTTTGTACAAAATTTCAATATCTATTGTTTATTTTGTACAAAACATTAATGCGTAACATCTGTTTCTTAAAGAGAATCATTTTCACACATAAAAGAGGTGAGTGCAGATCTTAGAACGATATCACTTTCTGTTATAAATGCATGAATATCATTTTCATCTATCTATATCTTTTTGAATATAATTTAGGTTTTTTATAATACTCTTGCAAAAACATTGTTCTACATGAATGGGTGTAAGCATTCATTGCGAAATATATTTCTATGTCTCATGTTGCGTTTCTAAACACCATTGGGCAAATCTCCGATTCTGCCACCATATTTGAAAAACTATACCATTACGGGGGTGAATCCACGAATTTGCCGCCCTTATGGTAGTGGATCCACAGATTTGCCGCCATTATACCGATTTGGTCTAAATTAAAGGGATTTTGTAGAAGATTGGAGAATCTCATGGGATTTTTCACACAAAAAAAAAATCCCAGGGTTGCACAGGCATATGACCAGGTGCAAAAACTGGTCTAAGATGAGTATAACTTATATGTATAAGTTGATGTGGTTATCCCGAAATCATTGATAAGGGAATCAAGGAGATGCTCATCTTAGACCAGTTTTTGCCCCTGGTCATTTGCCTGTCCAATCCAGGGATTTTGTAGTTGTGTGAGAAATCCCTTGAGAATCGCCAACACTTCTACAAAATCCCTGAATCTTAGACCAAATCGGTGGATAATGGCGGCAAATCGGTGGATTCACCACAATAATGGCGGCAAATCCGTGGATTCAGCTTCGGCTTGTGAATTATTACAGAATACCGGCTTGTTCTAATTAAACAATTGTAATTGTAGTGAATTGTGATAAAAGGAACTTGAATCAAGATTGTTTAGAGCAGTTTTTCTGTGAAGCCAAAAGTGCTGAAGGTTAAAACACTCGCGTGACTGCTCAACAGTTCAAATCAATTTTCCAAAAACTTTGGGGCCTTCAATATTCGAAAATTGTGAGAGCCGGAAATTGTGAAAATGTTGAAGCATAAAGGTTGCAGTCCATCAGCAATCAACCCCTAATGTAATGGAAACATCTTCGGTGCAAGGGAATATATGCGACAGGCCAAAGTGCATTTCCGCGTTGTATCTTAAAACACCTTCTTACTTTACTGATAACTGAAAAGAAATATACCTGCTGTAAAATTTTGCCACCAGACTTCATCTTAAATTATTCTATTAGAATTCGAATTTGTTTTGTCACTACATTTTGGAACAGGGATTCGAGCGACCCTAATTTTAAAAATAAGATGCTTCGTGTTAGACATTTGTCAAAATATTTGAATCAAAAATATATCTTCCATATATTCATGTCGTTAATATTTTTTTATTTTACAGTTAATTTTTTAAGTTAAATGCAATTCTTTTTAGATATAAATATACAAAAACGAATCTAATTCATTTTAGTTAGGTTGCAATAGGCTTCTTTGGGAAACCAAACACCTGGTTAACAAAAAATCATTTAACGCACCAACGCATTACCCATGTTTTTCATTTGCATTTCCACGCTTTTCAAAAAATATTTTAAGCCTTATAATCAATTTGTATTTACGTCTTCCTTCCATATAGTCGAATACCCAATAAAAAAAAAGATTAATAATCAACAATTATTGTCATCGAGCCAGAAAATTAAAATAAGGATATCGTCCCTGTGATTTGTCTCCGCCATCTATGTGTGACAGAACGTAGGCCCGGATATTCACCAAGATGAAGTTGAAGTTTATTTTTGTTCTTTGAATGTTTGTACCTACTGGCGTTTTATAAGTTTGTGTTGAATATATAATTACTGTTGTTTGAGAAGAAAGAATTCTTTTTGATAGATATAAATCAGATAACATTGTTGGCAGTAGGACAATTTTAGAGATGTAAGTTAATTTAAGAACAAATACTTAAAAACTCATATTGAATTCCATTGTAGAAAATAAAATCGTTATTCCACTATTGGTGTTGTTTTCCTTTGGGATTTGGAAATCGGTGGAATCCTGTTAACGATATTTGTGGCTGATCTTGGAACTGCGCAACAACAATTATACTTTATATTATTACAAATATATGGCTGGCGTTAAATCCTTGCTATCACCATATATCATTCTTGCTTATCAAAAGAGTTTATGCAGTTCTTTGTTTGTCAACTTAATTGCTGTATTGGTGATATTTCAGGTTTATTAGGTTTTAAGAATAAATATCCATTACCTGATTTATACTCTCGCACCCTTAATACTTACGCACCCTTATGATTTAACTCCCTGTCAGGATATTTAACCTCAATAACTGCTCAGCTGCTTGCAATCAGCTGATCGAGACAGCTCACACGTATTCACAGACAGGAGTTTATAACAAAACGCTATCAGTTCATCTCAAAGGATGGCAGACGAGGGAGTTGAATATTTCCTTGAATATCTCTGCCTGAAATAATCTCAAAATTGAATTAAGTCACTTTCTGATCAAACAGCTGATTTTCCTTAGTCCGTCGACCGTTTGACTGTTATTTACGTGCTTTACGCAAGAATGTGTAACCGAAACTTTAAAAGAATTTATTTTTAATAAATTGATAATCCGATAGCACTTATATATAGAATTACTTAAGAAATATGTAGATATGTCATTTGGACAATAAAAATAACATTTTGTAAGAATAATATGTAACACCAAATATTTATTTTAATTAAAACGCGTAACTCCGTACACCAATTGATAATAAATCTTTCCCAAATGTGCGACTTTTCAGCACGAGTTACTCTCCTATTTTTCTACATATTTCATATGTTATTATAAACAAAAATGCTATCGGATTATCAATTTATTAAAAATAAATTCTTTTAAGGTTTCGGTTACACTTACTTGCGTAAACAATTTGCAGTCGATTTTCTGAACACGTTTCGTTGACTGTACACAAAATGGCTGATGAATTCACGAACAGGTGACAATTTACGAGTGTTTGACACTATTGAAATCAAAAATTGACAAACCAGCCACCATCTTATCAATTTTGGAGGGGAAACGTAAACATGTGTGAGTAAAGTGTGACAAAGTTCGATGATACGTAAATAACTTTCAGAATTTGAGGTGATGTCCAGGTTATGTTTACTAAAACACGTAAATAACAGTCAAACGGTCGTTTGACAAAGGGGAAATCAGTTGTTTGATCAGCTGTTCAATTGACCATCTCCTTCCTTATTGGTTTCTGCACTATACCTTCTCTCTTCCAATTTTGTGAGTTATATGCCCCTCCTTCTAACAGTTTGAAGAGTGAGGAGATCCACCATATAAGCAGTTCACACGTATTCTCATTTAAAAAGAAAAAAAATCCTGTCTGTGAATCAGCTGTTCAGGAGGGGAAATGTTATAAAAAGGCTTCAAAATTTGTTCAAGGGGGGTTGACGAGGGAGTTGAGTGTCTTCCTATTGGGCTCTGTTTTTAACAAGGTTGATTGTTCCGGGAATGACGTAGATGTCAGTTCTCCATTCGATAAACTGGTTTTCCATGCAGAGAAGTATTTCCCATTGGATTTCGTGAGAAAATTATTGGTGGCCTTTGAAAACTTTACTTTATTTCAAAAGTGATATGGCATTTATGCATCGTTTATTTATTTAATTCTAAATTTCCGACTTCGGGTTAACATATTGGCCCCACAACTATTTGCGAAACCGGATGGTGACTGTACCCACAAACAATCACTGGCTTTTTCGGGACATTCCCTATATAAATGTATGTATGTTCCATGTTGTTTCAAGAGGCAAAAGCAAAAGTCTTAGTTTACTGCTGGCTGGTAGTCTATTTATTTAGTAAACGCCAATTTAGATCTGTTAGTCGGAAAATTCTGTGTCAGGAGAGGAGACTATACATTCTATATAAATATATGTCATAAAAGAAATGTCAATACACAAGGTTTTTAACAATGCCGAGAAAAATTTTTTCCGTGGTGATTCTAATGAACCAATGGGTATTGAAGATATTTCAGAGGAGATACATGGTTGGAGAAAAGAAAAACTCGACAATGATGAAAAAAAAAATCATATTGGTAATATTGAATGCTATAAATGGCAGTTTTTGTTTTCTACCAAACACTTATTTTTAGAGTTGCCGTCATTTATGGATTTTGTAAAACTGGAAATGACAAGAGGCTATATTTTGGAACACGACGAAGAACGTTATTCCGCGAGAAGGCAAAAAATATATTCTTTTATGAAAATTCCCCGAGAAGTGGAAAAATTTATGGGCTATGGGGTCATACAATGTGCTGACTCCTTCCTGTACATTCACACATTCTTGCCAATTCGTTTCGTTCTAGCATTCTGGGCGATGATAAGTCGTCCAGTTGCAAATTGTTTGGGCTTAAGAAGAAAAACTCAAAAGTTACTTACCCCAGCAGAAATGTGCGATTTATTGAAAGGGGTTATTTGGTTGGTATGTACCATTTTGATGTTTTCTGTGGATACAAACCGTGTATACCACATAATTAAGTCCCAAAGTATTATCAAGCTTTATATATTCTATAATATGTTAGAAGTTGGCGATCGATTGTTATCGGCCTTTGGACAAGATACTATTGATGCACTGTTTTGGACTGCTACAGAACCAAAAAATGGCAAACGAGAACATTTTGGACTTATTCCGCATATTCTTTTTGCGTTGATATACATTTTACTTCATAGTTTCCTTATTATGTTTCAAGCAACTACTTTGAACGTGGCTGTGAACTCAAATAACAAGGGTCTTCTCACAATTATGATTTCAAATAATTTTGTTGAGCTCAAAGGGAGTGTGTTTAAAAAGTTTGATAAGAATAACCTGTTTCAATTGACTTGCAGTGACGTTCGGGAAAGGTTTCATTTGTCAGTACTTTTGTTTATAGTAGTGATACAAACAATGAAGGAGTTCAATTGGAACTCGACCCAATTTTATGTAATGCTACCAGACTGTTTTTACGTTCTTATTACGGAAATATTAATTGACTGGATAAAACATGCTTTTATCACAAGATTTAATGAGCTGCCAGTTGACGTATATCGGGAATACACAATTAGTTTAGCATACGATATGACTCAGACTAGACAGAAACATGCCTTTTCTGACCATTCAGATTTAGTTGCTCGAAGGATGGGATTTATACCTTTTCCTCTAGGAGTAGTTCTACTAAAGGCTGTGTACAGCGCTGTTTCTTTTGAAAATTGTGCCGCATTTTTATTGTTTTCGATAGCCTTTTTGACGTTAATGGCCTGCCGTATATTAAATACAGTCTGCGCGCTTGGAAAAGCCTGTGACTTAATGAAACAACATCAAGAGGAAAGAAGCAATTCAACCCCGAACTCTTCAATAACCTGTGATTACGGTGTAGACATAACTCCACTACCTATCCCTCGAGTGAATCCACACAAAATAGATGTTCCCTCAGTGAATACAATATCGACTCCTAAAAAACCGAACCTCATGGACTCTAAGTCCTTATTAACCAAAAACTCTCTTGAGTTTGGTGCAACGGCACTTTTTTCCAACAGTGATGTGGATCTAGACGATGTTTGTCTCAATGACAAAGTATTGGAGGGATCAGGCTTGTTGAGCAGCGGTGAAGTTTTTGAAAGCGAGAAGGAATTGACACGTAGCGTTCCAGATTTACAGGAAACAAATAACGTTGGAAATACCTCAAAAGAAGGACCGCCAAAAAAAGTCGTGCGAAAGCATAAACGCTCTGAATCTGAACCTTCAATGCAAACCATCATTGGTGAAGATATACCTTCGTAATTGCTGATATTACCTACAAATTTTTCTGTGTCACTTGATATACAATACTGATTGTGCATACACTAGCGATTACCATATCTTTTCGGATCCCAAGACAAAAAAAAATAATTTATTAAAAATATATAAAAACAATATGTTTGAATAATATTAAACAAAAATATTAAAATCTTCTGGATTTTAAAAGGTACTTTATCACTGAAAGGTTCTTATGGCTTAAAGCAAAATAAGGTTATAGTTTTAATATCTAATTGTAACTCCTGCATCATCTTGTAATCGTCAAAACATGGCTTTATGATTGTATTCGGAATTAAAGATTTAAAGATTTAAACTTCAACATCCGGTGTTTGTTTGTACCATTGTAGTATTGCTATATTTGGAAATCATTTACATAAAAACATGTTTTATACTTTGTTTTTTAGTTTAAATGAAAATCTTATCAAAGAAACCTAAACTTCATGGCAAAAAAAATTAAATATCGGCGATATTCAGAACTAAGAGTATCATGTAGGCAACGAACTGATACGAAATCCAATAGCAAACAAAAATGATGATTGTTTTCGATTGATAGTTCAAATTTTCGACCGAATTCAAAATTTTCGATAACACTTATTTCTAAGTTTCTAGATTAGATTTGGGTGAAGTTTCTTGGATACAAAAGGAGTAAGTACAGTAAGTTTATGGGGGTGTGGGTTTGGCCCATTTATTACTTGCAAGGTATTAAAATGACAATAACGTCTTAAAAACGATACTTCCAAACATTGTTTTTTTTAAAAATTTAATAGTCGATTTTTCGAAGATTAAAAAGAATATATCAATTAATTGAAATTCACGCACGTGGAAATAAAAATAAAGAAAAAATAATGTCCCTAGTCGATTTCTCCCGAAATTATAGCGATTTAGGAGGTGATATCTTAAAGCGTCATGCGGTCCGCGTTGAGTAAGCAAATAAAAGTAAAATGAAAAATTGTCGATGCGGAATCTGTGCCGCCGAAGAAAGTGCGGTCAGATGTATTAAACCATTTGCCTATTTGGATGTCTCAATACCTAACGTGCAAAATATTAAACTAAAAAATTATACTATCCAATTGAGCAAGATAACACATCACTCAATAAGTCCCGGTCCATAGGGAATGTCACTTACAAGAAAATTAATATTAAATTAATATTTGTTTTTGTGGTAGGGGGACTTATTGAGTGATCTGTTATAAAACCTAGCTTTGCTTCAACAAATATAATTTCTTAGTTTCCATATACAATAATTTTGATTATTCTCCACAGTTGTTTAATATAAGCTATTTTGATTAGACTGGTTTGTTTAACCTTTATTACAAAAGTTAGATTATAAAGTGTTACATAAATTATGAAACAAAACTTATTATGAGAAACAAGAAAGTTTTTCATGAATGGTATACTGATATACATACATACATACGGCGCAAGAGCTGAAAGACATTTCAATACTTTTTTTTCGTATTTAAATTGATAACTACGAAAGACTTAATAAGACGGCGTTTGCTTTCAGCATGACGTTCTGAAGTTAGTGGGTTGCAGCTTTGTGACGATTTTGTGCTGGAGGGGGTTATCAAACTAGCATTGGGAATGACTTTGGTTTGGTTAAACCCACGGTAACCAGAATTATTATAGCAATGAGCAACATTGTGGAGAAATGAATTAGGTTTTGAATACCCTAATTACTGCGTTACTTTACCTTATTGCATAGATTTTCCTGAATAACTACCTGTATTGAAAATACTCATAACGTTACATTTTTTTGAATCAGTAGTTTTGGGTGTAGATTTAGCAGAACACGTTTTTTATTAGTAATAATTTTTAATAGTGTCTCTGAGAACGATGAATATTCTTCGGTAAGAAAACGTTTAATTTCTATTGCGTTTATAACATTCGCAATAGAAGTGGATGAACATCGTCCGATGATGGTTGTGCAAAAGATTCTTCTGTTCTATAAAAATGACAACCCACCAAAACCACAAAGCAACAATTAACGGATATTTAACGTGCATTTTCAATCAAGTGGAAAAAGACCTCAACGAACTTGGAGTGCGCAACTGGAGGCAGCTGAAGCAAGCTGAAGAAGCATGTTGGTTGAGGCCCAGATTTATCCCTGACTGTAGTGCCACAGGAAGAAGACGACTTAAAGAACTTGGATCTGTTTCAACGCGGTTAAAACATCAAATTGTGCGAGATGAAACTTCTTTCATAACCTTACTTACTTCAGATTGCTTCTTTAAGAATTGCAGGATTTTTTTTGCTCTTCATAGTTTATATATATATATATATATATGTATATATGCGTGCGCGCGTGTGTGTGTGTGTGTGTAGGGCCGCCGTGCCGTAGTGGGTAGAGTGCGACGCTCACAAGCCGAAGGTCTGAGTTCGATTCCCGGCTGAACACCTCGAATTTTTCACGGCGCCACCTCCTTTGAGCTGCTGACAACACTCAAAGAGTAACAACTGTCTAAGAAAGCTTCTCAAAGTTCGCCGTTCGGAGTCGGCAAAAAACTGTAGGTCCCTTCTACTCGCGTGAGAACAGTAGCGCGCACAACACGTGGTCCCCCTGTGGACTGTCGCGCCAACAATTATTATTATAAAGGAGACGATCTACTTCGGAAATATTCTGTGTTTACGATGGGACTCGAGCATGAACAAACATTCCAGTAGTTAAAGAATGCCCTAGCAAAGTCACCAATTTTGAAGTTGTTTAATCCAAAGGCTGCAACCGAAATTCATACGGACGCGAGTAATTGGGGATATGGAGCTGTATTCCTGCAAAGGAACAATGACGACCAAGAATTTCATCCAGTGCAATACATGAGCAGAAAAACGTCACCAGCTGAAGAGAGATATACCTCATACGAGTTGGAGGTATTGTCTGTGGTCCAGGCTCTTAAAAAGTGACGAATGTACATGTTGGGCGTAAAAGTAAAAATAGAACGCACTGCAATGCTTTCACTTTGACAATGCGAAAGAAAGATTTACCCTGTAGGGTATCAAGATGGGCGATGTTTTTACAGGAGTTTAATTAAGAAATAGAACATCGTTCAAAGTATGAAAAATTTAAGAGTTTGGCAGTGGCTAATTACCACTTCTGTGGCCGTGGCATCAACACTCAAAGCATAATAACTGTCTAAGAAACCTTCTCAAACTTCGCCGTTCGGAGTCGGCAAAAAACTGTAGGTCCCTTCTACTCGCGTGAGAACAGTAGCTCGCACAACACGAGTAGTTGATGAGCAAGCTATGCCCTGGTCTTCCTGTGGACTGTCGCGCCCATAATTATTACATATATATATATATATATGTATACATATTCATCTATATATATATATATTGATAGTATTTTGGTCTCTTTAGCTATCCCTCCTGAACATTTTGTTTTTCTACTTCCTTAATTTCGGTATCTGCAATTCTAGTTTCATATTCTTTATCAATACTTTCGTCATTATCTTCAATTTTTTTTTCGATTCTATGTATATTCATATTTTCTTCATTTTCGTTATCTCTAAGATTTTCTATATATTTCATATCATTTCTTCACATCAATCTTCATCTTTTTAATAAATTCGATTACTCTCTTTACCATCATACCCTACGAGCTTTGTAACTTGCTTTTTAGAGTGTGAATATATTGTAGTAAATGGATGCTTTGGATTCTTTCCTATCCAAAGCTCATAAGGACTGACTCAACTTTTTGATAATTCTCCAGTTCTATTCAGAATGTCAATAATCTGCTTACTAACTTTACTCAAACAGCATCTGGAAAACTTATATCTTTAAATTTTAAATTGACTTTGCCATATTTACTATTCTCTTACAAGAAGTGCTTTATTATGTCGAGTTTCGCATAACACCTCCTTGCCATTAAATTTTAAAGACCGTTTGGTTGCAATCGACTGGAATAGACTATTCTGATTTCTGTCCTGGGCTGCTCAAACTAAAAATACATTTCTGGAGCTACAAGACTAATTTTAAATTATTATTTTTGTTATTTTTAACAACTGATTAAATGTTTACTGTACCTTTTCCTACCAGATGATGTGACTGGATTTATGAACAGACCCAGGCTTTGAGGGCACCTGACTGGTAGTGACAGCTTGACCAGAGGCTATATTCTGGTGCCACGGGAGGTCAGGGGCCCCTGGAACTTCGGTTCCAGCCTGACCGTGCGGTAGGCCCCCTTGTGGGAGTGTCGTGGTGGCTGTGGTTTATCACCTAACATCGCGGGTAGAGTCGAGGATAGTGTACTGTGCTAACTTGTCTAGTTCATTATTTAAGCATAACTAGGCAAGACGGTTAGGGGACTATCCCTTCTCAGTATGGAGTTGCATTCTCAACCGGGCGCTGCGACCCAGAGAGCGGAAGAGGTTTTAGAAAGGTTTCGCATCAAACCAAGGTGGGGTGATTGCCCCTCAAGCATGATCTCAGTTTGGTACTTAGGTAACTAAGGCGTCTAGTCTTGCGTTACTTACGACTCTTGGGAAAAAGATTGTCCGTGATATAAGCCGTTAAGGCAGGTGGTTACGTAAAACCAAATCCTACATCTGTATCTTTTCCTTATGCTTGAAGTGGTTCTTACACTGTAGTATTAATGTAACGTGTAGTTTCAAATTGTCTATTTTCAATAAAGAAGTCCCTTCAGTTTTAAACATGAATTTCGTTCATTAACTACACATACACTCATAATGGAGTGAAGCGCTAGGTTCAGTACTGTTCGGAGCTTAAATTGAAATAATTGTTTCTCTCTATAACCATAAACAAGTACACAAACACAATTCCAAAACGCGATCGGTGAAGAGTATAGGTCTTCCAATTAAAAAAATCGTTGTAAATGGAGTCTTCTTCTTCTTTGGATGGCGCTACAGTCCGGGGTGGACCTGGGCCTCAACCAACATGCCTCTCCAGCTAGCACGATCTTTTGCCAGCTGCCTCCAATTGCGTACTCCAAGTTGGTTGAGGTCCTTTTCCACTTGTGTGCGCCATCTCAGTCTAGGACGTCCTCTGTTGCGTTGTCCCTGTGGTTCGGATTCGAAAACTTTTCGGGCCGGAGCAGTGGTGTCCATACGCTCTACATGGCCTAGCCACCTTAAGCGTGGTATCCGTAGACGCTTGACTAGGCTCATGCTGCCGTACAGTCCATACAGTTCGTGGTTGAATCTTCTCCTTCAGATGCCATCATCGCAAACAGGACCAAAAATCGCACGCAGAACTTTTCTCTCGAAGAGACCAATGGCTTTCTTATCCGCTTTTAGTAACGTCCAGGTTTCTGCACTGTAAAGCAGGACTGGGATGATCAAGGTGTTGTACAAAGTCACTTTGGTCGTTCGGGAGAGGGCTTTATTACTCAATTGCCTCCTAAACCCAAAGAAACGGCGATTGGCTAGAGTGATTCTGCGCTTGATTTCGGTACTGATGTTGTTGTCCCTATTCACCGCGGAGCCGACATAGACGAAGTCCTTCACTACCTCGAAGTGTCTGCTGCCCATAGTGACGCTGTGTCCGAGACGTCGATGTTCTGCGTCCTTCTTCGATGACAGCATATACTTCGTTTCGTTTGTGTACCGGACAAACGATGCTGAGATTCCACTCGCCGGGCATGCTTTCTTCCGACCATATCTAACAGATGAGCTGGTGCATGCACCCAACCAGCTCATCCCCAGCCACTTTGAATAGCTCTGCGGATAGTCCGTCCTAGCCAGCAGCTTTATTCGACTTCAGTCTCGATGTTGCTATCTTGACCTCGTCGAAGTCAGGGGGACGGAATTCTTGTCCATCGTCGTCCAAATTGTGAGGGACATTCTGCCTAACAGCGTGATTTGCGTCGTCATCGCCGTTTTGGAGTCTGCAGATTCTCAGCACCGACTGCGACTCTATCACCAGTTGTCCATTTTGGTCCCGGCAGGCTTCTGTCCGAAGCTTATAACCGCCGGATAACTGTTTTATCTTGCGGTAAAAATTTCGGACGTCATTCCTGCCATAGCACCTCTCCATTTCCTAGACCGCGCGCTTCTCGTGCTCTTTCTTTTTTCTTCTGAGAAGCCGGTTCTCTTCCCTTCTTCTCTGTTTGTAGAGCTCACAAACAGCTCTCGTCGATCGATGCAGCGTTGCCTTGTATGCTTCTTGTTTGGCTGCATGCGCCTGCCTACACTCGTCGTCAAACCATGGGTTCCTCTTACCCATGTAACCCAGCACATCAGTGGCGGCCTCTTTGATGGCTTCTTGACAACGTTTCCACTTGTCTTCTATTGTTTGTGCAGGCAGCGTCGAACTTTGAGATAGTTTCAGGGAGAATCGATCGGCAAAGGCTCTAGCGATCGGCTGCAATTGTAGCTTTTCGACATCAAACCGTCTTGGCCTGTCTCGACTCCGTTGCTCTCTCGATATCCGGGTTCTTACCTTGGCTACAACAAGCTGATGATCCGAGTCGATGTTTGCACCTCGGAAGGTTCGGACATCGAGAATACTGGAGGAGTGTCTGACGTCGATCGCAACATGATCAATCTGGTTGACGGTTGATTGAACAGGAGATCGCCGGGTCCCACAAGTCCAACAGCTTAGGTCCGTTTCCGGATGTTTTTTCGTGCCTCCTGTGTCCTCCTTTCCCAGCTGAGCGTTGAAATCTCCTAGAACGATTTTGGTGTCGTAGCTCGGGCAGTGATCGTATGTTCTTTCTAGGAGATCATAGAAGTCATCCTTGATGTTGTCATCCTTCTCCTCTCTCGGGGCGTGAGCGCAAATTAGGCTGATGTTCCCGAATTCAGCCTTGATGCGGATTGTTATGAGGCGTTCGCTTATATATTGGAAGCTTAAGACTTTTTGCCTAAGTCTGCCTCGAACAACAAAACCGCATCCAAATAAGCGTTTCCCTCTCTCCCTGTAGCAGTCGCCGTGGTATATGTCGCAGTTTCTCACTCTTCTCTTGCCCGGCCCATCCCACCGCATTTCCTGAATCGCGGTAATGTCTGCTTTATAGCAGTCCAGGGCCTCCGCAAGTTCATCGGCTGCACGTGGTCTGTTTAGGGACCTCACATTCCACGTGCATATCCGTAAAGCATTATCCTTTTTTCGTTTGCGTGGGACGTCAACAGTGTATCCATCCATATCGGAGGCATTCGGTTGGTTCGTAACTAGTATTTTTTATGTGGCCGGGCAGTTACCCCCACGCACATCCCCAGGAGGACCAGGCCCTTTTTTATACCTCTTGGGCGGAGGTTGCACTTATAGGTTTAGCAGGTTGAATTCGGGTGAACAACAACCAGTACCTGGTGGCTACCAACGTGGAGGTAGAATAAGCACAATTGGTGTGTGGAAGACAGTTACAACAGCTGGGCATCGCCAGGTTGATACCAATCAGTGCCTAACCTGTTCCCACATCACTCAGCCACCGAAAATGGAGTCTATAGCTAACAATTTTAGAAACAATTCTTTTGCCGTACTAGCAAGCCTACCGGATTCGGTATTCACCCCTATCATTGAATCCGGCGGATTGACTGCGGCGCGAGAATGTCAAAATTTCCGCTATTTGCTATCATTGAAAACGCAAGTGAAAAAAAAGAGGTGCAAAAAACAACAAAAGAAATAAAAAAGAAATTCCAAAGACTGAAACGTCACAAAGTAAAGGGAGGTGATGATGGTATTTCTTGATTTTAGGGAAATCGGTTATTTTCTTAACTGTATAGTAAATAAATAGATATATATGGTAGCATAAAGATGCAATGTATATATGTGTTAAAAAATAAATAACACATAGATGTTAAAACACAAAAATATAGAGCAAAATTAATATGCAATATAACGAATAAATAAAAAAAAGAATATATATATAAATAATAAAAAAGAAATATCATAAAATAAATAAATAAATAATCATAAATATACGAATATATGAATAAATACCATAAATTATACTTTAATAAATATTATAAATAAATAAAAAAATAAATAAATAATATAAATAAATAAGTTAAAATAAATAACTGTATGAATAAGTAACTATAGGAGAAAAAAAAATAAATAAAACTAATAAATAAAAAAAATTTCATGCGTATGCAAGTAACTAGTAAGCTTTATATTTCATGTATTAAACTTGTAATCACGTGATTGTCAGATTGATTGCAAGACCATCTATATCTTTCAAATAACTTATTCAGTCTAATGGGAATCTTTTCTATATTTGAAATTTGATGTGGGTCATCTGTTGAAAATGCCATGGCAAGTCAAGCATCATTCTGAGTAGCTTATTCTGCAAAATTTGTGTTTTGGCGCATTTTCCCCATACTGGGGAACCATAAAACATAAAAGGTTGAAATATTGTCTTAAAAATAACAAGCTTGCTTGCGTTACTCAATTTTGATTTCCGATTTATAAACGGATATAGAATTCGTATTGCTATGTTAATTTTTTTATTATTTCCTGTACATGTAGATTAAAGGTTAGTGTTTTATCAAGATGTACTCCAAGATACTTGACACTTGACTTCCAATCTGTTTCAAAGTTATTTATGGTTATTCTGTCGCTAGGTAAGAAGCAGGCTTTTCTATTTCGGGTAAAAAAGATCGTCTGGGTCATTGAAGCATCTAATTTTATTTTCCACTTATTGAGATATATTTACACATCATTTGCAGCGGATTGAAATTTGGTTACAATGTTACAACCAAACGTATCTGATGCAAAAATGCATGTGTAGTCTGCGAAAATTGCAACTTCATAACTATTTGATAGTGGAAAGTCGTGAGCAAAGGTGTTATACAATATTGGCCCAAGTACAGAACCTTGAGGTTCACCTGCCTCAATTGTAAAAGTTTCGGATAGACAATTATTAATCGAAACCATAAAGGAACGATTTGTTAAGAATGACTGGACAGTTTTGATAAGATAAATTGGGAAATTTAAGTGTAGAAGTTTGTATAATAAGCCATTGTGCCATGCTGTATCAAAGGCCTTTTCTACGTCTAGAAGTATCAAACCCGTACTTTTTCCAGCCCTGAAATTAACTTTAATGTTGTTTGTAATGCGATTTATTTGATGAACTGCAAAGTGCTGTGCTCTAAAACCAAATTGTTGTAAAGGAATTATGTTGAGTGTGACTTGGTGATTGACTATTTTGTTTTTAATAATTCTTTCAAAGCATTTGCTTATTGAACTTAGTAAGCTTATATCCCGGTAACTACTACACTGGCATGGGTCTTTCCCAGGTTTTGGAACGGGTATAATTTCAGATATCTTCCATTCCTGCGGAAAGTAACCAATTTTTATGCAGCTGTTGAAGATTTCTTTCAAGAATTGTATACCAAGTGGTGGAAGATTTGTGAGAAATATATTTTTGATTCCGTCGAGTCCGAGAGATTTTGTATTCTTTAAGTTGGCTATGACAGCTTTTACATCTTCGGTTAATACAAGATCCTTTTCATCAACAGTTAACACCTGATTATTTAAACTGAGTATGGCCTGTTAGACTAAACTTTCCTCTCTGCTAATTATGCCACTTCCAATTAAATGGTTTCTATAAAAGGTATAGCTAGGGCATTTGACTTTTGAGCACTGGAGACTAGACTAGTTTGTTTCCTTCAATGGTGGAATTATATGATTCTTGCGTTTTACAACCTTTACAATATTCCAAAAGGGTTTGCTACGCTTATCTAACTCTTGTAGTTTCCTGTTCCAACCAAAATTTGTTCTTTTATTGATTTTGACAGCTTTTTTTACTAAGTGATTAAAAGAATTGTCCTTGATTCTTACCCATCTCCGTCTAGCAAAGTTTCTAATTTTAATTAATTCTAATATATGACGTGGAAGCGTATTTGAACTGTTCCATTGAATTAATTTTTTGCGTACCGATTCATCGATACAGTCCAATAACGAATCAGCAAAATATCTCATTACCCTATCAATATGAATCGGTTCTATTTCTTTTGGAATCATTTCTTGCCAGTTATTTAATTTACAGTTCATTTTGCACTGGAATAAGTTCCAATTTGCATCTTGATAACAAAATGCGATGTTCGACAAATTTTTTGGGCAACAGAACAGTACAAACATTTGACTGGAAGATGGTCTGAACTTAGTTCATTTATCACAGCGGGTTGGGTGAAGAATTCTTGCATATTAGTAAGAAATAAATCTAAAGTTGACTGATTTGCTCTTTGATTTGATAAGATATAGGTTGGGTGGGGAGGATACAATATGTTCCCCCAAGAATTTGCTCTTAAGCAGCCCCAATTCCAATGCCTGCAATTGAGATTACCTCTTAATAAAAAAAATTCGTTCAATTTTAATAGTTCCCGTAAGTCATGATTAAAATAGTAACGTTTTTGCGGCGTACTACGACCACCAGGAAAATATACACAAAACATTTTTAGCTTACGCCCATTTCTAAAGTGTATTTCGATTCCTATATTCTCAATTAATTTAGTTTTAATAAGTATAAGGACCTAATGCACTATTCTTCTTCTTACTACAACGGCAACACCACCTCCCCTTCTATCAGTACGATCTAAACGATACATCTTATATTCACTATTTGACAATTTTTTAACATTAATATCTAGATAAGTTTCAGTTACAAGTTAGTGTAGTTACAAGCAGCAGTTAGGACGTTAATTTCCTCAATTGTGAAAAGCCACTGGAAGCTTTTGGTCCTACATTAGGGATGTTGTTGTTTCTGTTTGTCCATGCATTGGAGTGCAAATGTGTTGTATTTTTTGGTTGTGGAAATGATTGAATTCCACTCTTGCGGCGAACTGTAAGAGCGGGAAAGTCGTTGACATTTGATGTGAACCCTTGTTGTTGTTGGTAACTTTATGCAAACTGTGCCTGGGCAACTGATCGATATTTTTATTAGAGAGTCGAGCTCTAATATCAATAAATGAGTTGCGGCTTTCGCATGTTAGATCGTTTGATCTATGCGTTTTATTGCAATTTGCACATTTAATATTGGCGGATTTCGCGTGTGTCATGATTTTCCGCACAAATCCCGCAAAGTGTTTTTACGTGGCAGTTCTTTTCGCCATGGCCAAACATTTGGCAGTTGTGACACTGTGTTATTTTGTTGCGTTGTCTTCGAGCGTAGTCCCACTTGACTTGTGTTTTAAATATTGAACGAACGTTTTGTTTAAGAACATTCAATTTAGTTGAACCACACTCTAAGAAAATTATGTAGAAT
Organism: Eristalinus aeneus; assembly: GCA_955652365.1. Lineage (NCBI taxonomy): Eukaryota > Metazoa > Arthropoda > Insecta > Diptera > Syrphidae > Eristalinus > Eristalinus aeneus. The sequence continues at coordinate 42,831,916 of OY019130.1, forward strand.
ATCTCATTGTAAGCATCATAGTTTTTCTTAGTTATTTTAACATTTTGCACTTTTAGGCCTAGTGTTGAAAGTTCATTTTTAATGTTTCAGTGGGCATTTCATCAAGCCCATACAACACGACTTTGAGTGACCTTGCAGATGGAAAGTCATGCGAAAAGAATTGCCAATTTTTTTGCCCAAGAACTGAACAAATTGCACAATGGCTATCAATATTTTCGCAGTTTATTTTAATTCCAATTGATATTTTTTTAATACAATAATGCGAAATATTCGCATTATGTCTTTTATTTTTTATTTTTGAGTTTTTTTTTTAGATTGAATCACATCACAATCACTATCATTGTCTAAATCGGATATATTATCGAGAGGGGCATATGAGTTTTCTCTAGAGTTCTCACGTCTAGAGCTCATTTTGACACTTTTAATATTTGAAAACAAATTATTGTCTTCAAAACTAAGAAACCGATTTCTTTTTAGAATTTTGTTTTTTTTTTTTATAGTACCGCACTGAGAAAACCGTTGTGAGAGTTTGATGCACCGACTAGTACTGTAAGAAGTAAGATAATCACAAATTTACATAGCAAATCGCACAAATTTCGACACTCTCCCGCTGCAGTCATTCTGCCGTATTCAATGTTATGGACGTTATCATGTTGTTCTATATATATGGATGTTATCGTTTTTTCGATATTGTTTTTACTAACGCACGATAGTTGTCATTCATGATCAGACCACAGTTTAAATGGAAACGAAATCGAGTAACGCAGTGTTATAACTGCCAGATGTACGGCCATGGTGAAAAATATTGAAACATCAAGACCCTATATGTTAGAAAAGCCACAAAACCAGTGAATGCATCTCAACAAAACTAAAAAATCCACTGATATGTGGCAGTCGTCAGAGCTTTATTGGAATGAGGCGAAAACGGCAGGGGAAAAACAAATCACAAACAATCAAAAAAATTCAAACGCCTTTTGTGACAAACTTGGAAGATTTCCTCACTCTTCCAGCCCAGTGTAACATCATAGGTAATGCAACACCAAGCCAAAAGTTATTAATTCAAATAAAAACCAGTGACCAATAAGGGAAGGAGACCCACAGCCTCCTCGTCTCCCAACATTGGATTTGCAAGCGTTTTTTATAACATTTTACCACTCTGAACAGCTGATTCACAGGTAGGGACTTTTTTTCTTATATGAGAATGCGTTCGAGGTGTTTAGATGCATCTCCTCTCTGCACAAATCGTTAGAAGGAGACGGCGTATATAGTATACAATTCAAAGAAAGAAGAAATAATTTTTGGAGGAGCATGTGTGTAAAATAAAATACTGTTCGATGGTTCGAAAATAACATTCAAAATTCGTTAATAACAGTCGAATTTTCGATGGTCCAAGGGGAAATCAGCTGATCGATCAGCTGTGAAGCTGTGCACCCCGTTCCTCATTTATCCCTGATAATAACCAACCGCCAAGTGCACGTGTCAAGTTCATGAACAACAGTGATAAAAGAATCAAGGAGATAATCATCTTAGACCAGTTTTTCGCTCTGGCACAACGCCTGTCCAATCCAAGGATTTTGTAGTTGTGTGCGAAATACCTTGAAATTCACCAATCTTCTTCTTCTTCTTCTTGTGGCGCTACAGTCCAGAGTGGACCTGGGCCTCAACCAACATGCCTCTCCAGCCAGCACGATCTTTCGCCAGGTGTCTCCAGTTGCGCACTCCAAGTTGGTTGAGGTCCTTCTCCTCTTGTGTGCGCCACCTTAGCCTAGGTCGTCCGCTGTTGCGTTGTCCCAATGGCTCGGATTCAAAGACTTTTTGGCCGGAGCAGTGGTGTCCATACGCTCTACATGGCCTAGCCATCTTAAGCCTTGTATGCGTAGACGCTTGACCAGGCGCATGTTGTGTGTCCGAGATAACGATACTATGTATCCTTCCTTGATGACAGCATGTACTTAGTCTTGCTTTCATTTACCGCTAGACCCATTTTATCCGCTTCCGCTTCAATACCAGCAAACGCCTCATTGACGGCTCCCTGTGTTCGTCCAATCACGTCAATGTCGTCAGCGTAAGCTAGCAATTGAACTGACTTCTGAAAGGTCGTGCCTCTGGTGTTGACTTGTGAGTTACGCACGATCTTTTCGAGGATGATGTTTAAAAAGTCACATGACAGTGCGTCGATTTGTCTGAAACCTGACCATGACGGAACAGCTAGAGTTCTCCATCATCATCCTGCACAATCTGATGATTTTGGTAGGAATGCCAAACCTGGCACTGTATAGCTCGTCTCTGTGAATACTGTCTGTCATATGCGGCCGATAAGGTGGAGAGGGTCGATTTGCACTTCTTAAGTCTTTTCCAGGATCTGCCATAATGTGAAGATCTGGTCTATTGTGGACTTTCCTGGTCTGAAATCATACTGATAGGGATCCATCAGGTCATGGACAAATGGTTTCAGATGGTCACACAATACGGCAGAGAGGATCTTGTATGCGATGCTGAGGAGACCAATCTATCGGTAGTTGGCGCAGTCAAGGGGGTCTCCTTTCTTGTGAACCGGGGAAACGACGCTGAGATTCCACTCATCGGACATGCTTTCCTCCGACCATATCTTAAAGATGAGCTGGTACATGCGCCCAATCAACTCATCTCCAGCTGCTTTAAATAGTTCTGGAGACAGTCCATCCGCTCCTGCAGCTATGTTCGACTTCGGCTCGGATATTGCTATCTTCACTTCGTCTAAGTCGGGGTGATGGAATTCTTGTCTATCATCGTCCAAACGGACTGGAACATTCTGCCTAACAGCGAAATTTGGGCCGTTACCGCCGTTAAGGAGTCTGCAGAAATGATCCTTCCAAATTCTCAGCACAGGCTGCGACTCTACTACTAGTTATTCATTCTGATACCGGCAGGCCTTGGTCCGAACCTTGTATCTTCCGGATAGTTGTTTTACCTTTTGGTAAAACTTTCGGACTTCATTCCTGCCATAACACCTTTCTATTTCCTCGACCGCACGCTTCTCATGCTCCTTATTTTTACTTCTGAGAAGCCAGTGTTCTCCCCTTCTTCTCAGTTCGTAGAGCTCACAAATAGCCCTCGTTGTTCGATGCAGCGTCGCCTTATAGACGTCTTGGTTGGCTGCATGTGCTTGCCTGCACTCGTCGTCAAACCATGGGTTCTTTCTGGGTGGTGACGTGAAACCCAGCACATCAGTGGCGGCCTCTTTGATGGCTTCTTGACAACGTTTCCACTTGTCTTCTATTGTTTGTGCAGGCAGCGTCGAACTTTGAGATAGTTTCAGGGAGAATCGATCGGCAAAGGCTCTAGCGATCGGCTGCAATTGTAGCTTTTCGACATCAAACCGTTTTGGCCTGTCTCGACTCCGTTGCTCTCTCGATATCCGGGTTCTTACCTTGGCTACAACAAGGTGATGATCCAATTCGATGTTTGCACCTCGGAAGGTTCGGACATCGAGAATACTGGAGGAGTGTCTGACGATGATCTCAACCTGATCAATCTGGTTGACGGTTGATTGATCAGGAGATCGCCAGGTCCCTCTATGAATATCCAGATGTGGGAATCGCGAGCTAGCCCCAGAAACGTTCCGCCCCGAGGCGAAGTCCAACAGCCTGAGTCCGTTTCCGAATGCGTTGTCGTGCAGGCTGTGTTTACCGATGACTCCAGGAAAGATGTCCCAGCTGAGCGTTGAAATCTCCTAGAACGATCTTGGTGTCATAGCTGGGGCATCGATCGTATGTTCTTTCTAGGAGATCATAGAAGTCATCCGTGGGGTTGTCATCCTTCTCCTCTATCGGGGCGTGAGCGCAAATTGGGCTGATGTTCCTGAATTTAGCCTTGATGCGAAGTTCCCGAATTTAGTCATGAGGCGTTCACTGACGGGGTCGTAGCTCTTGACTTATTGCCTAAGGCGGCCTCGAACAACAAATCCGCATCCGAATAAGCGCTGCCATCTCTCTCTATAGCAATCGTTGTAGTAGATATCTCAGTTCTTCATCGCTTTTATGACAGGCCCACCCCATCGCACTTCCTGGATGGCAGTAATGTCCGCCTTGTAGCAGTCAAGAGCCTCCGCAAGTTGTTCGGCTGCACTTGGCCTGTTAAGGGACCTCACATTGCACGTGCAAAATCGAAAGTCATTGTCCTTTAAATGTTAGCTGGGGTCGTCAACAGTTGATCCTTTTTATAGAAGGCATGATGTTGTCTCTGAACTAATGATTTTTACGTGGTGAGGGAGTTACCCTCACGCTCAACCCACAGACTGGTAGGCCAGGCCCATTATTTAAATCCTCGGGCAGAGGAGGTCGCTGTATACATTAGTTCACCATACAACGGGTGTTGTGATGGCTATCCAGGGGGCACCACGTGGAGGCTGTATGTCAACTTGACCTGTACACAAACGAGGATAGTGTTGGCAACTCGCCTTGTTGAGTGTAATCAACAATGTTACCTCTCGTGAACAGGCTCATGCCCCAATACCAATTTTTTTACAAAATCCCTGGATCTTAGACCAAATTGGTGGATAATGGCGGCAAATCCGTGGATTCACCTCCGTAAGGGTCGAGTTTTTCAAACAATGGTCCATGGTGTTCAGAAAAGCAACATAAGACTGAAAAATAATTTTTCAATAAATGGTTACACCCATGCTTGTAATACAATGTTTTTGCAAGAACATTATGAAATACCCAAATTACTTCAAAAAGATGAATAATTCGTAGTGTAACTATGAATTGAAAATTATATTCATGCATTTATATCATTCATTCTAAGCACTCACCTCTTGTATTTGTAAAAATGATTCTGGTTAAAAAAAACGGATGTTACACATTGATGTTTTGTACAAAATACAAAATAAATATTGAAATTTTGTACAAAAATCTGTGTTTTCATATATATTATAAATGATAAATATTATGAGCACATCAAGCATAATTTTGCACCCAAATTTTGTGGCGCAATCGCAAGAGTGTTCGCGTACTCGTTAAATTTGCCAAATTTTGCCACAAATTTGCTTATTTCCTATGCTGTTTTGCGTATGGGAACAAAATGTGTAGTAAAAGTGACTGGGTACTGTGTCTCTGATAAGTACTTGTAATTTGTTCTTTTAATTCATTAAAAGAGATTTAAAGTGCTTAATATATTTGCATATTTGGTGAAGAATGAATAGTAATAAAGTGCTGGCGTGTTCTATTTAAACAATTGTAATTGTTGTAGAAAGCCATACGTGTTGTTTGCCTTTACCCACATTAGAGACAGCAGATGCTTCGCCTGGCTTAAGCTTTACAACTTTTAAGCAGATCGATGTATGCACTCCCATTGCGGCGCCAAGTGATTATGTGGAATACATCCGAGAATTTGAGCAAACATTTTTGTGCTCATTCCACAAATGAACTGAAAAAAAGAAATATACCTGATGTACAACTTTGCCATTAAACTTCATCATGAATTATTTTATTAGAATTTGAATATATCTTGTCACTAGGTTTTGGAACAGGGATTTGAGCGACCCTAATATCGAAATTAAGATGCTCCGTGGTATACATTTGTAAAAATATTTAAATCGGAAGTTTGTCTTCAATTTATTCATGTCGTTAATATTTCTTATTTTTCTGTTCATTTCTTAATTTAAATGCAACCTTTGTTAGATTTTATAATCGCAAAATATACAAAGACGTATCTAATTTATTTTAGTTTTTCTTTTAGTTCGGAAGCAATAGGCCCCCTTGGGAAAGCAAACACCCGGTTAACAAAAAAATCGGTTAAAGCACCATAAGCATACGCCATGGGTGGTGTGGAAATGCTTTTCGAAAAGGATTTTAAGCCTTATAGAGCTTAAGCTTTAGAGCTAATGCTTGGGGAAATATTCTTCCTGATTTACACTCAAGACATCCCTTCGACATTTTTTATCCCCAGATCCATCTCTTCTGTCTTCTACATTACATCTTTTCTTAACTAACATGCCCGACATTTTCACGTCTCCCGTTACCATCAATGAACTTAGTTCTGATCACTTACCTGTTAAAAGTAGTACTATAGTTTCCCCATTACTGCGTTCACACTATATTTTTGATGTTAAAAATGCCAATTAGGGATTATTCAAGGGCTTGATACAATCGAAGCTAGAAAACACATTATCACAATATACTAGTCAACTCAAATAGACCACAACATCAATAACTTTACAAAAGCCAGTATAGAGAGCTTTGATCAGTTGATCCCTAAAACATGGCTTTAAGGCAGACATGAAATGAGCTACCACATTTCATTATACGATTTATCAACCTCAGGAATACATTAGATCGAGATGGAGATGAACGAGAAGCGGTTTTTATTTCATTGACTATAAAAAAATTAACTCATTAGTGAAATCTGTCATTGCTTATTTTCGAAGTCAACCGTGGAAGGAAAGATTTCAGGGTTTATGTAAAGGAAACGAACCACTTTGGAATATAGTAAACGTGATTAAGAAGAAAAACACTTATGTCCCTCGACTAAAAGTAGATAATTTATGATACTTTCTTGTATAAGAAAAGCTAAAGCACTAGCCAATAGCTTTTTAGTAAACCATGTGACTACCAATAATGTGAATCCATTCACGGAAATTAAATCCTTTAATTTCGTTCAATCTAAATGCATATAAAATTATGATACAATCTCTTGAATTTAAACTTCTATTAAAATGCTTAAAAATTAGGAAATTTCCTGGCCTTGACGGTAATGAGAATGTTTGTCTGAAAAGTCTTCCAAAATATGCTCTTGTAAACCGAATGGATATTTTCAATTGTTGCCTTAGTTTTGGTTACTTTCCGAATTAAGGGAAAGCTGCGAAAATCTTAAGGCCCCATAAAGACTCTCTAAGCTGTAGACCAATTAGTTTGCTCAGTTGTCTTAGTAAATGCTTAGAAAAGTTAATAAAGAAGACACTGATCTCCTTTGTGGAGACCAATTCTATTACACCTCCGGAGCAATTTCGATTCAGAGCTTTCTTTACTACTGCTCACCATTGCATTGTATTACACAAGATGTCAAAATCAACTTGTTAGTTGGCAAAACTACTGACATGGTATTACTAGGTATGGAAAAAGCTTTTGATGCCGTTTGGCTTGACGATTTGATTTAAAAACTAGTAAATGTTAACACCTCTATGTACCTTGTCAAAGCCATTCAGTCTTTTCTATCTCGCCGAAGTTTTAAAGTTACCATGAATGAACTTATGAACGCTGGAGTATTTCAAGGTTCCGTTCTTGGTTCAATCTTGTACAACCTCTACACCTCTAATTTCCCCAGTTTGTCTACCTGTAGTATCGCTCTATTTGCTGATGATACTTGAATTAATTTATCAGATGTACTTGGTTTTAATATTGAAACTAACTTACAATCTGCCATAAATGTAATTGAAGAGTATTGTAACAACTGGAAAATCAAAATTAATGCTTCCAAGACACAGGCTATTTCATTTACTTGCAAAACAAAAGTTTGTTTACTACTAAGCAACAAACCTACTATTAACGGAATTCAGGTTGAATGGACACCTAACGTAAAGTATCTTGGCATTCACTTGGACAAGCGTTTAACATTTTGTCTTCACGTACAAGAAATAATAAAATATAATAAAGCTATTCGCATCCTTTATCCTTTTATTTGCAGAAATTGGAAATTGAATAATGCAAACGAAATTCTAATTTTGAAGCAAATTTTTAAGACCATTATGTTTTATGCGTTTCGTCTGGGGTAATTGTGCTATAAGTCACTTGCGAAAGCTTCAGACTGCACGAAACAAATTGCACGAACTGGCTGGCATTAATATGGTAGCATGAAAATCTAAGATGCAAATATAATATAACACCTCGTGTTTATCTTCAGAAAATTCCTATATTTCCAATTTGACGCAGTAAATGATTGTGCAACCTAGTTTACATTAAAGTGTATACAATTGAGGGGTTAATTTTTAACAAACAAATTATATTTATTCCCTTGTAATTGCGTTGCACTTTTTAATTTAAACAAAACTCAGTTGATAAATTTTCCAGGAGAACTTCATTCCTCTTGGCCGTTACTTTTTCCTCTTCTCTCCTTTTTGAAATTTTTTTTTTTGTCAGCTGTGACATTGCTGGTTCTCTTGCCGAACATGCTGGAGACATGCTAGGCAAAAATAATTTCCGCAGTATATGATTACGCCTCACGATGTCGCCACAGTGTCATGGTGTCGCCACAGTACCCCCTTACCAGTGCAAACGATACTAATCAATCAACCGACTAAGGAAGTGCACTCGCTTTCCCAACCTTGTTGTCCGTGACATCTTGGGTGATGGTGTTAATGGATCATCTAACTGAAAATCTGGTGAAGTGGAACTGGAATTTTTTGGTAGTTTTCGTTCTGGAATTGAAGCAGTAAGTCTTCGATGTGGGCTGACCGGTACAGTGTTCTCGTCCTGATCGGCCAAAATGTACGCAGGCTTGACTCTGTCGATTGAATCTGTAACGTTACGTCCATTAATGTTGAGCACAATGTTTTTATCAGTCCTAGTCAATACAGCATAAGGACCTTCGTAGGGTTGCTGAAGAAGCGCTTTCGGTGCGTCACGTCGTACGAGTACTTGGCTCGTTGTAGAAAGACCCTTGAAAACAAATGTTGATTTACATCCATGACGAGAATCGTCGGTTGGACTCAAATTAAGCGCATGTTTTCGAAGCTCTTCCACGAAAGTTGAAGGGTCTGCATTTCCCCTATTCGATGGTAATAAGAGCTCTCGAGGTAGCCGTAGCGGTTCTCCATAGAGCATTTCTCCTATAGTTGACTGAAGATCCTCCTTCTAAGCTGCTCGAACCCCAAAATTACCGTCGGAAGTATTTCGGTCCATTTGTGAGTATCCTGGCACTTGATTGCGTTTTTGAGCTGACGATGGAATCTTTCAACCCTCCCGTTTGCCTCCGGATGATACGCCGTGGTTTAAAAGTGGGTAGTTCCTTTTGAACGGTTGATTTGTTTAAACAACAAAGACTCAAATTGTCGTCCCTGGTCCGCGTAACGGTGTCCCGAATCACGATATCTATTGTGAGTAGAAAGCACGAGCAACAGTCGATGCTTCTTGATCCTCAATGGGTATGCATTCCGGCCAACGTGAGAATCGTTCGACGCAGGTAAAGCAGTACCGATAACACTCCGAAAATGGCATAATTATCATATCTAGATGAACATGCTCAAATCTTTTCGATGACTTCCTGAGTGTTCCTGGTACGGTAGAAACATGACGAGTAACTTTTGAGCGTTGATAACGTTGGTTGTACATATAATACCAGGAACACTCAAACAATCCATGAATGTTTTTAAACACTATGCGTTGAAATTTTCTTGAGACAAAAGGGTCGGGCTGTAGTAGAGACATCGCAGTACAACGAAATATTCGCTTCGGGCATCCATATTAACTTAATTTGCGAAGACGTTGATCCAGACATCAATATTTTAGAAAGTTCTACGTCGGTTTTCTGTGCATTGGCAAGAGCAGATAGGTCAAACACGTTGTTGACTTCTTCAATTCGGGAGAGGGCATCAGTAACAATGTTGTTTTCTCCAGATATGTGCCGTATATCGGTTGAGAACTGGCTGATAAAATCCAAGTAACGAAATTGACGAAGTGTGGATTAATGATTCTTCTTACGAAACGATTCGACCATAGAACGAAAATGTTTGATTGCTGCATAAATTGCACGAAGCTCTCGGTTATATGCTGCGTACTTCTTCTCTGTAGGACTCAATTTCTTAGAAAAGAAGGCTAACGGTTCCCACGCTGAAATCCAGCCCTCTAATTACCTCGTCTATATATCGTTGAAATGTTTGAGCCGCATTTCTTAGACCAAAAGTGATATACGGAAACTCAAACATTCCAAACGACGTTGAGATGGCAGTCTTCGGTATATCATTCTCAGCAACCGGGAATCGGTTGAATGCTTTGACAAGATCAATGGTAGAAAAAGTCGTCTTACCTGACAATGACTGAGCGAAATCCTGAAGGCTGTCCTTGCATTCAATGCATGATAATCTCCGTATGGTTGCCACTCGTCACCCTTTTTGGGTACTATGTGGAGTGGTAAAGACCAGCAGCTTTGCGATGGTCTAGCTGTTCCAACCTTTAGCATTGCTTCGAACTCCTTCTTCACTGCCTTAAGTGTCTCCGAAGATTACCTACGCGGCTTCTGGGATACTGGGGGACCGGGTGTCATCTTGATGTGGTGCTGCGTTTGATGTTTTGGAGACTCTATCGCGTATCCTCTAGGTCGAGTTATATCTGGAAAAGTAGTCAGCAGCTCATGATAAGGTGTCAAACCGTTTTGATACTTGATATATTAACCATAACCGCTTCACCCTGCACAGTAAGTTGCGTTCTGGCGTCAATGAGTTTTTGATTCTTGACATCTACAAGAGGATGGTAGTATGCTAAAAAATCTACGCCAATGATGGGTTTGGACACATCAGCCACAACGAATTTTAAAAAATCACGACGCAATCCCAAATTGAGCGTTAGTGTAGTTGCCATATAAGTCACGATCGTTGTTCCGTTTGCTTTTGCCAGTTCGTATTTCGATTTTTGTCAACGCTCCTGCAGATACTGATGAGGATAAATACACAAGTCAGCTCCGGTGTCGATGAGAAATTGCGTTTTAGTATCACGATCAGTAACAAAAATGCGGCGGGACGTTGTATGGCATTCGCTAACCACTGCTTGGAACGAATGCCTTTGTGGTTTCCCTGATCAAAACTGCATGGGGGTTTGCATTTCTTTGCTTTCTCTGCAAACCTTGCATGATACCAACAGACACACTCTGATTTTGAGCCTGAGCGTGTTTGAGAACTCCCTCGAGTACAAGATCTACCGCGCTGTCTGTGGCCCATCTGAAACTTTTGACGTATTGTTGCAATTTCTGCACTCAGGTCTTTATGAGCAGCAAGAATTGGTTGCATACTACTTGGAAGACGCGCTAGACAAAGTGTAGGTAGCATTTGTTCTGAAACAGTCGTATCTTCAAGACTTCCAAAATGACGAAGAAACTGCGAAGGCTTCCTGTCGCCAATTTCTTCACGTTCTAGCAAACGACGGGTCTTCCCCTCTTGCGAAGAACTTAGACGTTTGATAAGATCCAATTTTAAAACTGCATAGGCGTCTTTCAATGGTTTCTGCACTATAACATCCCGGACTTCCAGAGCAAAGCGTGGTTCAAGCACTCCTGCAACATAACTGAATTTTGTGGGATCAGTCGTTATCATGGCATAAGCAAAACTTTCCTCCACCATGGCAAACCAAAGTTCAGGATCTGCTGCAATAAATGATGGTAGGTGCACTGCTACGTGGTTGACTGCGGCAGTGAAATCAGATTGATTCTCATTGTTTTGCTGCTCCTGTTCGTTCATCATCACGTCGGGGTCACCACTAAAGTGTATACAATTAGGGGTTAATTTTTAACAAACATATAATATTTATTCCCTTGTAATTGTGTTACACTTTTTAATATAAACAAAACTCAGTTGATACATTTTCCAGGAGAACTTCATCCCTCTTGGTCGTTACTTTTTCCTCTTCTCTCCTTATTTACTTTTTTTCTGTCAGCTGTGACATTGGTGGTTTTCTTACCGAATATGCTGGAGACATGCTAGGCAAAAACAAATTCCGCAGTATATGATGTCGCCACACGGTGTCGCCACATGATGTTACCATGTAGCTCGTTGCCACAAGTATGTCCTACTTGGAGTTAATTCAAAGGCGAGGAGTCGATTTAGGTATACAATATTTTATTTAGATAAGTTATCGTCGGCGATTTCTATGTAAGTATGATCCGTGTGACTTTCTAATTGCGAGTGTCTTTTGTGTGACCCAACCCTTTCCTTTTATTGCTCCGTAGGCACATGCCCACGTTGCATCCCTCGGCGTTGGTGGGATGCGAAGGATATCCTCTTGTGCGTCGCGGGCACCGTTGGGTTCGTTGGGTTGTTTACCCAACGACGTACGGACCGCGATCGCAGATGTTATTTTGCGTGGAAGGATATCCTCGCGTGGGTTATGTGCCGTTGGGTTAGGTCACGTACTGCGATGTGCTGCTGAGTGTGCCGTTGCGTAGTCCGTTCAGTATGCTCAGCTGCACTGGTTGGCCGGACCGTTGGTGTGGTTGTCCGCCACAAGTACTCCCCCTCCAGTGACTGCGTCACGGATTTAGTTGGAAGCGCACTTGTTTCCTTGATGCCCTAGAATACGTTCTAAGTGCTTCGCTTCTGGTATTGGTTGCAGTGGATGTTGATGATGATGTTGATGTGGATGGTTGTGGTAGGCTGGATGGGCTATTGCTGCGTGGATGCTGTCGATCTTCTTCAATTGTAGTGGATGATGGTGATGTGATGTTATCTGGGATATTTTCAAAGAAAGCTGGTTTAAGTCTTTCTGTTGACAGTGTTGTTGGTGTTCCATCGACGTTGACTTTAAAAACATAGTCCGAAAAACGCTCCAGCACTTCGTATGGCCCATTATACGGCTGCTCACAGGGCTTCTTGACGGAGTCGACCCTGACGAAGACATGTGTGCAGTTGTACAGTGTTTTGTGCACAAATGGTCGTCGTCTGTGATGATGTGCTGAAGGTGTTGAGTTGACTTGTTGCATGTGCTCTCGGAACTTTTCCACAAGGATTTGAGGGTCTGGCGAAACTTCTTCGTGTGTGAAAAATTCGCCAGGTAGTCTCAGTGTGGTTCCGAGGACAAGTTCTGCTGCAGTTGCTTTGATGTCCTCCTTGAAGCTAGTTCGCAGCCCCAATAAAACTGTTGGAAGGACGCTTACCCAGTCTGTCGACTCGTGACACTTGATGGCAGATTTAAGTGATCTGTGCCATCGTTCGATCATACCATTTGAGGACGGGTGATATGCTGTTGTCCGGATATGCGCACTTCCAACTAGTTTAGTTAGAGCTTCGAACAACGCTGATTCGAACTGGGATCCTCTGTCGGTGGTGATAGTCACGGGTGAACCAAATCTGCAGATCCAGCATGCATAGAATGCGTTGACAACCGTTTCAGCAGTGATGTCCTTCAGTGGAATTGCTTCTGGCCATCTCGTGAAGCGGTCGATCATCGTCAGTAAATATCGATACCCATTTACCGGCGGCATTATGACAATGTCGATGTGGACATGCTGAAATCTGGAACTAGGCATCGGGATACGTTGTGGGATGTTCTTCACATGTCTGCTGATTTTGCTTCGTTGACATTGGATGCAGGACCTGGCCCATGAAATAATGTCCTTGTTCATGCTGGGCCACACGTACCTCTCGCTGATGGTTTGTTTTGTAGCTCTGCCGCTGGGATGTGACAAATTGTGGGCGTTGTCAAACACTTTCCTTCGCAGAGCGGCTGGCACGTACGGTCGAATGTTCCTGCCTCCAACGTCGCAAAACACAATGACATCGGTATCATCGATGCGTAGTCCACGGAGCTTCAGTGAAGTCTTCTCAGGTGTTGCGAGAAGAAATCTGAGCTCGTTGTCATTTTTCTGCATCTCGGCAAGTTCTGCAGTGCTAAAAATGATGGGCATGTTGATGAGGTTGATGCGGGAATATGCGTCTGCTACAACGTTGTCTCCACCAGAAACAAACTGAATTCTTGTCGAGAATCGGGCGATTTCCTCTAGTTGCCGGGCTACGCGATCACAGGCGTGATCTGATTTCTGGTCGAAAGCATATATCAACGGCTTGTGGTCTGTGAGGATAATGAGTTCGCGGCCTTCGATAAGGTGACGAAAATGCCTTACCGCTCTGTATATGGCTAAGAGCTCTCGGTCGTACACCTTGTATCGCGATTCTCTCGAAGTTAGTTTCTGGGAGAAGAAACCAAGAGGCTGGATCTTGTCGCCGATGCGCTGGTCTAGTGCGGCTCCAATTGCTGAATCTGATGCGTCACATCGGAGGATTAAGGGAACACCTGAACGTGGATGGGCTAGTTGCACTGCATCCCTCAGTTTGTTTCTGCATTGGTTGAATGCTTCCTCTGCTTCAGGTGTCCACTGGATTGGCTTTTTGTCTCCTTTCTTAGCTCCGATTGTCAGGTTTACCAGCGGAGTTTGTGTCGTGGACGCACCAGGCATACAGCTACGGTAGAAGTTCCAGGCTCCTAGAAACTTCCGCAGTTTGTCCATCGTTGCTGGCTTAGGATAATTGGTCAATGCCTCAACCCGGTCCGTGGGAGGCTTTATCCCAGCTTTGTTGACGGTGTATCCTAAGTATCGCACTTCCGGGTGTCCGAAGCAACACTTGGATACGTTGATGGTTAGTCCAAACTGCTGAAGTCTCTCGAAGACGATGCGCAAGTGTTGGCGATGCATCTCTTCGTTTGGCGACGCGATGATGATGTCGTCAATGTAGCAGAAGCAGAATTCAAGTCCTCTCAGCACTGTGTCCATAAATCGTTGCATCGTCTGCGCTGCGTTGCACAATCCAAATGTCATCACGTTGAATTCGAAGAGGCCGAATGGTGTGATGACGGCTGTCTTGGATCGGTCTTCTGGGGCGAGTGGTATCTGGTTATACGCTCTCTGCAAGTCCAGTGTGGTGAAGATGGTGCAGCCGGTGAGTTGATGGCTGAAGTCTCGAAGATGTGGTATGGGATACCTGTCGGGAACGGTGATTTTGTTGATGCGACGGTAGTCACCGCACGGTCTCCATCCACCAGATTTCTTCTGCACCATTTGCAGGGGAGATGCTCACTCGCTGTTTGATGGCTTGCAAATTCCCAGTCGGATCATGTTGTCAAATTCATCCTTCGCTGCTTTGAGTTTATCGCCGGCTAACCGACGAGCTCTTTCCGCAACTGGATGTCCTCTGACAACAACGTGATGTTGGACGTGATGATCTGCAACGCATTTGTTATCGTCGCACGTGATGTCAACGAAGTCCTTCAGTATGTCGGCGAAGCGATTGGTTTCATCGATCGTTTTCAGCGATGGTTGGGAGCTGCTGACTACGCTGCCGCAAACGCTTAATTTGGTGATGTTATCACTAAGCGTTCGGCGTTTAAAGCGTATCGTCAAGTCGAAGTGATCGATGAAATCCGCTCCTATGATCGGCTGTTGAACATCGGCTATGATGAAAGTCCAACGAAACTCGCGTCGAAGTCCCAGATCGAGTACCAGAGTTCTTGTACCATATGTTGGCATTGCAGTACCATTGGCAGCGTAAAGTTGACGCGATGTAGTTGTCGGGTTTTCGGCAAATTTTTTCGGTAGGACAGAAATATCGGCGCCGGTGTCAACTAGATAAGATGCGCCGCTGATTCTGTCCTTTATTTGTAGGCGGTGACAGTTGTAGTTGCCGTGAGCGACCGCCTTTATGCTCAGCGGCGATCCTAGTTTTCCGAATGTTTCGGACAACCGGCACGACAATTACGCGCCTCATCGCCAAACTTCTGGTGGTAGTAGCACAACCCATTCTTGTTAGTCTGGGTGAGTCTGGACCTACTTTTCGATCTGGTTCGGGATGTTGATCTTCTTCGTGAGGTCGATCGCTGGTTTCGTGGACTCTCCATCTTCAATTGATGAATCTCCTGACGTAGAAATTGAATAGACTTCCTGATGTCGTCCAACGTTGAATCGGCTTGTCTATTGATGACTTGGATGTCCTGTGTGGGCTGCAAAGTGGTCGAAACAGGGCACAGCTGTGCGTTGGACATGTCGAAGATTTTGTCGGCGACTTCGACTAGCTTATCCAAGTCTTCTTGTCCTGTTGCCAGCAACACTGAGCGGATGTTTTCGGGCAGTCTATCGAAGAACAATGTTCTCATGATAGACGTATCACAGCGACCGCCAGCAAGATTCCTCATATGCGCCAAGATGTCCGATGGTTTTCTGCCAGTCATATCTTCGCCCCGAAGCATTCGTCGTAACTGCGACTCTGGTGATGGAGCGAAATGGTGGATGAGTCGCTCTTTGAGTGTGACGAATTTGTTGGCTGATGGTGGATTATTTGCTAGGTCTTCTACGGCTCTTAAGGCGTCGCCTTCAAGACAAACTAGCAAATTGGCGTACCGTTCGTCGTCGTTGACCACACCTCCAAGTTTGAACGCCAATTCCACTTGAGTCAGCCACAGCTGAGGATATTCCGGGTTGAATTTCGGTAAGTTCGCACGTTGGAGACTATGCTGCGACGGTTGACTGTTCGGTGGAGCTGGATGTTGTACGGTTGCTCCAGAACCTGACGTAGATTGCGCTTTGAAGTCAAGCTTGAGCGGCTCGATTGCTTCATTTGCCGCCTGAAGCTGATCGCGAAGTTGTTTTATCAACTCGGTGTTGACTTCGTCTGTGGCCATTGTTTCGCGATCACTTTCAACGTCAGATTCGAACACTAGCTTCCGTTTACTCCGTAACTCGTAGGACATTTACAAACACGATTTCGCCAATAACGAAACTTCAGATCGTTTTTGAAATCACGTCGGGGTCACCAATTTGTAGCTCGTTGCCACAAGTATGTCCTACTTGGAGTTAATTCAAAGGCGAGGAGTCGATTTAGGTATACAATATTTTATTTAGATAAGTTATCGTCGGCGATTTCTATGTAAGTATGATCCGTGTGACTTTCTAATTGCGAGTGTCTTTTGTGTGACCCAACCCTTTCCTTTTATTGCTCCGTAGGCACATGCCCACGTTGCATCCCTCGGCGTTGGTGGGATGCGAAGGATATCCTCTTGTGCGTCGCGGGCACCGTTGGGTTCGTTGGGTTGTTTACCCAACGACGTACGGACCGCGATCGCAGATGTTATTTTGCGTGGAAGGATATCCTCGCGTGGGTTATGTGCCGTTGGGTTAGGTCACGTACTGCGATGTGCTGCTGAGTGTGCCGTTGCGTTGTCCGTTCAGTATGCTCAGCTGCACTGGTTGGCCGGACCGTTGGTGTGGTTGTCCGCCACAACCAAATGGTGTCACCACAACATAGTATGTTCATGTATATCTATTTGCCACATCTATTTATTCTTCTTTGTTTATATGGTTATTACTTTATTTATATATTCATTTATCAAACTTTATTTTATATATTTGTTTATCTATTTCTTTATATATTTTTTTAATTATACTTAAAAAATTAATTTATTATTTAGTTAATATTTATATTTATTTATTTATATAATATATAAAATATATAGTATTTATATAATTTATATAATTATTCATTGCCTATTTTTCTTATAATTTTATTTATTTGCATATTTGTTTACCTCTTCTTCTCTTGGACCTGGGCCTCAACCAACATGCCTCTTCAGCCAGCACGATCTTTCGCCAGCTGTCTCCAGTTGCGCACTCCAAGTTGGTTGAGGTCCTTCTCCACTTGTGTGCGCCACTTCAGTCTAGGCCGTCTTCTGTTGCGTTGTCCCAATGGCTCGGATTCAAATACTTTTCGGGCCGGAGCAGTGGTGTCCATACGCTCTACATGGCCTAGCCATCTTAAGCGTTGTATCCGTAGACGCTTAACCAGGCGCATATCGCTGTACAGCCTATAGAGTTCGTCATTAAATCTTCTCCTCCAGATGCCATCAACGCAAACAGGACCAAAAATCGCACGCAAAACTTTTCTCTCGAAAAGACTCAAGGCTTCCTCATCCGCCTTTGCTAACGTTCAAGATTCTGCGCCATATAGTAGGACGGGGATGATCAAGCTGTTATATAAAGCTAGTTTAGTCCTTCGAGAGAAGGCTTTATTACTCAATTGCCTCTTGAGCTCAAAGAAACAGCGGTTGGCAAGAGTGATTCTGCGTTTGATTTCGGTACTGATGTTGTTGTCCCTGTTTACCGCGTAGCCGAGGTGGAGGAAGTCCCTAACTACCTCGAAGTTTCTGCTGCCTAGTTTGACGCTCCGTCCGAGACGTCGATGTTGTGTGTCCTTCCTTGATGACAGCATGTACTTCGTTTTGCCCTCATTTACCGCAAGACCCATTTTAGCCGCTTCCGCTTCAATGCCAGCAAACGCCTCATTGACGGCTCGCTGTGTTCGTCCAATCACGTCAATGTCATCAGCGTAAGCTAACAATTGAACTGACTTCTGGAAGATCGTGCCTCTGGTGTTGACTTGTGAGTTACGCACGATCTTCTCGAGGATGATGTTAAAGAAGTCACATGACAGTGCGTCGCCTTGTCTAAAACCTTTTTTGACATTGAAGGTCGCGGTGAGTTCGGTACCGACCTTGACGGAGCAACGAGAGTTCTTCACCGTCATCCTACACAATCTAACGAGTTTGGTAGGAATGCCAAAACTAGACATGGCACTGTATAGCTCGTCTCTATGCACACTGTCATATGTAGCCTTGAAATCGACGAATACGTGGTGAGTGTCAATTTGCATTTCATGGGTCTTTTCCAGGATCTGCCGTAATGTGAAGATCTGGTCTATTATGGATTTCCCTGGTCTGAAACCACACTGATAGGGACCTATCAGGTCATGGACAAATGGTTTCAGACGCTCACACAATACGGCAGAGAGGATCTTGTATGCGATGTTCAGGAGACTACTCCCTCTGTAGTTGGCGCAGTCAAAGGGGTCTCCTTTTTTGTGGACCGGGCAAACGACGCTGAGATTCCACTCGTCGGACATGATTTCCTCCGACCATATTTCACAGATGAGCTGGCGCATGCACCCATCCAGCTCATTTCCAGCCGCTTTGAACAGCTCTGCGGATAGTCCGTCCGCGCCAGCAGCTTTGTTCTACTTCAGTCTCGATATTGCTATCTTCACCTCGTCTAAGTTAAGGGGACGGAATGCTTGTCTATCATCGTCCAAATTGAGTGGAACATTCTGCCTAACAGCGGGATTTGGGTCGTCATCGCCGTTTAGGAGTCTGCAGAAATGATCCTTCCAGATTCTCAGCACAGACTGCGACTCTACTACTAGTTGTCCATTTTGTCCCGGGAGGCCTTGGTCCGAACCTTGTATCCTCCGGATAGCTGTTTTACCTTTCGGTAAAACTTTCGGACTTCATTCCTGCCAAAGCACCTTTCCATTTCCTCGACCGCGCGCTTCTCATGCTCCTTCTTCTTCCTTCTGAGAAGCCGGTGCTCTTCCCTTCTTCTCTGTTCGTAGAGTTCACGAACAGCTCGCGTTGTTCGATGCAGCGTCGCCTTATAGGCGTCTTGTTTAGCTGCGTGCGCTTGCCTGCACTCGTCGTCGAACCATGGGTTCCTTCTGGGTGGTGACGTGAAACCCAGCACATCAGTGGCTGCATCTTTGATGGCTTCTTGACAACGTTTCCGTTCTTCTGCTATGCTTAGTGCAGGAAGCGTCGAACTCTGGGCGAGTTTCCGTGAGACTCGGTCGGCAAAGTTCCCAGCAATCAGCTGCGATTGTAGCTTTTCGACGTCAAACCGTTTTGGCCTTTCTCGACTCCGTTGCTCTCTCGATATCCGGGTTCTTACCTTGGCTACAACAAGGTGATGATCCGAGTCGATGTTTGCACCTCGGAAGGTTCGGACATCGAGAATACTGGAGGAGTGTGTGACGTCGATCGCAACGCGATCAATCTGGTTGACGGTTGATTGATCAGGAAATCGCCAGGTTCCTTTGTGAATGTTCAAGTGTGGGAACCGCGTGCTAGCCACAGAGAGGTTTCGCCCCGAGGCGAAGTCCAACAGCCTGAGTCCGTTTCCGGATGTGTTGTCGTGCAGGCTGTGTTTACCGATGACTCCAGCAAAGATGTCCTCCTTTCCCAGCTGAGCGTTGAAATCTCCTAGAACGATCTTGGTGTCATAGCTGGGGCATCGATCGTATGTTCTTTCTAGGAGATCATAGAAGTCATCCTTGATTGTGTCATCCTTCTCCTCTGTCGGGGCGTGAGCGCATATTAGGCTGATGTTCCCGAATTTAGCCTTGATGCGGATTGTCATGAGGCGTTCGCTGACTGGGTCGTAGCTCAAGACTTTTTGCCTAAGTCTGCCTCGAACAACAAATCCGCATCCGAATAAGCGCTGCCTTCTTTCTCTATAGCAATTGCTGTAGTAGATATCGCAGTTCTTCATCGCTTTTACGCCAGGCCCATCCCATCGCACTTCCTGGATGGCGGTTATGTCAGCTTTGTAGCTGTCAAGGGCCTCCGCAAGTTGTTCGGCTGCACGTGGCCTGTTAAGCAAAACCGAAAATCTTTGTCCTTTAAACGTTTGCTGGGGTCGTCAACAGTTAATCCGTCCTTATCCGAGGCATATCGGTTTTTCTGAACTATTTTATTTTTACGTGGTAAGGAAGTTACCCTCACGCACAACCCACAGACTGGTAGGCCAGGCCCATTATTTAAATCCTCGGGCAGAGGGGGTCGCTGCATACATTAGTTCACCATACAACGGGTGTTGTGATGGCTATCCAGGGGGCGCCACGTGGAGGCTGTATGTCAACTTGACCTGTGCACTAACGAGGATTGCCTTGGCAGCTCGCCATGTTGAGCGCAATCAACGACGTTACCTCGCGTGCATAGGCCCATGCCCCTATATACATATATTTACAATGCTTCTTTTTTTATTTATTATTAGTTCTTTGATTAATTCTTTGTTTGTCGCTTAAGCGATTTTAAATTTGTCATATAAATATTTATGCATAACTTAACGTATTTTCTTCTGTTTGACTCCAATACCAATGTAATTAACATCGTATATCTTAACAACACTTCTCTTTTGCCCACAATGGTTTAAAATGTTGATTGTTTTAATGAAGGGTTTTTATAATGGCTTTTCCTTCAAAATTTATAAAAAGATCTGTAATATTATTGTAAGCAAACTGTATTGATTTTTTAGTAGTAACGTACCTCAATCATATCTCTTAAAACAAATTGTGTGAACTGCAGAAACTTAACGCCAAAATAGAGTTAAAAAAGCAGGGCTAGGTTTGCATCCAGTGTCTGACTAAGAGCACTGTTTCTTTTTCTTGTGGCGCTTTTAAGTCCAAAGAAACAGTGATTGGAAAGAGTGATTTCATTTCGGTACTGATCCTTTTGTCTTTATTTACAGCAGAGCCAAAGTAAACGAAGTCCTTGACTGCCTCGAAGTTTCTGCTGTCTAGTGTGACGCTCTGTCCAAAACGTTGATGTTGGTGTTGTCGTTGTTGTTGTCATTTTAGCCGCTTCTGCTTCAATACCAGCAAACGCGTCATTAACGGATCGCTGTGTTCGTCCAATCACACGCACAATTCACAGACTGGTTGGCCAGACCCATTATTTAACCCTCGGGTAGAAAGGTTTGATGCACTCATTGGTTCACCACACAACAGGTACTTATTTTCATCAGGTACTTTTTTTCTGCATGTTCCAACTCAATGTTATATATTGTAATTGCATATACATATCATCTCTCTTTAAATTTGCAGAACCAAACTGAATTTTTGTTATATTTCTTCTTCTTAGAAATATTTGCTACAAGGACGAACTTTTCAGTACAAACATACAATCATTATTTCTGATTTTCTATGGGGACACATAATTTGCACCTAGGCCTAAATAATCATGTATTATATCAAGGTAATACACGACCCGTGACTAGAAACCTACCCAAAAATTATTGTCCAGTCGCAAACGGAGAATGCGGAGCACCTGTCTTGGCTGTGTATTCCGTAATATTCACATAAAAGCAGATAATGAAGATGCAGAACGACACCCAGCATCTATTCGTCGGTTTGAAGGCCGCTAATGTGCGACACTCACACGCCGAAGGTTTCAGATTGGAGTCACTGACTGAGCACCTCGCATTTTAAGCAGCACCACCTCTATGGAGTTGCTGACAACACACAAAGTGTAATGCTTGTCTTTGAAAAAGCGTTTGGAGTTAGAAAAAGCCTGTAGACCCTTCTATTCGTGAGAGAACAATAGCACGCACAATACGATTTTTTTCTAGGGAAGCTAGGCCCTGGTCCATATGTATCTGACGATCTGTATAGTCGCTGTCCAAACGTGTTGCACCCACAACGCTGTGTCGGCAGTTTCATGACGAATCTGGTGGGGAAGAAAGAGAGCGGATCCTCACGACGAAAATTAAATTTTCTATGCGATATTTCTATAGTACAGTTCCATTCTTAACTCTTTCCGATTTCAAAGTGTTACACTGTCATGTATCTTCTTCAACATATTCCTTAAGAACATCGTGTAAAATTCACCCTCCAATACAAGAGACTGTTAAATGAAAGAACTCGGAGTTTTATTATTTTAAGTTTATTTCAATAAATTCCACTACCGACTGACATCTTTGCATGTCTATATAATGTTCTTAATCGTAAGTGTTAGTATGTTTAAATATACTAATACTAATGTCAGTGTAACACTAATAGTGTATGCATTGTGAGCGTTACATATCATAACATCTTCTTTTTTCAGATAGTTTATGTATATTTTTTTGTTTTTGTTCTAAGTATTTCTTCATTATTTTCCGTAGCAGTTGGATGTTTAATGTAAGGACTTCCACTTAGTGGATTATTGCAATTAACAAAACTTCTATCAATTGAGGGTGTTTTGCAAGTTGTTTGATTGTCTTCGTGTTAATAATTTCTGTCATGTGATTCCATAATATGTTCTCGATATTTCACCATTAGTATTTGAATCAGTTACCAAATAAGAACGTGGTTCTTTGCATTTAGACATAATTTTGCCAGGGTACCAAAGTGATTGCGGAGTTTTTTTTGTAGAAGATGCACTCCCCATTCTCAAGTGGCCTTAATTTCTTAGAACTTTTATTGTAATATTGTTGTGACTTAATTTGTTTCTTAGAGATTATTTGATTACGTCATTCAATATTTATTGATTTTGGAATAAGGTTATCTTCATAGATTGGTAATTTTGTTCTTAACCTGCGAGACATCAGGAGCTCTGAAGATGTAACAAAAGAGCTATGTTTGGATCGCTATTTGTTTCTTCACACTTGGTCAATGACATCTTTATTATTTGAATGGATCTTTCTGTAAGTCCATTCGAACTAGCCAAGTACGGGCTGGAAGTATAATGATCAATATTTCAGTCCTTCGTAAATTGTTTGAAATGTTCTGAGTTAAATGGTGGACCGTTGTCCGAAATCATAATCTGAGGTATGCCATGACGAGCAAAAATTGATTTTAGTTGATTTACTACCGAATTTCTTGAAAACCCAGAGTTAAGTTTACCTTTTTTAATAAATTTCGAGAAGTAGTCCACCAAAAGAATATACGATTGTTTTTTAAATTCAAAAATATCAACCCCGACTTTAAGCCAAGGCAAAGGAACCACTTCATGAGACATCATGGGTTGTTTACATTTCGAATTCTTGTGATGAATACAAGACTCACTATGTTGTATATATCTTGATTAATATTTGGCCAGAAGAAATTTTGCTTGGCTAAGTTTCTTCAACGCTCTATTCCCATGTGTCCTTCGTGAAGAAGCAATAGAATTCGGTGGCGCAATGACTTTGGGATAATCAAACGTTTTGATTTGAATAATAATCCATCTACCACCTGAAAATCGTGTCGTATACTAAAGTATGGTCCCGGTTTGTATAATACGGTCAAATCATAATTTTGGAGACGTAACATAACATAAAATCGGTCTAGTCGGTATCTTGTGTAACGATCGACTAAATAGAGTAATCATAGGCTTATGATCTGTTTCCACTGTTATATGTCGGCCATAAACATATTGGTGAAACTTAACACAGCCAAAAAGAATGGCAAATAACTCCTTTTCAATTTGGGCGTAATTTTGTTGACTGGCTGTTAAGGTTGCTGACGCATATGCAATTGGCGAACACCCATGCGATATTACAGCTCCCATTGCGTTTTTAGAAGCGTCAACAGATAATAAAACTGGTTTGTTTGAATCGTAATATGTTAAAATAGGCGCTTTGGAAATAATCGACTTTAAATTTAAATTTAAAAATGTTCATGCCTTGTG
This sequence comes from Eristalinus aeneus, assembly GCA_955652365.1. Taxonomy (NCBI): domain Eukaryota; kingdom Metazoa; phylum Arthropoda; class Insecta; order Diptera; family Syrphidae; genus Eristalinus; species Eristalinus aeneus. Next base: position 42,855,834 of record OY019130.1, read on the forward strand.
GTTCAGTGCCACTATATCTTGACAAATTTTTTACGAATGACCCTAAATAGTTGACCATGTCCAAAAATCTCTGAAGATCAGTAACGTTTTGCGGTGGTGGCGTTACAAATGGCCTTTATTTTAGTTTCGTCTGGACAAACACCAAATTCATTAAATATAGGACCAAGAAACTTTATTTGTGTTTTTAAAAATGTTGATTTATTTGGATTGAATTTTAACCCAATCGATTTAGTTTTTCCTAACACAAGCTTAAGAGTTTTATAGTGTTCTTCTTTGGTAGCCGTATGAATAAAAAAAATCGTAAATGTATATATGACTTTGGGTATATCACTGAAATGATTAACCATTTTTTGATGGAATATTTCAGGTGCTGACTTTATACCGAAAGGTTATCTCAAAAAACGATGTTTCTCAAAGGGAGTAATAAATGTTGTTAACAATGAAGAATCATTATCCAAAGGGCAGACCCAAAAGCCAGAATTTGCATCTTAAGTGCTAAAATATTTTGAATTACTTAGACGTACTTTACATCCCTCAACAGTTGGAAATTGATAATGTGGCCTTAAGATCGCTTTATTAAGGTTTCTTGGGTCCAGACATAGACGTAAACTATCATCTGACTTTTGCACTAGGACAATTGAGCTTACCCATTCTGTAGGCTTTTCAACCTTTTGAATCAATCCAATATTCTCCATACGAGTTAAGTCTTGATTAAGTTTTTCCTTCAAACTGAAAGGTATACGACGAGGACAATCAACAACTGGATACACATCTGATATAATTTTCAAATAAATTTCTTGTTTTAAACATCCAATTATTTAAAAAATTCTCATCCCTCATGGCGAAATGAATAACTTTCGAAGATTGTTTAAACTCTATGTTAGTATTTAAGTTATCAATGCTTTTAATTAAATTTAAATCAATACAGGAACTAAAGCCTAGTACTGTACGACACTACACAAAATTTTAGATTAAATATTTGGTTCTTATAAAAACACTGAATTTCGAATTCACCAACAATTGGAAACTGTGCCTTACTAAATGTGAGTATAATATCGTCGCTTAGCTGTAACTATGGAAATTTGGTATATGAAATCACGTTGGCCTGTGCTCCCATGTCCAGAAGGCAACGTACTTGTTTGTTATTAATTTCTATAGTAATGTTCCAAGATAGTGGCTCAGTGACGTGACATCAAAAACACTTGCAATTCTAGCATACGCACACGTTCGGTCGAATACACCGAGCAGTCCGTGCCAGCAAAGACGTCCGAAAAACCATTAAAAAAGAGAGCGAAAGTAAGTATATGCATTGAGAAAATTCATATAAAACCAACGACACCGTTAAAATGTCACTGTAGGCCGCTGTACTGCTACTGCAATAGCCCACTGTCTTAAAATCTGAACTGACAGCGTACGAAATTAGTGGCTGGTCCTAAATTTCTCCAATAGCCGCGTTGAAAGTAAAATATTGCAGAATGTCAACAAGCATTTTTGGTAGATGGTCAAACCTTCACTGCCGTAGACCTCAAAACTTCGCACCAGTGGTTTACTTCACATCAATCATAAGAAACGGTAGTCAAAAAACTTGTCTGGAAACAAGTTAACGTAAACTATGGGCCATTATTGCATACATGCATACATGGCAAGATACCCTAAAAGCCTCCGCTGAGATACATTGGAGAGATATAACCTGTCCAGTAACTGCCAATGCTGCACTCATCTTGGGCAACGATGCTCCTACGCATCTCACAATGAAAATTAGAGGCATAATTACCTCCTCTATTATATATGTCTTTTTAAACAAATTAGTTATCCAGGGTAGGGAACCTAATCAGCAATAGGAAGAATGTGCCAGCTAGCTAAAACTTTAATTCATAGAACACTTACCGATTTAAACAGTTTAGTTGATTGCCTCACAAACCAAGAGGGAAAACTTGCCCCACGGTGTCGAGGTAAAATAATTCAATTAATAACCACTATAAGAAAACTCTTCAGGAAAATTCCTCTAAGATTAGGTGAAGCAGATACCAGACCCCTAGAGGGGTTAAATTTTGCCTTCATACGCAAGTCCACCCCACAAGGTGTAGTATTACCCTTTTTATGAAACCTAATTAGAACTTTCACAATCAACTTTCTACCTGTCGTTATATTATAGCTGTACTTTACCTAACGTCAACGTGAGCACAAGCCTTGTAGACGATCTACAAAACAATTCTTGTTGCTTTTACATTTTCTTAGATATTATTGACAAGAAGAACTCACACTAGCACAGCCCGTTAAAGTGTAAACTATACTGCCGAATTTCCAAAGGAAATTCAGAAAGTTCTAAAACAAAACATGAATTTAAAAAAAAACACTTTTTATTTATTTTTTTTTCTTAAAATAGAAGTCTTAGATAATCATCTATTCAGTTTATTACATAAAAGTTAAAGTTTACGTCTCTTGCTTTGATACTTTTTGCAACCTTTGCCGTACCATCCAGCTTGAATCCTAATTAGCTTATTGCTTCGAACAGACTTTGTAGGTGGCAATTCTTTGTTTCTAGTATTATCGCAGCATTCACACAATATTAAGACTTCTTTCACAGATTTGCTGAGTCTTGTCTTATAAGACCACTTTTTATAAAATTGACAATCAAGCTCAGCATAATTATCGAAGCAGAACTCACACGCAGCTGCTTTTCGATTCATTTGAAATATAGGTACAATTTGGCAACTCCACAAATTTATTCCTGGGGGAGGAGGACATACTATACTATGCAAACCAGAGTATGCATAGCTGACATCAAACAAAAATGGAAGTTTACTTTCATTTTCATTGCAAACATTATCGTTATTCATGACTTCTTTCCAAAAATCACCTTGTCTTCTTCGATTTAAATTGGTTATAGGCGATGTTTTATCTAAGGAAAAAGGAGTTTGAATAAAAGGTGAATGAGAAAAAAATGTTTCAAATTCCGCATTACTTAATTGTGTTCTTTTTGGAAAATCTATATTATCTTCGGTTTCCACTTTTATACTTTCACTTATTTCTTGCAATTGTGGTTGCGACACTGTATGAAGTTCTTCTTTAAGTAATTTAGTAGCATGGGCAAATATAGGATATTTTCTTTTATCATAAGGTGGGACTGGGATATTCAAACATTTCATTAATAATTTCATTACATTATCACATTTACCGTTAATTTTCAGACTGGATGTAGTATCCTTTGGTGTCCATTGTAAATTTACTTTACAAATCTTTGCTCTATTTTTAGATGCTCGATCCATTTGCCAAAGCCAAGTATATTTCTTTAAAACCTTTAAACTTGAGCCCAAGCAAAGTATTACATCTGCCTTATCAGCATTATGGTAAGCACCAACCCAATTTAGTGGTGATTGAACTGTACCTTTCTCTCCAAAGTGTACAATAGTATCTATTAGAGGACTTTCGCAGACATAACATCTTCTGTTTGTTTTATGGGAATATCGCCCTGTTCTTTCAGTCGTATCGAATAATCTCCAATATACTGCATTAGGTTTGCAATTAGAACATACTTCAATGTACATGTTTCCATGAATCTCAGATAGAGACGTTGCAGGAAGGCCGGATCGCAGGTGGAGTCCATCACAATTCTGCGATGCAACATAATAATAATAATTGTTGGCGCTACAGTCCAAAGGGGGACCAGGGCCTAGCTTGCTCATCAACTACTCGTGTTGTGCGCGCTACTGTTCTCTCACGAGTAGAAGGGACCTACAGTTTTTTGCCGACTCCGAACAGCGAAATTTGAGAAGCTTTCTTAGACAGTTATTACTCTTTGAGTGTTGTCAGCAGCTCGAAAGAGGTGGTGCCGTGAAATATTAGAAAAATTGGTGTTGAACTGGGAGTCGAACCTAGACCCTTCGGCGTGTGAGCGTCGCACTCTACCCACTACGCCACGGCGACCACCTGCGATACAACATGCCGCAATAATTTTCTTCTATGAAGCTCGAATAATGCCATATGTGTAAAAGTAGGGTTTGCAAGTGACAAATCATGGTGTCCAATCTCCTCTCCTTTTTGAAGGAGTGTCCATATCCCATTTGTTCCTCTGTAATCTGGTATTCGTGCAGATGTACTTATTCCCGCCCCCGTATAGCATACAAGATGTTTTGCTTGGGATATTATTGTTGCCAGTTGTACAACTTTTTTTTCAATTAGAAGTATTGGATCCTCCTTTTCTATTATACGATCTTTGTAGAGCATTATACCTTCCCGGCGTGTCTTGATTTGTTGTACTAGATCAGCATATTTTTCAAGAAAACAATTTTCCTCTGGTGTTCTGATGTCTTCACATTTGTTCAATAAGATTGAAATCTTCAAAAAAAGAAAATAATAAATAAATAAGTTATATTAACTAATTTGTAATTAGTTTTTTAGTTATATTTAAATTTTGTTCGGAATATATACGAAAACAATGTTAAAAACAATTAGTGTTGTTGTAACGGAAGTCCTTGTCATGAACATTTTTTAAATTAATTAGTGGGTATCTGTCATGTGCATAAATGTCAGAACGATTTATACAAACGTAAAATAGACAAAGTATTATTATTATTACACTTTATGAGGATATAATTTAAATTTTACACTTATATAAACAATAAGCACTAGCTGCCAAGATTTCGGCTCTTAGGTTTAATTTAGATATCTATATTAAGACTAAGACAAAGATTATACCATAATTTCGGATGATAAGGTTAGAGTTATTAATGAAGGATTCAACGTCCCTGCCTCTGGTATTGGTGGTATTTGAGCCCCACAGAACACTCCAGGCGTTGACATCAACCACTAGGATAAATGGGAAGTGGATTTGAAGAATAATATTTTCCAAGTCGTCTTTTAAGAAAGATTTTACGAGCAGGATGTAAATTAACACCAGTGTAAATTTGACTTTAAATACACACAGCGAGAGTTTATATATTAGAGCTGATAGGAATTTTTCTATACCTTGTTTTGAAGAGGTGTTATGAGAGTAGTTGTTTTTGATATTTAAGAAGTTGGAGTTTGTTGAGAGATTGCTGAAGTTGTTGTTGGTATTGAGGGGTTAGGGCGTGTGGATGTTGCGTTTTTGTTAGCTATTGGATTGGTTACGGCAGAGAGATAGCACCGACTGATTTGCGGCTTATGTCTGCTACTGATTTGCTCAGTTGCTTAGTTTTCTCAGTGTAGGATTGGTTAGAGACAGAAGGGTACGTTTGGTTGTATGTTCTTTTGGTTTTGGCAAGGTTATATTTATTTTTGGTCTTGATATTCAAGATTTCTTTAATTTGCAAATATTTTGGGCAAGAGGTGGGCGGTATAAGTACGAATCGCGGGTTTTATACGAAAGTTGTTGTTTTATTTTTCTTTGAACGGGGTTCAAACGGAAGCCTGCCGACTTCTGCCACGCGGTTTACTAACAAGAGCAAGAGCAACTGGCGATTGAGCTAGAAAGAAATAGTACTAGACTTGAGCGCAATGAAAAAAAAGACTAACTGTCAAATAGTCACCACGATGTTTGCTCTATGAGAGCTAGACGGAGACTGTAGACAAAGTGAACGAACGAGAAAATAGTAGTGTGCAAATGAGTCGGCAGTCATTAACAGACCTTCGCAGTGTCAACACATGTTTTGTCTTTCGTGTGTTCATAGAAACAATAAAAGATTAGTTGAGTCGTCATAGAGACACAAAATCTTTAAGGTCGGATCAGTCCAGTGGGTATTGTCAGTGCTTTAGATGTGGTCACCTTGGGTTCATATCCCGACGGGAAAAAAGTTTTCTTTTTCTTTTTAAAATCAAAATTAATTAAATAAAAACAAGTGCACTGCGGTAACATCGTACGATGGGCGATGAGCGGATCGCTCAGTAGGATGACATAGGCGAGGGATCAGACGACCTATCAATGGTCCCCAGCAGCGTAACGAAGAGGAGATGTTCAAATTTTGCGAAGAGGAGGAGGGGTGTGAGACCCCTCAAAATAAGCAAGCTGTCGGCGAAGAAACAGCTATAAAGGAGCCCGAAGAATTCCCGTACGTCTCCGACGGCGGTGAAGGGCATTATGAACTCAGCAGCAACAGCTTTGCTTCCTTGGCGTCCTCAGACACAGAGGGCGAGCTAGAGGACTTTGCCCGCGCCCAAATGGACATTGTCAACGGTTACAGCGATAAGGTTCAGCAGCTGGTCAAGGGTCTCCAGGAGCTCCGAGCCTAGTTTGAGGCAGGAGGGTCGGAAGCCAAAGGGAGCACCAGCAGGGTTCGAGACGCAGCAGAAGCAACAACAATAGAAACAGCAGAAGAAGCTGAAGCCGCTTAAGTAGCAACAACAACTACAGCGAAAACATCAGAAGCAGCAGTCGCAACATCAGCAACAACAGCAGCAGCCACAGATGCAACTGCGACAACAGCAGCAGCTAAAGGTATACTATAATTCCAGATAACCAATTCGGTTTCAAAGCAGGGCATGACACTATCCATGCCGTGTCGAAACTCGTATCGGGCATTCAATGGAATAAAAGTAAGAAACAATGCACCGGTGCCTAACTGATCGACTTGGAGAAGGCCTTCGACACCGTTTGGCTAGAGGGTCTTTTCTATAAATTGAGCGGGCTGGCCATCAGTAATCCATTAATGTACCTTCTTGTTAATATTCTTGTCGGTAGACAGTTCGTCGTGAAACACGGCAATGTGACCTCTACCGGTATATTTCAAGTACAAAATTACCTGCATATTTATACGAGCGATCTCGTAGGTTCTCTTCAAGACGAGTATGAGTATGCAGACGAGTTGGTGGCTAACAGAACAGCTCCGAAGATCGATATTATTGTCATCCTTTTGCAGCTTGACTTTGAGTTGATCCAGAGTTATTTCGACGAGTGAAAATTAAAGATCAATTTTCAGAAGTCGGAAACCACTGTCTAAGGCCTCCGCGGATACCAAAAAGAATTGGAGTAAGTTCTCAATCGTTGGACAGCACCGGCAGCGACTGGCATGTCGAACTGTAGTCAACTACCTGGGAAGCTCCTTGGATCATTTCCTATATTTTAAGAAATATGTAGATATGTCCCCCCAGAAGCATTCGTCTACCTGGACCAGAACAGCCTGATACAGGACAAAGATGCGGTTCCGATAATCTTTCATATCGCTCGTAACGTTGTGGATGGGCGACTCAACTACGACCGTTCTGTCGTTGAGCTGAGCACTGAAGATCGTCTCCGGTTCAGTAGGTCCGTCTCCCTCTGAGACATAGTTGACTGTAGACGTCAACACCGAAAATATTGGTGGTTGAGTACGAATGAGGCAATTCCGTCTGCGAACCCTTTAGATCTGGGGTAGACTGGGGTTGGCTCAGACCTAGTCGGTCGCAGGCATTGGATTGGGCGTCTGTCCGCGACCGACCACGGCGGCTCACATATTTTTACAGTAGCTTTTAATGTACAAAGAAAATACTGAACTTATAAAACAGTCTTAAAATCTGAACTGACAGCGTACGAAATTAGTGGCTGGTCCTAAATTTCTCCAATAGCCGCGTTGAAAGTAGAATATTACAGAATATCAACAAGCATTTTTGGTAGATGGTCAAACCTTCACTGCCGTAGACCTCAAAACTTCCCACCAGTGGTTTACTTCACATCAATCATAAGAAACGGTAGTCAAAAAACTTGTCTGGAAACAAGTTAAAGTAAACTATGGGCCATCCTTGTATACATGCATACATGGCAAGATACCCCAAAAGTCTCCGCTGAGATACATTGGAGAGATATAACCTGTCCAGTAACTGCCAATGCTGCACTCATCTTGGGCAACGATGCTCCTACGCATCTCACAATGAAAATTAGAGGCATAATTACCTCCTCTATTATATATGTCTTTTTAAACAAATTAGTTATCCAGGGTAGGGAACCTAATCAGCAATAGGAAGAATGTGCCAGCTAGCTAAAACTTTAATTCATAGAACACTTACCGATTTAAACAGTTTAGTTGATTGCCTCACAAAAACTTGCCCCACGGTGTCGAGGTAAAATAATTCAATTAATAACCACTATAAGAAAACTCTTCAGGAAAATTCCTCTAAGATTAGGTGAAGCAGATACCAGACCCCTAGAGGGGTTAAATTTTGCTTCATACGCAAATCCATCCCACAAGGTGTAGTATTACCCTTTTTATGAAACCTAATTAGAACTTTCACAATCAACTTTCTACCTGTCGTTATATTATAGCTGTACTTTACCTAACGTCAACGTGAGCACAAGCCTTGTAGACGATCTACAAAACAATTCTTGTTGCTTTTACATTTTCTTAGATATTATTGACAAGAAGAACTCACACTAGCACAGCCCGTTAAAGTGTAAACTATACTGCCGAATTTCCAAAGGAAATTCAGAAAGTTCTAAAACAAAACATGAATTTAAAAAAAAAACACTTTTTATTTATTTTTTTTTCTATTCAGTTTATTACATAAAAGTTAAAGTTTACGTCTCTTGATTTAATACTTTTTGCAAACTTTGCCGTACCATCCAGCTTGAATCCTAATTAGCTTATTGCTTCGAACAGACTTTGTAGGTGGCAATTCTTTGTTTCTAGTATTATCGCAGCATTCACACAATATAAAGACTTCTTTCACAAATTTGCTGAGTCTTGTCTCATAAGACCACTTTTTATAAAATTGACAATCAAGCTCAGCATAATTATCGAAGCAGAACTCACACGCAGCTGCTTTTCGATTCATTTGAAATATAGGTACAATTTGGCAACTACAAAAATGTATTCCATACTATACTATGCAAACCAGAGTATGCATAGCTGACATCAAACCAAAATGGAAGTTAACTTTCACTTTCATTGCAAACATTATCGTTATTCATGACTTCTTTCCAAAAATCACCTTGTCTTCTTCGATTTAAATTGGTTATAGGCTATGTTTTATCTAAGGAAAAAGGAGTTTGAATAAAAGGTGAATGAGAAAAAAATGTTTCGAATTCCGCATTACTTAATTGTGTTCTTTTTGGAGAATCTATATTATCTTCGGTTTCCACTTTTATACTTTCACTTATTTCTTGCAATTGTGGTTGCGACACTGTATGAAGTTCTTCTTTAAGTAATTTAGTAGCATGGGCAAATATAGGATATTTTCTTTTATCATAAGGTGGGACTGGGATATTCAAACATTTCATTAATAATTTCATTACATTATCACATTTACCGTTAATTTTCAGACTGGATGTAGTATCCTTTGGTGTCCATTGTAAATTTACTATACAAATCTTTGCTCTATTTTTAGATGCTCGACCCATTTGCCAAAGCCAAGTATATTTCTTTAAAACCTTTAAACTTGAGCCCAAGCAGAGTATTACATCTGCCTTATCAGCATTATGGTAAGCACCAACCCAATTTAGTGGTAATTGAACTGTACCTTTCTCTCCAAAGTGTACAATAGTATCTATTAGAGGACTTTCGCAGACATAACATCTTCTGTTTGTTTTATGGGAATATCGCCTTGTTCTTTCAGTCGTATCGAATAATCTCCAATATACTGCATTAGGTTTGCAATTAGAACATCCTTCAATGTACATGTTTCCATGAATCTCAGATAGAGACGTTGCAGGAAGGCCGGATCTCAGGTGGAGTCCATCACAATTCTGCGATACAACATAATAATAATAATTGTTGGCGCTACAGTCCAAAGGGGGACCAGGGCCTAGCTTGCTCATCAACTACTCGTGTTGTGCGCGCTACTGTTCTCTCACGAGTAGAAGGGACCTACAGTTTTTTGCCGACTCCGAACAGCGAAATTTGAGAAGCTTTCTTAGACAGTTATTACTCTTTGAGTGTTGTCAGCAGCTCGAAAGAAGTGGTGCCGTGAAATATTAGAAAAATTGGTGTTGAACTGGGAGTCGAACCTAGACCCTTCGGCGTGTGAGCGTCGCACTCTACCCACTACACCACGGCGACCACCTGCGATACAACATGCCGCAATAATTTTCTTCTATGAAGCTCGAATAACGCCATATGTGTAAAAGTAGGGTTTGCAAGTGACAAATCATGGTGTCCAATCTCCTCTCCTTTTTGAAGGAGTGTCCATATCCCATTTGTTCCTCTGTAATCTGGTATTCGTGCAGATGTACTTATTCCCGCCCCCGTATAGCATACAAGATGTTTTGCTTGGGATATTATTGTTGCCAGTTGTACAACTTTTTTTTTCAATTAGAAGTATTGGATCCTCCTTTTCTATTATACGATCTTTGAAGAGCAGTATACGTTCCCGGCGTGTCTTGATTTGTTGTACTAGATCAGCATATTTTTCAAGAAAACAATTTTCCTCTGGTGTTCTGATGTCTTCACATTTGTTCAATAAGATTGAAATCTTCAAAAAAAAGAAAATAATAGATAAATAAGTTATATTAACTAATTTGTAATTAGTTGTTTAGTTATATTTAAATTTTGTTCGGAATATATACGAAAACAATGTTAAAAACAATTAGTGTTGTTGTAACGGAAGTCCTTGTCATGAACATTTCTTAAATTAATTAGTGGGTATCTGTCATGTGCATAAATGTCAGAACGATTTATACAAACGTAAAATAGACAAAGTATTATTATTATTACACTTTATGAGGATATAATTTAAATTTTACACTTATATAAACAATGAGCACTAGCTGCCAAGATTTCGGCTCTTAGGTTTAATTTAGATATCTATATTAAGACTAAGACAAAGATTATACCATAATTTCGGATGATTAGGTTAGAGTTATTAATGAAGGATTCAACGTCCCTGCCTCTGGTATTGGTGGTATTTGAGCCCCACAGAACACTCCAGGCGTTGACATCAACCACTAGGATAAATGGGAAGTGGATTTGAAGAATAATATTTTCCAAGACGTCTTTTGAGAAAGTTTTTACGGGCAGGATGTAAATTAACACCAGTGTAAATTTGACTTTGAATACAAATTCGAAAGCGACAGTTTATATATTATAGCTGATAGGAATTTTTCTATACCTTGTTTTGAAGAGGTGTTATGAGAGTAGTTGTTTTTGATATTTAAGAAGTTGGAGTCTGTTGAGAGATTGCTGAAGTTGTTGTTGGTATTGAGGGGTTAGGGCGTGTGGATGTTTCGTTTTTGTTAGCTATTGGATTGGTTACGGCGGAGAGATAGCACCGACTGATTTGCGGCTTATGTCTGCTACTGATTTGCTCAGTTGCTTAATTTCCTCAGTGTAGAACAAGAAGAACTCACACTAGCGCAGCCCGGTAAAGTTTAAACTATACTGCCGAATTTCCAAAAGAAATTCAGAAAGTTCTAAAACAAAACATGAATTTAAAAAAAAACACTTTTTATTTAATTTTTTTTCTATTCAGTTTATTACATAAAAGTTAAAGTTTACGTCTCTTGCTTTGATACTTTTTGCAACCTTTGCCGTACCATCCAGCTTGAATCCTAATTAGCTTATTGCTTCGAACAGACTTTGTAGGTGGCAATTCTTTGTTTCTAGAATTATCGCAGCATTCACACAATATAAAGACTTCTTTCACAAATTTGCTGAGTCTTGTCTCATAAGACCACTTTTTATAAAATTGACAATCAAGCTCAGCATAATTATCGAAGCAGAACTCACACGCAGCTGCTTTTCGATTCATTTGAAATATAGGTACAATTTGGCAACTACAAAAATGTATTCCATACTATACTATGCAAACCAGAGTATGAATAGCTGACATCAAACCAAAATGGAAGTTAACTTTCACTTTCATTGCAAACATTATCGTTATTCATGACTTCTTTCCAAAAATCACCTTGTCTTCTTCGATTTAAATTGGTTATAGGCTATGTTTTATCTAAGGAAAAAGGAGTTTGAATAAAAGGTGAATGAGAAAAAAATGTTTCGAATTCCGCATTACTTAATTGTGTTCTTTTTGGAGAATCTATATTATCTTCGGTTTCCACTTTTATACTTTCACTTATTTCTTGCAATTGTGGTTGCGACACTGTATGAAGTTCTTCTTTAAGTAATTTAGTAGCATGGGCAAATATAGGATATTTTCTTTTATCATAAGGTGGGACTGGGATATTCAAACATTTCATTAATAATTTCATTACATTATCACATTTACCGTTAATTTTCAGACTGGATATACTATCCTTTGGTGTCCACTGTAAATTTACTATAAAAATTTTTGCTCTATTTTTAGATGTTCGATCCATTTGCCAAAGCCAAGTATATTTCTTTAAAACCTTTAAACTTGAGCCCAAGCAAAGTATTACATCTGCCTTATCAGCATTATGGTAAGCACCAACCCAATTTAGTGGTGATTGAACTGTACCTTTCTCTCCAAAGTGTACAATAGTATCTATTAGAGGACTTTCGCAGACATAACATCTTCTGTTTGTTTTATGGGAATATCGCCCTGTTCTTTCAGTCGTATCGAATAATCTCCAATATACTGCATTAGGTTTGCAATTAGAACATAGTTCAATGTACATGTTTCCATGAATCTCAGATAGAGACGTTACAAAGGCCGGATCGCAGGTGGAGTCCATCACAATTCTGCGATACAAAATAATAATAATAATTGTTGGCGCTACAGTCCAAAGGGGGACCAGGGCCTAGCTTGCTCATCAACTACTCGTGTTGTACGCGCTACTGTTCTCTCACGAGTAGAAGGGACCTACAGTTTTTTGCCGACTCCAAACAGCGAAATTTGAGAAGCTTTCTTAGACAGTTATTATTCTTTGAGTGTTGTCAGCAGCTCGAAAGAGGTGGTGCCGTGAAATATTAGAAAAATTGGTGTTGAACTGGGAGTCGAACCTAGACCCTTCGGCGTGTGAGCGTCGCACTCTACACACTACGCCACGGCGACCACCTGCGATACAACATGCCGCAATAATTTTCTTCTATGAAGCTCGAATAATTCCATATGTGTAAAAGTAGGGTTTGCAAGTGACAAATCATGGTGTCCAATCTCCTCTCCTTTTTGAAGGAGTGTCCATATCCCATTTGTTCCTCTGTAATCTGGTATTCGTGCAGATGTACTTATTCCCGCCCCGTATAGCATACAAGATGTTTTGCTTGGGATATTATTGTTGCCAGTTGTACAACTTTTTTTTCAATTAGAAGTATTGGATCCTCCTTTTCTATTATACGATCTTTGTAGAGCATTATACCTTCCCGGCGTGTCTTGATTTGTTGTACTAGATCAGCATATTTTTCAAGAAAACAATTTTCCTCTGGTGTTCTGATGTCTTCACATTTGTTCAATAAGATTGAAATCTTCAAAAAAAGAAAATAATAAATAAATAAGTTATATTAACTAATTTGTAATTAGTTTTTTAGTTATATTTAAATTTTGTTCGGAATATATACGAAAACAATGTTAAAAACAATTAGTGTTGTTGTAACGGAAGTCCTTGTCATGAACATTTCTTAAATTAATTAGTGGGTATCTGTCATGTGCATAAATGTCAGAACGATTTATACAAACGTAAAATAGACAAAGTATTATTATTATTACACTTTATGAGGATATAATTTAAATTTTACACTTATATAAACAATAAGCACTAGCTGCCAAGATTTCGGCTCTTAGGTTTAATTTAGATATCTATATTAAGACTAAGACAAAGATTATACCATAATTTCGGATGATAAGGTTAGAGTTATTAATGAAGGATTCAACGTCCCTGCCTCTGGTATTGGTGGTATTTGAGCCCCACAGAACACTCCAGGCGTTGACATCAACCACTAGGATAAATGGGAAGTGGATTTGAAGAATAATATTTTCCAAGTCGTCTTTTAAGAAAGATTTTACGAGCAGGATGTAAATTAACACCAGTGTAAATTTGACTTTAAATACACACAGCGAGAGTTTATATATTAGAGCTGATAGGAATTTTTCTATACCTTGTTTTGAAGAGGTGTTATGAGAGTAGTTGTTTTTGATATTTAAGAAGTTGGAGTTTGTTGAGAGATTGCTGAAGTTGTTGTTGGTATTGAGGGGTTAGGGCGTGTGGATGTTGCGTTTTTGTTAGCTATTGGATTGGTTACGGCAGAGAGATAGCACCGACTGATTTGCGGCTTATGTCTGCTACTGATTTGCTCAGTTGCTTAGTTTTCTCAGTGTAGGATTGGTTAGAGACAGAAGGGTACGTTTGGTTGTATGTTCTTTTGGTTTTGGCAAGGTTATATTTATTTTTGGTCTTGATATTCAAGATTTCTTTAATTTGCAAATATTTTGGGCAAGAGGTGGGCGGTATAAGTACGAATCGCGGGTTTTATACGAAAGTTGTTGTTTTATTTTTCTTTGAACGGGGTTCAAACGGAAGCCTGCCGACTTCTGCCACGCGTATGAACACGCGGTTTACTAACAAGAGCAAGAGCAACTGGCGATTGAGCTAGAAAGAAATAGTACTAGACTTGAGCGCACTGAAAAAAAGACTAACTGTCAAATAGTCACCACGATGTTTGCTCTATGAGAGCTAGACGGAGACTGTAGACAAAGTGAACGAACGAGAAAATAGTAGTGTGCAAATGAGTCGGCAGTCATTAACAGACCTTCGCAGTGTCAACACATGTTTTGTCTTTCGTGTGTTCATAGAAACAATAAAAGATTAGTTGAGTCGTCATAGAGACACAAAATCTTTAAGGTCGGATCAGTCCAGTGGGTATTGTCAGTGCTTTAGATGTGGTCACCTTGGGTTCATATCCCGACGGGAAAAAAGTTTTCTTTTTCTTTTTAAAATCAAAATTAATTAAATAAAAACAAGTGCACTGCGGTAACATCGTACGATGGGCGATGAGCGGATCGCTCAGTAGGATGACATAGGCGAGGGATCAGACGACCTATCAATGGTCCCCAGCAGCGTAACGAAGAGGAGATGTTCAAATTTTGCGAAGAGGAGGAGGGGTGTGAGACCCCTCAAAATAAGCAAGCTGTCGGCGAAGAAACAGCTATAAAGGAGCCCGAAGAATTCCCGTACGTCTCCGACGGCGGTGAAGGGCATTATGAACTCAGCAGCAACAGCTTTGCTTCCTTGGCGTCCTCAGACACAGAGGGCGAGCTAGAGGACTTTGCCCGCGCCCAAATGGACATTGTCAACGGTTACAGCGATAAGGTTCAGCAGCTGGTCAAGGGTCTCCAGGAGCTCCGAGCCTAGTTTGAGGCAGGAGGGTCGGAAGCCAAAGGGAGCACCAGCAGGGTTCGAGACGCAGCAGAAGCAACAACAATAGAAACAGCAGAAGAAGCTGAAGCCGCTTAAGTAGCAACAACAACTACAGCGAAAACATCAGAAGCAGCAGTCGCAACATCAGCAACAACAGCAGCAGCCACAGATGCAACTGCGACAACAGCAGCAGCTAAAGGTATACTATAATTCCAGATAACCAATTCGGTTTCAAAGCAGGGCATGACACTATCCATGCCGTGTCGAAACTCGTATCGGGCATTCAATGGAATAAAAGTAAGAAACAATGCACCGGTGCCTAACTGATCGACTTGGAGAAGGCCTTCGACACCGTTTGGCTAGAGGGTCTTTTCTATAAATTGAGCGGGCTGGCCATCAGTAATCCATTAATGTACCTTCTTGTTAATATTCTTGTCGGTAGACAGTTCGTCGTGAAACACGGCAATGTGACCTCTACCGGTATATTTCAAGTACAAAATTACCTGCATATTTATACGAGCGATCTCGTAGGTTCTCTTCAAGACGAGTATGAGTATGCAGACGAGTTGGTGGCTAACAGAACAGCTCCGAAGATCGATATTATTGTCATCCTTTTGCAGCTTGACTTTGAGTTGATCCAGAGTTATTTCGACGAGTGAAAATTAAAGATCAATTTTCAGAAGTCGGAAACCACTGTCTAAGGCCTCCGCGGATACCAAAAAGAATTGGAGTAAGTTCTCAATCGTTGGACAGCACCGGCAGCGACTGGCATGTCGAACTGTAGTCAACTACCTGGGAAGCTCCTTGGATCATTTCCTATATTTTAAGAAATATGTAGATATGTCCCCCCAGAAGCATTCGTCTACCTGGACCAGAACAGCCTGATACAGGACAAAGATGCGGTTCCGATAATCTTTTATATCGCTCGTAACGTTGTGGATGGGCGACTCAACTACGACCGTTCTGTCGTTGAGCTGAGCACTGAAGATCGTCTCCGGTTCAGTAGGTCCGTCTTCCTCTGAGACATAGTTGACTGTAGACGTCAACACCGAAAATATTGGTGGTTGAGTACGAATGAGGCGATTCCGTCTGCGAACCCTTTAGATCTGGGGTAGACTGGGGTTGGCTCAGACCTAGTCGGTCGCAGGCAATGGATTGGGTGTCTGTCCGCGACCGACCACGGCGGCTCACATATTTTTACAGTAGTTTTTAATGTACGAAGAAAATACTGAACTTATTAAACAGTCTTAAAATCTGAACTGACAGCGTACGAAATTAGTGGCTGGTCCTAAATTTCTCCAATAGCCGCGTTGAAAGTAGAATATTACAGAATATCAACAAGCATTTTTGGTAGATGGTCAAACCTTCACTGCCGTAGACCTCAAAACTTCCCACCAGTGGTTTACTTCACATCAATCATAAGAAACGGTAGTCAAAAAACTTGTCTGGAAACAAGTTAAAGTAAACTATGGGCCATCCTTGCATACATGCATACATGGCAAGATACCCCAAAAGTCTCCGCTGAGATACATTGGAGAGATATAACCTGTCCAGTAACTGCCAATGCTGCACTCATCTTGGGCAACGATGCTCCTACGCATCTCACAATGAAAATTAGAGGCATAATTACCTCCTCTATTATATATGTCTTTTTAAACAAATTAGTTATCCAGGGTAGGGAACCTAATCAGCAATAGGAAGAATGTGCCAGCTAGCTAAAACTTTAATTCATAGAACACTTACCGATTTAAACAGTTTAGTTGATTGCCTCACAAAAACTTGCCCCACGGTGTCGAGGTAAAATAATTCAATTAATAACCACTATAAGAAAACTCTTCAGGAAAATTCCTCTAAGATTAGGTGAAGCAGATACCAGACCCCTAGAGGGGTTAAATTTTGCTTCATACGCAAATCCATCCCACAAGGTGTAGTATTACCCTTTTTATGAAACCTAATTAGAACTTTCACAATCAACTTTCTACCTGTCGTTATATTATAGCTGTACTTTACCTAACGTCAACGTGAGCACAAGCCTTGTAGACGATCTACAAAACAATTCTTGTTGCTTTTACATTTTCTTAGATATTATTGACAAGAAGAACTCACACTAGCACAGCCCGTTAAAGTGTAAACTATACTGCCGAATTTCCAAAGGAAATTCAGAAAGTTCTAAAACAAAACATGAATTTAAAAAAAAACACTTTTTATTTATTTTTTTTTCTATTCAGTTTATTACATAAAAGTTAAAGTTTACGTCTCTTGATTTAATACTTTTTGCAAACTTTGCCGTACCATCCAGCTTGAATCCTAATTAGCTTATTGCTTCGAACAGACTTTGTAGGTGGCAATTCTTTGTTTCTAGTATTATCGCAGCATTCACACAATATAAAGACTTCTTTCACAAATTTGCTGAGTCTTGTCTCATAAGACCACTTTTTATAAAATTGACAATCAAGCTCAGCATAATTATCGAAGCAGAACTCACACGCAGCTGCTTTTCGATTCATTTGAAATATAGGTACAATTTGGCAACTCCACAAATTTATTCCTGGGGGAGGAGGACATACTATACTTTTCAAACCAGAGTATGCATAGCTGACATCAAACCAAAATGGAAGTTTACTTTCATTTTCATTGCAAACATTATCGTTATTCATGACTTCGTTCCAAAAATCACCTTGTCTTCTTCGATTAAAATTGGTTATAGGCGATGTTTTATCTAAGGAAAAAGGAGTTTGAATAAAAGGTGAATGAGAAAAAAAATGTTTCAAATTCCGCATTACTTAATTGTGTTCTTTTTGGAAAATCTATATTATCTTCGGTTTCCACTTTTATACTTTCACTTATTTCTTGCAATTGTGGTTGCGACACTGTATGAAGTTCTTCTTTAAGTAATTTAGTAGCATGGGCAAATATAGGATATTTTCTTTTATCATAAGGTGGGACTGGGATATTCAAACATTTCATTAATAATTTCATTACATTATCACATTTACCGTTAATTTTCAGACTGGATGTAGTATCCTTTGGTGTCCATTGTAAATTTACTATACAAATCTTTGCTCTATTTTTAGATGCTCGACCCATTTGCCAAAGCCAAGTATATTTCTTTAAAACCTTTAAACTTGAGCCCAAGCAGAGTATTACATCTGCCTTATCAGCATTATGGTAAGCACCAACCCAATTTAGTGGTAATTGAACTGTACCTTTCTCTCCAAAGTGTACAATAGTATCTATTAGAGGACTTTCGCAGACATAACATCTTCTGTTTGTTTTATGGGAATATCGCCTTGTTCTTTCAGTCGTATCGAATAATCTCCAATATACTGCATTAGGTTTGCAATTAGAACATCCTTCAATGTACATGTTTCCATGAATCTCAGATAGAGACGTTGCAGGAAGGCCGGATCTCAGGTGGAGTCCATCACAATTCTGCGATACAACATAATAATAATAATTGTTGGCGCTACAGTCCAAAGGGGGACCAGGGCCTAGCTTGCTCATCAACTACTCGTGTTGTGCGCGCTACTGTTCTCTCACGAGTAGAAGGGACCTACAGTTTTTTGCCGACTCCGAACAGCGAAATTTGAGAAGCTTTCTTAGACAGTTATTACTCTTTGAGTGTTGTCAGCAGCTCGAAAGAAGTGGTGCCGTGAAATATTAGAAAAATTGGTGTTGAACTGGGAGTCGAACCTAGACCCTTCGGCGTGTGAGCGTCGCACTCTACCCACTACACCACGGCGACCACCTGCGATACAACATGCCGCAATAATTTTCTTCTATGAAGCTCGAATAACGCCATATGTGTAAAAGTAGGGTTTGCAAGTGACAAATCATGGTGTCCAATCTCCTCTCCTTTTTGAAGGAGTGTCCATATCCCATTTGTTCCTCTGTAATCTGGTATTCGTGCAGATGTACTTATTCCCGCCCCCGTATAGCATACAAGATGTTTTGCTTGGGATATTATTGTTGCCAGTTGTACAACTTTTTTTTTCAATTAGAAGTATTGGATCCTCCTTTTCTATTATACGATCTTTGAAGAGCAGTATACGTTCCCGGCGTGTCTTGATTTGTTGTACTAGATCAGCATATTTTTCAAGAAAACAATTTTCCTCTGGTGTTCTGATGTCTTCACATTTGTTCAATAAGATTGAAATCTTCAAAAAAAAGAAAATAATAGATAAATAAGTTATATTAACTAATTTGTAATTAGTTGTTTAGTTATATTTAAATTTTGTTCGGAATATATACGAAAACAATGTTAAAAACAATTAGTGTTGTTGTAACGGAAGTCCTTGTCATGAACATTTCTTAAATTAATTAGTGGGTATCTGTCATGTGCATAAATGTCAGAACGATTTATACAAACGTAAAATAGACAAAGTATTATTATTATTACACTTTATGAGGATATAATTTAAATTTTACACTTATATAAACAATGAGCACTAGCTGCCAAGATTTCGGCTCTTAGGTTTAATTTAGATATCTATATTAAGACTAAGACAAAGATTATACCATAATTTCGGATGATTAGGTTAGAGTTATTAATGAAGGATTCAACGTCCCTGCCTCTGGTATTGGTGGTATTTGAGCCCCACAGAACACTCCAGGCGTTGACATCAACCACTAGGATAAATGGGAAGTGGATTTGAAGAATAATATTTTCCAAGTCGTCTTTTGAGAAAGTTTTTACGGGCAGGATGTAAATTAACACCAGTGTAAATTTGACTTTGAATACAAATTCGAAAGCGACAGTTTATATATTATAGCTGATAGGAATTTTTCTATACCTTGTTTTGAAGAGGTGTTATGAGAGTAGTTGTTTTTGATATTTAAGAAGTTGGAGTCTGTTGAGAGATTGCTGAAGTTGTTGTTGGTATTGAGGGGTTAGGGCGTGTGGATGTTTCGTTTTTGTTAGCTATTGGATTGGTTACGGCGGAGAGATAGCACCGACTGATTTGCGGCTTATGTCTGCTACTGATTTGCTCAGTTGCTTAATTTCCTCAGTGTAGAACAAGAAGAACTCACACTAGCGCAGCCCGGTAAAGTTTAAACTATACTGCCGAATTTCCAAAAGAAATTCAGAAAGTTCTAAAACAAAACATGAATTTAAAAACAAACACTTTTTATTTATTTTTTTTTTCTATTCAGTTTATTGCATAAAAGTTAAAGTTTACGTCTCTTGCTTTGATACTTTTTGCAACCTTTGCCGTACCATCCAGCTTGAATCCTAATTAGCTTATTGCTTCGAACAGACTTTGTAGGTGGCAATTCTTTGTTTCTAGTATTATCGCAGCATTCACACAATATAAAGACTTCTTTCACAAATTTGAGTCTTGTCTCATAAGACCACTTTTTATAAAATTGACAATCAAGCTCAGCATAATTATCGAAGCAGAACTCACACGCAGCTGCTTTTCGATTCATTTGATATAAAGGTACAATTTTGCAACTACAAAAATTTATTCCATACTATACTATGCAAACCAGAGTATGCATAGCTGACATCAAACCAAAATGGAAGTTTACTTTCATTTTCATTGCAAACATTTTCGTTATTCATGACTTCTTTCCAAAAATTCTTGTCTTCTTCGATTTAAATTGGTTATAGGCGATGTTTTATCTAAGGAAAAAGGAGTTTGAATAAAAGGTGAATGAGAAACAAATGTTTCGAATTCCGCATTACTTAATTGTGTTCTTTTTGGAGAATCTATATTATCTTCGGTTTCCACTTTTATACTTTCACTTATTTCTTGCAATTGTGGTTGCGACACTGTATGAAGTTCTTCTTTAAGTAATTTAGTAGCATGGGCAAATATAGAATATTTTCTTTTATCATAAGGTGGGACTGGGATATTCAAACATTTCATTAATAATTTCATTACATTATCACATTTACCGTTAATTTTCAGACTGGATATACTATCCTTTGGTGTCCACTGTAAATTAACTATACAAATTTTTGCTCTATTTTTAGATGCTCGATCCATTTGCCAAAGCCAAGTATATTTCTTTAAAGCCTTTAAACTTGAGCCCAAGCAAAGTATTACATCTGCCTTATCAGCATTATGGTAAGCACCAACCCAATTTAGTGGTGATTGAACTGTACCTTTCTCTCCAAAGTGTACAATAGTATCTATTAGAGGACTTTCGCAGACATAACATCTTCTGTTTGTTTTATGGGAATATCGCAATGTTCTTTCAGTCGTATCGAATAATCTCCAATATACTGCATTAGGTTTGCAATTAGAACATACTTCAATGTACATGTTTCCATGAATCTCAGATAGAGACGTTGCAGGAAGGCCGGATCGCAGGTGGAGTCCATCACAATTCTGCGATGTAACATAATAATAATAATTGTTGGCGCTACAGTCCAAAGGGGGACCAGGGCCTAGCTTGCTCATCAACTACTCGTGTTGTGCGCGCTACTGTTCTCTCACGAGTAGAAGGGACCTACAGTTTTTTGCCGACTCCGAACAGCGAAATTTGAGAAGCTTTCTTAGACAGTTATTACTCTTTGAGTGTTGTCAGCAGCTCGAAAGAGGTGGTGCCGTGAAATATTAGAAAAATTGGTGTTGAACTGGGAGTCGAACCTAGACCCTTCGGCGTGTGAGCGTCGCACTCTACACACTACGCCACGGCGACCACCTGCGATACAACATGCCGCAATAATTTTCTTCTATGAAGCTCGAATAATTCCATATGTGTAAAAGTAGGGTTTGCAAGTGACAAATCATGGTGTCCAATCTCCTCTCCTTTTTGAAGGAGTGTCCATATCCCATTTGTTCCTCTGTAATCTGGTATTCGTGCAGATGTACTTATTCCCGCCCCCGTATAGCATACAAGATGTTTTGCTTGGGATATTATTGTTGCCAGTTGTACAACTTTTTTTTCAATTAGAAGTATTGGATCCTCCTTTTCTATTATACGATCTTTGTAGAGCATTATACCTTCCCGGCGTGTCTTGATTTGTTGTACTAGATCAGCATATTTTTCAAGAAAACAATTTTCCTCTGGTGTTCTGATGTCTTCACATTTGTTCAATAAGATTGAAATCTTCAAAAAAAAGAAAATAATAAATAAATAAGTTATATTAACTAATTTTTAATTAGTTTTTTAGTTATATTTAAATTTTGTTCGGAATATATACGAAAACAATGTTAAAAACAATTAGTGTTGTTGTAACGGAAGTCCTTGTCATGAACATTTCCTGTATGGGTATCTGTCATGTGCATAAATGTCAGAACGATTTATACAAACGGAAAATAGACAAAGTATTATTATTATTACACTTTATGAGGATATAATTTAAATTTTACACTTATATAAACAATGAGCACTAGCTGCCAAGATTTCGGCTCTTAGGTTTAATTTAGATATCTATATTAAGACTAAGACAAAGATTATACCATAATTTCGGATGATTAGGTTAGAGTTATTAATGAAGGATTCAACGTCCCTGCCTCTGGTATTGGTGGTATTTGAGCCCCACAGAACACTCCAGGCGTTGACATCAACCACTAGGATAAATGGGAAGTGGATTTGAAGAATAATATTTTCCAAGTCGTCTTTTGAGAAAGTTTTTACGGGCAGGATGTAAATTAACACCAGTGTAAATTTGACTTTAAATACAAATTCGAAAGCGAGAGTTTATATATTAGAGCTGATAGGAATTTTTCTATACCTTGTTTTGAAGAGGTGTTATGAGAGTAGTTGTTTTTGATATTTAAGAAGTTGGAGTTTGTTGAGAGATTGCTGAAGTTGCTGTTGGTATTGAGGGGTTAGGGCGTGTGGATGTTGCGTTTTTGTTAGCTATTGGATTGGTTACGGCGGAGAGATAGCACCGACTGATTTGCGGCTTATGTCTGCTACTGATTTGCTCAGTTGCTTAGTTTTCTCAGTGTAGGATTGGTTAGAGACAGAAGGGTACGTTTGGTTGTATGTTCTTTTGGTTTTGGCAAGGTTATATTTATTTTTGGTCTTGATATTCAAGATTTCTTTAATTTGCAAATATTTTGGGCAAGAGGTGGGCGATATAAGTACGAATCGCGGGTTTTCTACGAAAGTTGTTGTTTTATTTTTCTTTGAACGGGGTTCAAACGGAAGCGTGCCGACTTCTGCCACACGTATGAACACGCGATTTATTAACAAGAGCAAGAACAACTGGCGATTGAGCTAGGAAGAAATAGTACTAGACTTGAGCGCACTGAAAAAAAAGACTAACTGTCAAATAGTCACCACGATGTTTGCTCTATGAGAGCTAGACGGAGACTGAAGACAAAGTGAACGAACGAGAAAATAGTAGTGTGCAAATGAGTCGGCAGTCATTAACAGACCTCCGCAGTGTCAACACATGTTTTGTCTTTCGTGTGTGCATAGAAACAATAAGAGATTAGTTGAGTCGTCTTAGAGACACAAAATCTTTAAGGTCGGATCAGCCCAGTGGGTATTGTCAGTGCTTTAGATGTGGTCACCTTGGGTTCATATCCCGACGGGAAAAAAGTTTTCTTTTTCTTTTTAAAATCGAAATTAATTAAATAAAAACAAGTGCACTGCGGTAACATCGTACGATGGGCGATGAGCGGATCGCTCAGAAGGATGACATAGGCGAGGGATCAGACGACCTATCAATGGTCCCCAGCATCGTTACGAAGAGGATATGTTCAAATTTTGCGAAGAGGAGTGCGTGCCGAAAAGAGGTGGAGGGGTGTGAGACCCCTCGAAATAAGCAAGCTGTCGGCGAAGAAACAGCTATAAAGGAGCACGAAAAATTCCCGTACGTCTCCGACGGCGGTGAAGGGCATTATGAACTCAGCAGCAACAGCTTTGCTTCCTTGGCGTCCTCAGACACAGAGGGCGAGCTAGAGGACTTTGTCCGCGCCCAAATGGACATTGTCAACGGTTACAGCGATAAGGTTCAGCAGCTGGTCAAGGGTCTCCAGGAGCTCCGAGCCTAGTTTGAGGCAGGAGGGTCGGAAGCCAAAGCTGCTGAGCTTCAGGAGCAGCAGCAGAGCAAGAGACGCAGCAGAAGCAACAACAACAGAAACAGCAGAAGAAGCTGAAGCCGCTTAAGTAGCAACAACAACAACAGCGAAAACATCAGAAGCAGCAGTCGCAACATCAGCAACAACAGCAGCAGCCACAGATGCAACTGCGACAACAGCAGCAGCTAAAGCTATACTATAATTCCAGATAACCAATTCGGTTTCAAAGCAGGGCATGACACTATCCATGCCGTGTCGAAACTCGTATCGGGCATTCAATGCACGGTGCCTACCTGATCGACTTGGAGAAGGCCTTCGACACCGTTTGGCTAGAGGGTCTTTTCTATAAATTGAGTGGGCTGGCCATTAGTAATCCATTAATGTACCTTCTTGTTAATATTCTTGCCGGTAGACGGTTCGTCGTGAAATACGGCAATGTGACCTCTACCGGTATATTTCAAGTAAAAAATTACCTGCAACAAGGAGCGGTTAATTCACCAATTCTGTTCAATATTTATACGAGCGATCTCGTAGGTTCTCTTCAAGACGAGTATGAGTATGCAGACGACTTGGTAGCTAACAGAACAGCTCCGAAGATCGATATTATTGTCATCCTTTTGCAGCTTGACTTTGAGTTGATCCAGAGTTATTTCGACGAGTGGAAATTAAAGATCAATTTTCAGAAGTCGGAAAGCACTGTCTAAAGCCTCGGCGGATACCAAAAAGAATTGGTGTAAGTTCTCAATCGTTGGACAGCACGGGCAGCGACTGGCATGTCGAACTGTAGTCAACTACCTGGGAAGCTCCTTGGATCATTTCCTATATTTTAAGAATATAGTGGCTGGTCCTAAATTTCTCCAATAGCCGCGTTGAAAGTAGAATATTGCAGAATGTCAACAAGCATTTTTGGTAGATGGTCAAACCTTCACTGCCGTAGACTTCAAAACTTCCCACCAGTGGTTTACTTCACATCAATCATAAGAAACGGTAATCAAAAACATGTCTGGAAACAAGTTAACGTAAACTATAGGCCATTATTGCATACATGCATACATGGCAAGATACCCTAAAAGCCTCCGCTGAGATACATTGGAGAGATATAACCTGTCCAGTAACTGCCAATGCTGCACTCATCTTGGGCAACGATGCTCCTACGCATCTCACAATGAAAATTAGAGGCATAATTACCTCCTCTATTATATATGTCTTTTTAAACAAATTAGTTATCCAGGGTAGGGAACCTAATCAGCAATAGGAAGAATGTGCCAGCTAGCTAAAACTTTAATTCATAGAACACTTACCGATTTAAACAGTTTAGTTGATTGCCTCACAAAAACTTGCCCCACGGTGTCGAGGTAAAATAATTCAATTAATAACCACTTTAAGAAAACTCTTCAGGAAAATTCCTCTAAGATTAGGTGAAGCAGATACCAGACCCCTAGAGGGATTAAATTTTGCCTTCATACGCAAATCCACCCCACAAGGTGTAGTATTACTCTTTTTATGAAACCTAATTAGAACTTTCACAATCAACTTTCTACCTGTCGTTATAGTATAGCTGTACTTTACCTAACGTCAACGTGAGCACAAGCCTTGTAGACGATCTACAAAACAATTCTTGTTGCTTTTACATTTTCTTAGATATCATTGACAAGAAGAACTCACACTAGCGCAGCCCGGTAAAGTTTAAACTATACTGCCGAATTTCCAAAAGAAATTCAGAAAGTTCTAAAACAAAACATGAATTTAAAAAAAAAACACTTTTTATTTATTTTTTTTTCTATTCAGTTTATTACATAAAAGTTAAAGTTTACGTCTCTTGCTTTGATACTTTTTGCAACCTTTGCCGTACCATCCAGCTTGAATCCTAATTAGCTTATTGCTTCGAACAGACTTTGTAGGTGGCAATTCTTTGTTTCTAGAATTATCGCAGCATTCACACAATATAAAGACTTCTTTCACAAGTTTGCTGAGTCTTGTCTCATAAGACCACTTTTTATAAAATTGACAATCAAGCTCAGCATAATTATCGAAGCAGAACTCACACGCAGCTGCTTTTCGATTCATTTGAAATATAGGTACAATTTGGCAACTACAAAAATGTATTCCATACTATACTATGCAAACCAGAGTATGCATAGCTGACATCAAACCAAAATGGAAGTTAACTTTCACTTTCATTGCAAACATTATCGTTATTCATGACTTCTTTCCAAAAATCACCTTGTCTTCTTCGATTTAAATTGGTTATAGGCTATGTTTTATCTAAGGAAAAAGGAGTTTGAATAAAAGGTGAATGAGAAAAAAATGTTTCGAATTCCGCATTACTTAATTGTGTTCTTTTTGGAGAATCTATATTATCTTCGGTTTCCACTTTTATACTTTCACTTATTTCTTGCAATTGTGGTTGCGACACTGTATGAAGTTCTTCTTTAAGTAATTTAGTAGCATGGGCAAATATAGGATATTTTCTTTTATCATAAGGTGGGACTGGGATATTCAAACATTTCATTAATAATTTCATTACATTATCACATTTACCGTTAATTTTCAGACTGGATATACTATCCTTTGGTGTCCACTGTAAATTTACTATACAAATTTTTGCTCTATTTTTAGATGTTCGATCCATTTGCCAAAGCCAAGTATATTTCTTTAAAACCTTTAAACTTGAGCCCAAGCAAAGTATTACATCTGCCTTATCAGCATTATGGTAAGCACCAACCCAATTTAGTGGTGATTGAACTGTACCTTTCTCTCCAAAGTGTACAATAGTATCTATTAGAGGACTTTCGCAGACATAACATCTTCTGTTTGTTT
This sequence comes from Eristalinus aeneus, assembly GCA_955652365.1. Lineage (NCBI taxonomy): Eukaryota > Metazoa > Arthropoda > Insecta > Diptera > Syrphidae > Eristalinus > Eristalinus aeneus. The sequence goes on from OY019130.1 coordinate 42,882,798, forward strand.
TATGGGAATATCGCCCTGTTCTTTCAGTCGTATCGAATAATCTCCAATATACTGCATTAGGTTTGCAATTAGAACATAGTTCAATGTACATGTTTCCATGAATCTCAGATAGAGACGTTACAAAGGCCGGATCGCAGGTGGAGTCCATCACAATTCTGCGATACAAAATAATAATAATAATTGTTGGCGCTACAGTCCAAAGGGGGACCAGGGCCTAGCTTGCTCATCAACTACTCGTGTTGTACGCGCTACTGTTCTCTCACGAGTAGAAGGGACCTACAGTTTTTTGCCGACTCCAAACAGCGAAATTTGAGAAGCTTTCTTAGACAGTTATTATTCTTTGAGTGTTGTCAGCAGCTCGAAAGAGGTGGTGCCGTGAAATATTAGAAAAATTGGTGTTGAACTGGGAGTCGAACCTAGACCCTTCGGCGTGTGAGCGTCGCACTCTACACACTACGCCACGGCGACCACCTGCGATACAACATGCCGCAATAATTTTCTTCTATGAAGCTCGAATAACGCCATATGTGTAAAAGTAGGGTTTACAAGTGACAAATCATGGTGTCCAATCTCCTCTCCTTTTTGAAGGAGTGTCCATATCCCATTTGTTCCTCTGTAATCTGGTATTCGTGCAGATGTACTTATTCCCGCCCCCGTATAGCATACAAGATGTTTTGCTTGGGATATTATTGTTGCCAGTTGTACAACTTTTTTTTCAATTAGAAGTATTGGATCCTCCTTTTCTATTATACGATCTTTGTAGAGCATTATACCTTCCCGGCGTGTCTTGATTTGTTGTACTAGATCAGCATATTTTTCAAGAAAACAATTTTCCTCTGGTGTTCTGATGTCTTCACATTTGTTCAATAAGATTGAAATCTTCAAAAAAAAGAAAATAATAAATAAATAAGTTATATTAACTAATTTTTAATTAGTTTTTTAGTTATATTTAAATTTTGTTCGGAATATATACGAAAACAATGTTAAAAACAATTAGTGTTGTTGTAACGGAAGTCCTTGTCATGAACATTTCTTAAATTAATTAGTGGGTATCTGTCATGTGCATAAATGTCAGAACGATTTATACAAACGTAAAATAGACAAAGTATTATTATTATTACACTTTATGAGGATATAATTTAAATTTTACACTTATATAAACAATGAGCATTAGCTGCCAAGATTTCGGCTCTTAGGTTTAATTTAGATATCTATATTAAGACTAAGACAAAGATTATACCATAATTTCGGATGATTAGGTTAGAGTTATTAATGAAGGATTCAACGTCCCTGCCTCTCGTGTTGGTGGTATTTGAGCCCCACAGAACACTCCAGGCGTTGACATCAACCACTAGGATAAATGGGAAGTGGATTTGAAGAATAATATTTTCCAAGTCGTCTTTTGAGAAAGTTTTTACGGGCAGGATGTAAATTAACACCAGTGTAAATTTGACTTTAAATACAAATTCGAAAGCGAGAGTTTATATATTAGAGCTGATAGGAATTTTTCTATACCTTGTTTTGAAGAGGTGTTATGAGAGTAGTTGTTTTTGATATTTAAGAAGTTGGAGTTTGTTGAGAGATTGCTGAAGTTGCTGTTGGTATTGAGGGGTTAGGGCGTGTGGATGTTGCGTTTTTGTTAGCTATTGGATTGGTTACGGCGGAGAGATAGCACCGACTGATTTGCGGCTTATGTCTGCTACTGATTTGCTCAGTTGCTTAGTTTTCTCAGTGTAGGATTGGTTAGAGACAGAAGGGTACGTTTGGTTGTATGTTCTTTTGGTTTTGGCAAGGTTATATATATTTTTGGTCTTGATATTCAAGATTTCTTTAATTTGCAAATATTTTGGGCAAGAGGTGGGCAATATAAGTAGAATCGCGGGTTTTCTACGAAAGTTGTTGTTTTATTTTTCTTTGAACGGGGTTCAAACGGAAGCGTGCCGACTTCTGCCACACGTATGAACACGCGATTTATTAACAAGAGCAAGAACAACTGGCGATTGAGCGAGAAAGAAATAGTACTAGACTTGAGCGCACTAAAAAAAAGACTTACTGTCAAATAGTCACCACGATGTTTGCTCTATGAGAGCTAGTGACAAAGTGAACGAACGAGAAAATAGTAGTGTGCAAATGAGTCGGCAGTCAGTAACAGACCTCCGCAGTGTCAACACATGTTTTGTCTTTTGTGTGTGCATAGAAACAATAAGAGATTAGTTGAGTCGTCTTAGAGACACAAAATCTTTAAGGTCGGATCAGCCCAGTGGGTATTGTCAGTGCTTTAGATGTGGTCACCTTGGGTTCATATCCCGACGGGAAAAAAGTTTTCTTTTTCTTTTTAAAATCGAAATTAATTAAATAAAAACAAGTGCACTGCGGTAACATCGTACGATGGGCGATGAGCGGATCGCTCAGAAGGATGACATAGGCGAGGGATCAGACGACCTATCAATGGTCCCCAGCAGCGTAACGAAGAGGAGATGTTAAAATTTTGCGAAGAGGAGTGCGTGCCGAAAAGAGGTGGAGGGGTGTGAGACCCCTCAAAATAAGCAAGCTGTCGGCGAAGAAACAGCTATAAAGGAGCCCGAAGAATTCCCGTACGTCTCCGACGGCGGTGAAGGGCATTATGAACTCAGCAGCAACAGCTTTGCTTCCTTGGCGTCCTCAGACACAGAGGGCGAGCTAGAGGACTTTGTCCGCGCCAAAATGGACATTGTCAACGGTTACAGCGATAAGGTTCAGCAGCTGGTCAAGGGTCTCCAGGAACTCCGAGGCTAGTTTGAGGCAGGAGGGTCGGAAGCCAAAGCTGCTGAGCTTCAGGAGCAGCAGCAGAGCAAGAGACGCAGCAGAAGCAACAACAACAGAAACAGCAGAAGAAGCTGAAGCCGCTTAAGTAGCAACAACAACAACTGCGAAAACATCAGAAGCAACAGTCGCAACATCAGCAACAACAGCAGCAGCCACAGATGCAACTGCGACAACAGCAGCAGCTAAAGCTATACTATAATTCCAGATAACCAATTCGGTTTCAAAGCAGGGCATGACACTATCCATGCCGTGTCGAAACTCGTATCGGGCATTCAATGGACGGTGCCTACCTGATCGACTTGGAGAAGGCCTTCGACACCGTTTGGCTAGAGGGTCTTTTCTATAAATTGAGTGGGCTGGCCATTAGTAATCCATTAATGTACCTTCTTGTTAATATTCTTGCCGGTAGACGGTTCGTCGTGAAATACGGCAATGTGACCTCTACCGGTATATTTCAAGTAAAAAATTACCTGCAACAAGGAGCGGTTAATTCACCAATTCTGTTCAATATTTATACGAGCGATCTCGTAGGTTCTCTTCAAGACGAGTATGAGTATGCAGACGACTTGGTAGCTAACAGAACAGCTCCGAAGATCGATATTATTGTCATCCTTTTGCAGCTTGACTTTGAGTTGATCCAGAGTTATTTCGACGAGTGGAAATTAAAGATCAATTTTCAGAAGTCGGAAAGCACTGTCTAAAGCCTCGGCGGATACCAAAAAGAATTGGTGTAAGTTCTCAATCGTTGGACAGCACGGGCAGCGACTGGCATGTCGAACTGTAGTCAACTACCTGGGAAGCTCCTTGGATCATTTCCTATATTTTAAGAATATAGTGGCTGGTCCTAAATTTCTCCAATAGCCGCGTTGAAAGTAGAATATTGCAGAATGTCAACAAGCATTTTTGGTAGATGGTCAAACCTTCACTGCCGTAGACCTCAAAACTTCCCACCAGTGGTTTACTTCACATCAATCATAAGAAACGGTAATCCAAAACATGTCTGGAAACAAGTTAACGTAAACTATGGGCCATTATTGCATACATGCATACATGGCAAGATACCCTAAAAGCCTCCGCTGAGATACATTGGAGAGATATAACCTGTCCAGTAACTGCCAATGCTGCACTCATCTTGGGCAACGATGCTCCTACGCATCTCACAATGAAAATTAGAGGCATAATTACCTCCTCTATTATATATGTCTTTTTAAACAAATTAGTTATCCAGGGTAGGGAACCTAATCAGCAATAGGAAGAATGTGCCAGCTAGCTAAAACTTTAATTCATAGAACACTTACCGATTTAAACAGTTTAGTTGATTGCCTCACAAAAACTTGCCCCACGGTGTCGAGGTAAAATAATTCAATTAATAACCACTTTAAGAAAACTCTTCAGGAAAATTCCTCTAAGATTAGGTGAAGCAGATACCAGACCCCTAGAGGGATTAAATTTTGCCTTCATACGCAAATCCACCCCACAAGGTGTAGTATTACTCTTTTTATGAAACCTAATTAGAACTTTCACAATCAACTTTCTACCTGTCGTTATAGTATAGCTGTACTTTACCTAACGTCAACGTGAGCACAAGCCTTGTAGACGATCTACAAAACAATTCTTGTTGCTTTTACATTTTCTTAGATATCATTGACAAGAAGAACTCACACTAGCGCAGCCCGGTAAAGTTTAAACTATACTGCCGAATTTCCAAAAGAAATTCAGAAAGTTCTAAAACAAAACATGAATTTAAAAAAAAACACTTTTTATTTATTTTTTTTTCTATTCAGTTTATTACATAAAAGTTAAAGTTTACGTCTCTTGCTTTGATACTTTTTGCAACCTTTGCCGTACCATCCAGCTTGAATCCTAATTAGCTTATTGCTTCGAACAGACTTTGTAGGTGGCAATTCTTTGTTTCTAGAATTATCGCAGCATTCACACAATATAAAGACTTCTTTCACAAATTTGCTGAGTCTTGTCTCATAAGACCACTTTTTATAAAATTGACAATCAAGCTCAGCATAATTATCGAAGCAGAACTCACACGCAGCTGCTTTTCGATTCATTTGAAATATAGGTACAATTTGGCAACTACAAAAATGTATTCCATACTATACTATGCAAACCAGAGTATGCATAGCTGACATCAAACCAAAATGGAAGTTAACTTTCACTTTCATTGCAAACATTATCGTTATTCATGACTTCTTTCCAAAAATCACCTTGTCTTCTTCGATTTAAATTGGTTATAGGCTATGTTTTATCTAAGGAAAAAGGAGTTTGAATAAAAGGTGAATGAGAAAAAAATGTTTCGAATTCCGCATTACTTAATTGTGTTCTTTTTGGAGAATCTATATTATCTTCGGTTTCCACTTTTATACTTTCACTTATTTCTTGCAATTGTGGTTGCGACACTGTATGAAGTTCTTCTTTAAGTAATTTAGTAGCATGGGCAAATATAGGATATTTTCTTTTATCATAAGGTGGGACTGGGATATTCAAACATTTCATTAATAATTTCATTACATTATCACATTTACCGTTAATTTTCAGACTGGATATACTATCCTTTGGTGTCCACTGTAAATTTACTATAAAAATTTTTGCTCTATTTTTAGATGTTCGATCCATTTGCCAAAGCCAAGTATATTTCTTTAAAACCTTTAAAATTGAGCCCAAGCAAAGTATTACATCTGCCTTATCAGCATTATGGTAAGCACCAACCCAATTTAGTGGTGATTGAACTGTACCTTTCTCTCCAAAGTGTACAATAGTATCTATTAGAGGACTTTCGCAGACATAACATCTTCTGTTTGTTTTATGGGAATATCGCCCTGTTCTTTCAGTCGTATGGCGCTACAGTCCAAAGGGGGACCAGGGCCTAGCTTGCTCATCAACTACTCGTGTTGTACGCGCTACTGTTCTCTCACGAGTAGAAGGGACCTACAGTTTTTTGCCGACTCCAAACAGCGAAATTTGAGAAGCTTTCTTAGACAGTTATTATTCTTTGAGTGTTGTCAGCAGCTCGAAAGAGGTGGTGCCGTGAAATATTAGAAAAATTGGTGTTGAACTGGGAGTCGAACCTAGACCCTTCGGCGTGTGAGCGTCGCACTCTACACACTACGCCACGGCGACCACCTGCGATACAACATGCCGCAATAATTTTCTTCTATGAAGCTCGAATAACGCCATATGTGTAAAAGTAGGGTTTACAAGTGACAAATCATGGTGTCCAATCTCCTCTCCTTTTTGAAGGAGTGTCCATATCCCATTTGTTCCTCTGTAATCTGGTATTCGTGCAGATGTACTTATTCCCGCCCCCGTATAGCATACAAGATGTTTTGCTTGGGATATTATTGTTGCCAGTTGTACAACTTTTTTTTCAATTAGAAGTATAGGATCATCCTTTTCTATTATACGATCTTTGTAGAGCATTATACCTTCCCGGCGTGTCTTGATTTGTTGTACTAGATCAGCATATTTTTCAAGAAAACAATTTTCCTCTGGGGTTCTGATGTCTTCACATTTGTTCAATAAGATTGAAATCTTCAAAAAAAGAAAATAATAAATAAATAAGTTATATTAACTAATTTTTAATTAGTTTTTTAGTTATATTTAAATTTTGTTCGGAATATATACGAAAACAATGTTAAAAACAATTAGTGTTGTTGTAACGGAAGTCCTTGTCATGAACATTTCTTAAATTAATTAGTGGGTATCTGTCATGTGCATAAATGTCAGAACGATTTATACAAACGTAAAATAGACAAAGTATTATTATTATTACACTTTATGAGGATATAATTTAAATTTTACACTTATATAAACAATGAGCATTAGCTGCCAAGATTTCGGCTCTTAGGTTTAATTTAGATATCTATATTAAGACTAAGACAAAGATTATACCATAATTTCGGATGATTAGGTTAGAGTTATTAATGAAGGATTCAACGTCCCTGCCTCTCGTGTTGGTGGTATTTGAGCCCCACAGAACACTCCAGGCGTTGACATCAACCACTAGGATAAATGGGAAGTGGATTTGAAGAATAATATTTTCCAAGTCGTCTTTTGAGAAAGTTTTTACGGGCAGGATGTAAATTAACACCAGTGTAAATTTGACTTTAAATACAAATTCGAAAGCGAGAGTTTATATATTAGAGCTGATAGGAATTTTTCTATACCTTGTTTTGAAGAGGTGTTATGAGAGTAGTTGTTTTTGATATTTAAGAAGTTGGAGTTTGTTGAGAGATTGCTGAAGTTGCTGTTGGTATTGAGGGGTTAGGGCGTGTGGATGTTGCGTTTTTGTTAGCTATTGGATTGGTTACGGCGGAGAGATAGCACCGACTGATTTGCGGCTTATGTCTGCTACTGATTTGCTCAGTTGCTTAGTTTTCTCAGTGTAGGATTGGTTAGAGACAGAAGGGTACGTTTGGTTGTATGTTCTTTTGGTTTTGGCAAGGTTATATATATTTTTGGTCTTGATATTCAAGATTTCTTTAATTTGCAAATATTTTGGGCAAGAGGTGGGCAATATAAGTAGAATCGCGGGTTTTCTACGAAAGTTGTTGTTTTATTTTTCTTTGAACGGGGTTCAAACGGAAGCGTGCCGACTTCTGCCACACGTATGAACACGCGATTTATTAACAAGAGCAAGAACAACTGGCGATTGAGCCAGAAAGAAATAGTACTAGACTTGAGCGCACTAAAAAAAAGACTTACTGTCAAATAGTCACCACGATGTTTGCTCTATGAGAGCTAGACGGAGACTGTAGACAAAGTGAACGAACGAGAAAATAGTAGTGTGCAAATGAGTCGGCAGTCAGTAACAGACCTCCGCAGTGTCAACACATGTTTTGTCTTTCGTGTGTGCATAGAAACAATAAGAGATTAGTTGAGTCGTCTTAGAGACACAAAATCTTTAAGGTCGGATCAGCCCAGTGGGTATTGTCAGTGCTTTAGATGTGGTCACCTTGGGTTCATATCCCGACGGGAAAAAAGTTTTCTTTTTCTTTTTGAAATCGAAATTAATTAAATAAAAACAAGTGCACTGCGGTAACATCGTACGATGGGCGATGAGCGGATCGCTCAGAAGGATGACATAGGCGAGGGATCAGACGACCTATCAATGGTCCCCAGCAGCGTAACGAAGAGGAGATGTTAAAATTTTGCGAAGAGGAGTGCTTGCCGAAAAGAGGTGGAGGGGTGTGAGACCCCTCAAAATAAGCAAGCTGTCGGCGAAGAAACAGCTATAAAGGAGCCCGAAGAATTCCCGTACGTCTCCGACGGCGGTGAAGGGCATTATGAACTCAGCAGCAACAGCTTTGCTTCCTTGGCGTCCTCAGACACAGAGGGCGAGCTAGAGGACTTTGTCCGCGCCAAAATGGACATTGTCAACGGTTACAGCGATAAGGTTCAGCAGCTGGTCAAGGGTCTCCAGGAACTCCGAGGCTAGTTTGAGGCAGGAGGGTCGGAAGCCAAAGCTGCTGAGCTTCAGGAGCAGCAGCAGAGCAAGAGACGCAGCAGAAGCAACAACAACAGAAACAGCAGAAGAAGCTGAAGCCGCTTAAGTAGCAACAACAACAACTGCGAAAACATCAGAAGCAACAGTCGCAACATCAGCAACAACAGCAGCAGCCACAGATGCAACTGCGACAACAGCAGCAGCTAAAGCTATACTATAATTCCAGATAACCAATTCGGTTTCAAAGCAGGGCATGACACTATCCATGCCGTGTCGAAACTCGTAACGGGCATTCAATGGAATAAAAGTAAGCAACAATGCACCGGTGCCTACCTAATCGACTTGGAGAAGGCCTTCGACACCGTTTGGCTAGAGGGTCTTTTCTATAAATTGAGCGGGCTGGCCATCAGTAAACCATTAATGTACCTTCTTGTTAATATTCTTGCCGGTAGACGGTTCGTCGTGAAACACGGCAATGTGACCTCTACCGGTATATTTCAAGTAAAAAATTACCTGCAACAAGGAGCGGTTAATTCACCAATTCTGTTCAATATTTATATGAGCGATCTCGTAGGTTCTCTTCAAGACGAGTATGAGTATGCAGACGACTTGGTAGCTAACAGAACAGCTCCGAAGATCGCTATACCACTGTTTAAGGCCTCGGCGGATACCAAAAAGAATTGGCGTAAGTTCTCAATCGTTGGACAGCACGGGCAGCGACTGTCATGTCGAACTGTAGTCAACTACCTGGGAAGCTCCTTGGATCATTTCCTATATTTTAAGAAATATGTAGATATGTCCCCCCAGAAGCATTCGTCTACCTGAACCAGAACAGCCTGATACAGGACAAAGATGCGGTTCCGATAATCTTTCATATCGCTCGTAACGTTGTGGATGGGCGACTCAACTACGACCGTTCTGTCGTTGAGCTGAGCACTGTCCGTCTCCCTCTGAGACATAGTTGACTGTAGACGTCAACACCGAAAATATTGGTGGTTGAGTACGAATGAGGCAATTCCGTCTGCGAACCCTTTAGATCTGGGGTAGACTGGGGTTGGCTCAGACCTAGTCGGTCGCAGGCAATGGATTGGGCGTCTGTCCGCGACCGACCACGGCGGCTCACATATTTTTACAGTAGTTTTTAATTTACAAAGAAAATACTGAACTTATAAAACAGTCTTAAGATCTAAACTGACAGCGTACGAAATTAGTGGCTGGTCCTAAATTTCTCCAATAGCCGCGTTGAAAGTAGAATATTGCAGAATGTCAACAAGCATTTTTGGTAGATGGTCAAACCTTCACTGCCGTAGACCTCAAAACTTCCCACCATTGGTTTACTTCACATCAATCATAAGAAACGGTAGTCAAAAAACTTGTCTGGAAACAAGTTAACGTAAACTATGGGCCATCCTTGCATACATGCATACATGGCAAGATACCCTAAAAGTCTCCGCTGAGATACATTGGAGAGATATAACCTGTCCAGTAACTGCCAATGCTGCACTCATCTTGGGCAACGATGCTCCTACGCATCTCACAATGAAAATTAGAGGCATAATTACCTCCTCTATTATATATGTCTTTTTAAACAAATTAGTTATCCAGGGTAGGGAACCTAATCAGCAATAGGAAGAATGTGCCAGCTAGCTAAAACTTTAATTCATAGAACACTTACCGATTTAAACAGTTTAGTTGATTGCCTCACAAAAACTTGCCCCACGGTGTCGAGGTAAAATAATTCAATTAATAACCACTTTAAGAAAACTCTTCAGGAAAATTCCTCTAAGATTAGGTGAAGCAGATACCAGACCCCTAGAGGGATTAAATTTTGCCTTCATACGCAAATCCACCCCACAAGGTGTAGTATTACTCTTTTTATGAAACCTAATTAGAACTTTCACAATCAACTTTCTACCTGTCGTTATAGTATAGCTGTACTTTACCTAACGTCAACGTGAGCACAAGCCTTGTAGACGATCTACAAAACAATTCTTGTTGCTTTTACATTTTCTTAGATATCATTGACAAGAAGAACTCACACTAGCGCAGCCCGGTAAAGTGTAAACTATACTGCCGAATTTCCAAAAGAAATTCAGAAAGTTCTAAAACAAAACATGAATTTAAAAAAAAAAACACTTTTTATTTATTTTTTTTTCCATTCAGTTTATTACATAAAAGTTAAAGTTTACGTCTCTTGCTTTGATACTTTTTGCAACCTTTGCCGTACCATCCAGCTTGAATCCTAATTAGCTTATTGCTTCGAACAGACTTTGTAGGTGGCAATTCTTTGTTTCTAGAATTATCGCAGCATTCACACAATATAAAGACTTCTTTCACAAATTTGCTGAGTCTTGTCTCATAAGACCACTTTTTATAAAATTGACAATCAAGCTCAGCATAATTATCGAAGCAGAACTCACACGCAGCTGCTTTTCGATTCATTTGAAATATAGGTACAATTTGGCAACTACAAAAATGTATTCCATACTATACTATGCAAACCAGAGTATGCATAGCTGACATCAAACCAAAATGGAAGTTAACTTTCACTTTCATTGCAAACATTATCGTTATTCATGACTTCTTTCCAAAAATCACCTTGTCTTCTTCGATTTAAATTGGTTATAGGCTATGTTTTATCTAAGGAAAAAGGAGTTTGAATAAAAGGTGAATGAGAAAAAAATGTTTCGAATTCCGCATTACTTAATTGTGTTCTTTTTGGAGAATCTATATTATCTTCGGTTTCCACTTTTATACTTTCACTTATTTCTTGCAATTGTGGTTGCGACACTGTATGAAGTTTTTCTTTAAGTAATTTAGTAGCATGGGCAAATATAGGATATTTTCTTTTATCATAAGGTGGGACTGGGATATTCAAACATTTCATTAATAATTTCATTACATTATCACATTTACCGTTAATTTTCAGACTGGATATACTATCCTTTGGTGTCCACTGTAAATTTACTATACAAATTTTTGCTCTATTTTTAGATGTTCGATCCATTTGCCAAAGCCAAGTATATTTCTTTAAAACCTTTAAACTTGAGCCCAAGCAAAGTATTACATCTGCCTTATCAGCATTATGGTAAGCACCAACCCAATTTAGTGGTGATTGAACTGTACCTTTCTCTCCAAAGTGTACAATAGTATCTATTAGAGGACTTTCGCAGACATAACATCTTCTGTTTGTTTTATGGGAATATCGCCCTGTTCTTTCAGTCGTATCGAATAATCTCCAATATACTGCATTAGGTTTGCAATTAGAACATACTTCAATGTACATGTTTCCATGAATCTCAGATAGAGACGTTACAAAGGCCGGATCGCAGGTGGAGTCCATCACAATTCTGCGATACAAAATAATAATAATAATTGTTGGCGCTACAGTCCAAAGGGGGACCAGGGCCTAGCTTGCTCATCAACTACTCGTGTTGTGCGCGCTACTGTTCTCTCACGAGTAGAAGGGACCTACAGTTTTTTGCCGACTCCGAACAGCGAAATTTGAGAAGCTTTCTTAGACAGTTATTACTCTTTGAGTGTTGTCAGCAGCTCGAAAGAGGTGGTGCCGTGAAATATTAGAAAAATTGGTGTTGAACTGGGAGTCGCACCTAGACCCTACGTCACGGCACCTACCCACTACGTCACGGCGACCACCTGCGATAAAACATGCCGCAATAATTTTCTTCTATGAAGCTCGAATAACGCCATATGTCTAAAAGTAGGGTTTGCAAGTGACAAATCATGGTGTCCAATCTCCTCTCATTTTTGAAGGAGTGTCCATATCCCATTTGTTCCTCTGTAATCTGGTATTCGTGCAGATGTACTTATTCCCGCCCCCGTATAGCATACAAGATGTTTTGCTTGGGATATTATTGTTGCCAGTTGTACAACTTTTTTTTTCAATTAGAAGTATTGGATCCTCCTTTTCTATTATACGATCTTTGAAGAGCAGTATACGTTCCCGGCGTGTCTTGATTTGTTGTACTAGATCAGCATATTTTTCAAGAAAACAATTTTCCTCTGGTGTTCTGATGTCTTCACATTTGTTCAATAAGATTGAAATCTTCAAAAAAAAGAAAATAATAGATAAATAAGTTATATTAACTAATTTGTAATTAGTTGTTTAGTTATATTTAAATTTTGTTCGGAATATATACGAAAACAATGTTAAAAACAATTAGTGTTGTTGTAACGGAAGTCCTTGTCATGAACATTTCTTAAATTAATTAGTGGGTATCTGTCATGTGCATAAATGTCAGAACGATTTATACAAACGTAAAATAGACAAAGTATTATTATTATTACACTTTATGAGGATATAATTTAAATTTTACACTTATATAAACAATGAGCACTAGCTGCCAAGATTTCGGCTCTTAGGTTTAATTTAGATATCTATATTAAGACTAAGACAAAGATTATACCATAATTTCGGATGATTAGGTTAGAGTTATTAATGAAGGATTCAACGTCCCTGCCTCTGGTATTGGTGGTATTTGAGCCCCACAGAACACTCCAGGCGTTGACATCAACCACTAGGATAAATGGGAAGTGGATTTGAAGAATAATATTTTCCAAGTCGTCTTTTGAGAAAGTTTTTACGGGCAGGATGTAAATTAACACCAGTGTAAATTTGACTTTAAATACAAATTCGAAAGCGACAGTTTATATATTATAGCTGATAGGAATTTTTCTATACCTTGTTTTGAAGAGGTGTTATGAGAGTAGTTGTTTTTGATATTTAAGAAGTTGGAGTTTGTTGAGAGATTGCTGAAGTTGTTGTTGGTATTGAGGGGTTAGGGCGTGTGGATGTTTCGTTTTTGTTAGCTATTGGATTGGTTACGGCGGAGAGATAGCACCGACTGATTTGCGGCTTATGTCTGCTACTGATTTGCTCAGTTGCTTAATTTCCTCAGTGTAGGATTGGTTAGAGACAGAAGGGTACGTTTGGTTGTATGTTCTTTTGGTTTTGGCAAGGTTATATTTATTTTTGGTCTTGATATTCAAGATTTCTTTAATTTGCAAATATTTTGGGCAAGAGGTGGGCGATATAAGTACGAATCGCGGGTTTTCTACGAAAGTTGTTGTTTTATTTTTCTTTGAACGGGGTTCAAACGGAAGCGTGCCGACTTCTGCCACACGTATGAACACGCGATTTATTAACAAGAGCAAGAACAACTGGCGACTGAGCTAGAAAGAAATAGTACTAGACTTGAGCGCACTGAAAAAAAAGACTAACTGTCAAACAGTCACCACCATGTTTGCTCTATGAGAGCTAGACGGAGACTGTAGACAAAGTGAACGAACGAGAAAATAGTAGTGTGCAAATGAGTCGGCAGTCATTTACAGACCTCCGCAGTGTCAACACATGTTTTGTCTTTCGTGTGTGCATAGAAACAATAAGAGATTAGTTGAGTCGTCATAGAGACACAAAATCTTTAAGGTCGGATCAGCCCAGTGGGTATTGTCAGTGCTTTAGATGTGGTCACCTTGGGTTCATATCCCGACGGGAAAAAAGTTGTCTTTTTCTTTTTAAGATCGAAATTAATTAAATAAAAACAAGTGCACTGCGGTAACATCGTACGATGGGCGATGAGCGGATCGCTCAGAAGGATGACATAGGCGAGGGATCAGACGACCTATCAATGGTCCCCAGCAGCGTAACGAAGAGGAGATGTTCAAATTTGGCGAAGAAGAGTGCGTGCCGAAAAGAGGTGGAGGGGTGTGAGACCCCTCAATATAAGCAAGCTGTCGGCGAAGAAACAGCTATGAAGGAGCCCGAAGAATTCCCGTACGTCTCCGACGGCGGTGAAGGGCATTATGAACTCAGCAGCAACAGCTTTGCTTCCTTGGCGTCCTCAGACACAGAGGGCGAGCTAGAGGATTTTGTCCGCGCCCAAATGGACATTGTCAACGGTTACAGCGATAAGGTTCAGCAGCTGGTCAAGGGTCTCCAGGAGCTCCGAGCCTAGTTTGAGGCAGGAGGGTCGGAAGCCAAAGCTGCTGAGCTTCAGGAGCACCAGCAGGGTAAGAGACGCAGCAGAAGCAACAACAATAGAAACAGCAGAAGAAGCTGAAGCCGCTTAAGTAGCAACAACAACAACAGCGAAAACATCAGAAGCAGCAGTCGCAACATCAGCAACAACAGCAGCAGCCACAGATGCAACTGCGACAACAGCAGCAGCTAAAGCTATACTATAATTCCAGATAACCAATTCGGTTTCAAAGCAGGGCATGACACTATCCATGCCGTGTCGAAACTCGTATCGGGCATTCAATGCAATAAAAGTAAGAAACAATGCACCGGTGCCTACCTGATCGACTTGGAGAAGGCCTTCGACACCGTTTGGCTAGAGGGTCTTTTCTATAAATTGAGCGGGCTGGCCATCAGTAATCCATTAATGTACCTTCTTGTTAATATTCTTGCCGGTAGACGGTTCGTCGTGAAACACGGCAATGTGACCTCTACCGGTATATTTCAAGTAAAAAATTACCTGCAACAAGGAGCGGTTAATTCACCATTTCTGTTCAATATTTATACGAGCGATCTCGTAGGTTCTCTTCAAGACGAGTATGAATATGCAGACGACTTGGTGGCTAACAGAATAGCTCCGAAGATCGATATTATTGTCATCCTTTTGCAGCTTGATTTTGAGTTGATCCAGAGTTATTTCGACGAGTGGAAATTAAAGATCAATTTTAAGAAGTCGGAAACCACTGTCTAAGGCCTCGGCGGATACCAAAAAGAATTGGCGTAAGTTCTCAATCGTTGGACAGCACGGGCAGCGACTGGCATGTCGAACTGTAGTCAACTACCTGGGAAGCTCCTTGGATCATTTCCTATATTTTAAGAAATATGTAGATATGTCCCCCCAGAAGCATTCGTCTGCCTGGACCAGAACAGCCTGATACAGGACAAAGATGCGGTTCCGATAATCTTTCATATCGCTCGTAACGTTGTGGATGGGCGACTCAACTACGACCGTTCTGTCGTTGAGCTGAGCACTGAAGATCGTCTCCGGTTCAGTAGGTCCGTCTCCCTCTGAGACATAGTTGACTGTAGACGTCAACACCGAAAATATTGGTGGTTGAGTACGAATGAGGCAATTCCGTCTGCGAACCCTTTAGATCTGGGGTAGACTGGGGTTGGCTCAGACCTAGTCGGTCGCAGGCAATGGATTGGGCGTCTGTCCGCGACCGACCACGGCGGCTCACATATTTTTACAGTAGCTTTTAATGTACAAAGAAAATACTGAACTTATAAAACAGTCTTAAAATCTGAACTGACAGCGTACGAAATTAGTGGCTGGTCCTAAATTTCTCCAATAGCCGCGTTGAAAGTAGAATATTGCAGAATGTCAACAAGCATTTTTGGTAGATGGTCAAACCTTCACTGCCGTAGACCTCAAAACTTCCCACCAGTGGTTTACTTCACATCAATCATAAGAAACGGTAATCAAAAACATGTCTGGAAACAAGTTAACGTAAACTATGGGCCATTATTGCATACATGGCAAGATACCCTAAAAGCCTCCTCTGAGATACATTGGAGAGATATAACCTGTCCAGTAACTGCCAATGCTGCACTCATCTTGGGCAACGATGCTCCTACGCATCTCACAATGAAAATTAGAGGCATAATTACCTCCTCTATTATATATGTCTTTTTAAACAAATTAGTTATCCAGGGTAGGGAACCTAATCAGCAATAGGAAGAATGTGCCAGCTAGCTAAAACTTTAATTCATAGAACACTTACCGATTTAAACAGTTTAGTTGATTGCCTCACAAACCAAGAGGGAAAACTTGCCCCACGGTGTCGAGGTAAAATAATTCAATTAATAACCACTTTAAGAAAACTCTTCAGGAAAATTCCTCTAAGATTAGGTGAAGCAGATACCAGACCCCTAGAGGGATTAAATTTTGCCTTCATACGCAAATCCACCCCACAAGGTGTAGTATTACCCTTTTTATGAAACGTAATTAGAACTTTCACAACCAACTTTCTACCTGTCGTTATATTATAGCTGTACTTTACCTAACGTCAACGTGAGCACAAGCCTTGTAGACGATCTACAAAACAATTCTTGTTGCTTTTACATTTTCTTAGATATCATTGACAAGAAGAACTCACACTAGCGCAGCCCGGTAAAGTTTAAACTATACTGCCGAATTTCCAAAAGAAATTCAGAAAGTTCTAAAACAAAACATGAATTTAAAAACAAACACTTTTTATTTATTTTTTTTTTTCTATTCAGTTTATTGCATAAAAGTTAAAGTTTACGTCTCTTCCTTTGATACTTTTTGCAACCTTTGCCGTACCATCCAGCTTGAATCCTAATTAGCTTATTGCTTCGAACAGACTTTGTAGGTGGCAATTCTTTGTTTCTAGTATTATCGCAGCATTCACACAATATAAAGACTTCTTTCACAAATTTGAGTCTTGTCTCATAAGACCACTTTTTATAAAATTGACAATCAAGCTCAGCATAATTATCGAAGCAGAACTCACACGCAGCTGCTTTTCGATTCATTTGAAATATAGGTACAATTTGGCAACTACAAAAATGTATTCCATACTATACTATGCAAACCAGAGTATGCATAGCTGACATCAAACCAAAATGGAAGTTAACTTTCACTTTCATTGCAAACATTTTCGTTATTCATGACTTCTTTCCAAAAATTCTTGTCTTCTTCGATTTAAATTGGTTATAGGCGATGTTTTATCTAAGGAAAAAGGAGTTTGAATAAAAGGTGAATGAGAAACAAATGTTTCGAATTCCGCATTACTTAATTGTGTTCTTTTTGGAGAATCTATATTATCTTCGGTTTCCACTTTTATACTTTCACTTATTTCTTGCAATTGTGGTTGCGACACTGTATGAAGTTCTTCTTTAAGTAATTTAGTAGCATGGGCAAATATAGAATATTTTCTTTTATCATAAGGTGGGACTGGGATATTCAAACATTTCATTAATAATTTCATTACATTATCACATTTACCGTTAATTTTCAGACTGGATATACTATCCTTTGGTGTCCACTGTAAATTAACTATACAAATTTTTGCTCTATTTTTAGATGCTCGATCCATTTGCCAAAGCCAAGTATATTTCTTTAAAGCCTTTAAACTTGAGCCCAAGCAAAGTATTACATCTGCCTTATCAGCATTATGGTAAGCACCAACCCAATTTAGTGGTGATTGAACTGTACCTTTCTCTCCAAAGTGTACAATAGTATCTATTAGAGGACTTTCGCAGACATAACATCTTCTGTTTGTTTTATGGGAATATCGCAATGTTCTTTCAGTCGTATCGAATAATCTCCAATATACTGCATTAGGTTTGCAATTAGAACATACTTCAATGTACATGTTTCCATGAATCTCAGATAGAGACGTTGCAGGAAGGCCGGATCGCAGGTGGAGTCCATCACAATTCTGCGATGTAACATAATAATAATAATTGTTGGCGCTACAGTCCTATGAAGCTCGAATAATTCCATATGTGTAAAAGTAGGGTTTGCAAGTGACAAATCATGGTGTCCAATCTCCTCTCCTTTTTGAAGGAGTGTCCATATCCCATTTGTTCCTCTGTAATCTGGTATTCGTGCAGATGTACTTATTCCCGCCCCCGTATAGCATACAAGATGTTTTGCTTGGGATATTATTGTTGCCAGTTGTACAACTTTTTTTTCAATTAGAAGTATTGGATCCTCCTTTTCTATTATACGATCTTTGTAGAGCATTATACCTTCCCGGCGTGTCTTGATTTGTTGTACTAGATCAGAATATTTTTCAAGAAAACAATTTTCCTCTGGTGTTCTGATGTCTTCACATTTGTTCAATAAGATTGAAATCTTCAAAAAAAAGAAAATAATAAATAAATAAGTTATATTAACTAATTTTTAATTAGTTTTTTAGTTATATTTAAATTTTGTTCGGAATATATACGAAAACAATGTTAAAAACAATTAGTGTTGTTGTAACGGAAGTCCTTGTCATGAACATTTCCTGTATGGGTATCTGTCATGTGCATAAATGTCAGAACGATTTATACAAACGGAAAATAGACAAAGTATTATTATTATTACACTTTATGAGGATATAATTTAAATTTTACACTTATATAAACAATGAGCACTAGCTGCCAAGATTTCGGCTCTTAGGTTTAATTTAGATATCTATATTAAGACTAAGACAAAGATTATACCATAATTTCGGATGATTAGGTTAGAGTTATTAATGAAGGATTCAACGTCCCTGCCTCTGGTATTGGTGGTATTTGAGCCCCACAGAACACTCCAGGCGTTGACATCAACCACTAGGATAAATGGGAAGTGGATTTGAAGAATAATATTTTCCAAGTCGTCTTTTGAGAAAGTTTTTACGGGCAGGATGTAAATTAACACCAGTGTAAATTTGACTTTAAATACAAATTCGAAAGCGAGAGTTTATATATTAGAGCTGTT
This sequence comes from Eristalinus aeneus, assembly GCA_955652365.1. Classification (NCBI taxonomy): domain Eukaryota; kingdom Metazoa; phylum Arthropoda; class Insecta; order Diptera; family Syrphidae; genus Eristalinus; species Eristalinus aeneus. The sequence continues at coordinate 42,901,536 of OY019130.1, forward strand.
AGGAATTTTTCTATACCTTGTTTTGAAGAGGTGTTATGAGAGTAGTTGTTTTTGATATTTAAGAAGTTGGAGTTTGTTGAGAGATTGCTGAAGTTGCTGTTGGTATTGAGGGGTTAGGGCGTGTGGATGTTGCGTTTTTGTTAGCTATTGGATTGGTTACGGCGGAGAGATAGCACCGACTGATTTGCGGCTTATGTCTGCTACTGATTTGCTCAGTTGCTTAGTTTTCTCAGTGTAGGATTGGTTAGAGACAGAAGGGTACGTTTGGTTGTATGTTCTTTTGGTTTTGGCAAGGTTCTATTTATTTTTGGTCTTGATATTCAAGATTTCTTTAATTTGCAAATATTTTGGGAAAGAGGTGGGCAATATAAGTACGAATCGCGGGTTTTCTACGAAAGTTGTTGTTTTATTTTTCTTTGAACGGGGTTCAAACGGAAGCGTGCCGACTTCTGCCACACGTATGAACACGCGATTTATTAACAAGAGCAAGAACAACTGGCGATTGAGCTAGGAAGAAATAGTACTAGACTTGAGCGCACTGAAAAAAAAGACTAACTGTCAAATAGTCACCACGATGTTTGCTCTATGAGAGCTAGACGGAGACTGAAGACAAAGTGAACGAACGAGAAAATAGTAGTGTGCAAATGAGTCGGCAGTCATTAACAGACCTCCGCAGTGTCAACACATGTTTTGTCTTTCGTGTGTGCATAGAAACAATAAGAGATTAGTTGAGTCGTCTTAGAGACACAAAATCTTTAAGGTCGGATCAGCCCAGTGGGTATTGTCAGTGCTTTAGATGTGGTCACCTTGGGTTCATATCCCGACGGAAAAAAAGTTTTCTTTTTCTTTTTAAAATCGAAATTAATTAAATAAAAACAAGTGCACTGCGGTAACATCGTACGATGGGCGATGAGCGGATCGCTCAGAAGGATGACATAGGCGAGGGATCAGACGACCTATCAATGGTCCCCAGCATCGTTACGAAGAGGATATGTTCAAATTTTGCGAAGAGGAGTGCGTGACGAAAAGAGGTGGAGGGGTGTGAGACCCCTCGAAATAAGCAAGCTGTCGGCGAAGAAACAGCTATAAAGGAGCACGAAAAATTCCCGTACGTCTCCGACGGCGGTGAAGGGCATTATGAACTCAGCAGCAACAGCTTTGCTTCCTTGGCGTCCTCAGACACAGAGGGCGAGCTAGAGGACTTTGTCCGCGCCCAAATGGACATTGTCAACGGTTACAGCGATAAGGTTCAGCAGCTGGTCAAGGGTCTCCAGGAGCTCCGAGCCTAGTTTGAGGCAGGAGGGTCGGAAGCCAAAGCTGCTGAGCTTCAGGAGCAGCAGCAGAGCAAGAGACGCAGCAGAAGCAACAACAACAGAAACAGCAGAAGAAGCTGAAGCCGCTTAAGTAGCAACAACAACAACAGCGAAAACATCAGAAGCAGCAGTCGCAACATCAGCAACAACAGCAGCAGCCACAGATGCAACTGCGACAACAGCAGCAGCTAAAGCTATACTATAATTCCAGATAACCAATTCGGTTTCAAAGCAGGGCATGACACTATCCATGCCGTGTCGAAACTCGTATCGGGCATTCAATGGACGGTGCCTACCTGATCGACTTGGAGAAGGCCTTCGACACCGTTTGGCTAGAGGGTCTTTTCTATAAATTGAGTGGGCTGGCCATTAGTAATCCATTAATGTACCTTCTTGTTAATATTCTTGCCGGTAGACGGTTCGTCGTGAAATACGGCAATGTGACCTCTACCGGTATATTACAAGTAAAAAATTACCTGCAACAAGGAGCGGTTAATTCACCAATTCTGTTCAATATTTATACGAGGGATCTCGTAGGTTCTCTTCAAGACGAGTATGAGTATGCAGACGACTTGGTAGCTAACAGAACAGCTCCGAAGATCGATATTATTGTCATCCTTTTGCAGCTTGACTTTGAGTTGATCCAGAGTTATTTCGACGAGTGGAAATTAAAGATCAATTTTCAGAAGTCGGAAAGCACTGTCTAAAGCCTCGGCGGATACCAAAAAGAATTGGTGTAAGTTCTCAATCGTTGGACAGCACGGGCAGCGACTGGCATGTCGAACTGTAGTCAACTACCTGGGAAGCTCCTTGGATCATTTCCTATATTTTAAGAATATAGTGGCTGGTCCTAAATTTCTCCAATAGCCGCGTTGAAAGTAGAATATTGCAGAATGTCAACAAGCATTTTTGGTAGATGGTCAAACCTTCACTGCCGTAGACCTCAAAACTTCCCACCAGTGGTTTACTTCACATCAATCATAAGAAACGGTAATCAAAAACATGTCTGGAAACAAGTTAACGTAAACTATGGGCCATTATTGCATACATGCATACATGGCAAGATACCCTAAAAGCCTCCGCTGCGATACATTGGAGAGATATAACCTGTCCAGTAACTGCCAATGCTGCACTCATCTTGGGCAACGATGCTCCTACGCATCTCACAATGAAAATTAGAGGCATAATTACCTCCTCTATTATATATGTCTTTTTAAACAAATTAGTTATCCAGGGTAGGGAACCTAATCAGCAATAGGAAGAATGTGCCAGCTAGCTAAAACTTTAATTCATAGAACACATACCGATTTAAACAGTTTAGTTGATTGCCTCACAAAAACTTGCCCCACGGTGTCGAGGTAAAATAATTCAATTAATAACCACTTTAAGAAAACTCTTCAGGAAAATTCCTCTAAGATTAGGTGAAGCAGATACCAGACCCCTAGAGGGATTAAATTTTGCCTTCATACGCAAATCCACCCCACAAGGTGTAGTATTACTCTTTTTATGAAACCTAATTAGAACTTTCACAATCAACTTTCTACCTGTCGTTATAGTATAGCTGTACTTTACCTAACGTCAACGTGAGCACAAGCCTTGTAGACGATCTACAAAACAATTCTTGTTGCTTTTACATTTTCTTAGATATCATTGACAAGAAGAACTCACACTAGCGCAGCCCGGTAAAGTTTAAACTATACTGCAGAATTTCCAAAAGAAATTCAGAAAGTTCTAAAACAAAACATGAATTTAAAAAAAAACACTTTTTATTTATTTTTTTTTCTATTCAGTTTATTACATAAAAGTTAAAGTTTACGTCTCTTGCTTTGATACTTTTTGCAACCTTTGCCGTACCATCCAGCTTGAATCCTAATTAGCTTATTGCTTCGAACAGACTTTGTAGGTGGCAATTCTTTGTTTCTAGAATTATCGCAGCATTCACACAATATAAAGACTTCTTTCACAAATTTGCTGAGTCTTGTCTCATAAGACCACTTTTTATAAAATTGACAATCAAGCTCAGCATAATTATCGAAGCAGAACTCACACGCAGCTGCTTTTCGATTCATTTGAAATATAGGTACAATTTGGCAACTCCACAAATTTATTCCTGGGGGAGGAGGACATACTATACTATGCAAACCAGAGTATGCATAGCTGACATCAAACCAAAATGGAAGTTTACTTTCATTTTCATTGCAAACATTTTCGTTATTCATGACTTCTTTCCAAAAATCACCTTGTCTTCTTCGATTTAAATTGGTTATATGCGATGTTTTATCTAAGGAAAAAGGAGTTTGAATAAAAGGTGAATGAGAAAAAAATGTTTCGAATTCCGCATTACTTAATTGTGTTCTTTTTGGAGAATCTATATTATCTTCGGTTTCCACTTTTATACTTTCACTTATTTCTTGCAATTGTGGTTGCGACACTGTATGAAGTTCTTCTTTAAGTAATTTAGTAGCATGGGCAAATATAGGATATTTTCTTTTATCATAAGGTGGGACTGGGATATTCAAACATTTCATTAATAATTTCATTACATTATCACATTTACCGTTAATTTTCAGACTGGATATACTATCCTTTGGTGTCCACTGTAAATTTACTATACAAATTTTTGCTCTATTTTTAGATGTTCGATCCATTTGCCAAAGCCAAGTATATTTCTTTAAAACCTTTAAACTTGAGCCCAAGCAAAGTATTACATCTGCCTTATCAGCATTATGGTAAGCACCAACCCAATTTAGTGGTGATTGAACTGTACCTTTCTCTCCAAAGTGTACAATAGTATCTATTAGAGGACTTTCGCAGACATAACATCTTCTGTTTGTTTTATGGGAATATCGCCCTGTTCTTTCAGTCGTATCGAATAATCTCCAATATACTGCATTAGGTTTGCAATTAGAACATAGTTCAATGTACATGTTTCCATGAATCTCAGATAGAGACGTTACAAAGGCCGGATCGCAGGTGGAGTCCATCACAATTCTGCGATACAAAATAATAATAATAATTGTTGGCGCTACAGTCCAAAGGGGGACCAGGGCCTAGCTTGCTCATCAACTACTCGTGTTGTACGCGCTACTGTTCTCTCACGAGTAGAAGGGACCTACAGTTTTTTGCCGACTCCAAACAGCGAAATTTGAGAAGCTTTCTTAGACAGTTATTATTCTTTGAGTGTTGTCAGCAGCTCGAAAGAGGTGGTGCCGTGAAATATTAGAAAAATTGGTGTTGAACTGGGAGTCGAACCTAGACCCTTCGGCGTGTGAGCGTCGCACTCTACACACTACGCCACGGCGACCACCTGCGATACAACATGCCGCAATAATTTTCTTCTATGAAGCTCGAATAACGCCATATGTGTAAAAGTAGGGTTTACAAGTGACAAATCATGGTGTCCAATCTCCTCTCCTTTTTGAAGGAGTGTCCATATCCCATTTGTTCCTCTGTAATCTGGTATTCGTGCAGATGTACTTATTCCCGCCCCCGTATAGCATACAAGATGTTTTGCTTGGGATATTATTGTTGCCAGTTGTACAACTTTTTTTTCAATTAGAAGTATTGGATCCTCCTTTTCTATTATACGATCTTTGTAGAGCATTATACCTTCCCGGCGTGTCTTGATTTGTTGTACTAGATCAGCATATTTTTCAAGAAAACAATTTTCCTCTGGTGTTCTGATGTCTTCACATTTGTTCAATAAGATTGAAATCTTCAAAAAAAGAAAATAATAAATAAATAAGTTATATTAACTAATTTGTAATTAGTTTTTTAGTTATATTTAAATTTTGTTCGGAATATATACGAAAACAATGTTAAAAACAATTAGTGTTGTTGTAACGGAAGTCCTTGTCATGAACATTTCTTAAATTAATTAGTGGGTATCTGTCATGTGCATAAATGTCAGAACGATTTATACAAACGTAAAATAGACAAAGTATTATTATTATTACACTTTATGAGGATATAATTTAAATTTTACACTTATATAAACAATGAGCATTAGCTGCCAAGATTTCGGCTCTTAGGTTTAATTTAGATATCTATATTAAGACTAAGACAAAGATTATACCATAATTTCGGATGATTAGGTTAGAGTTATTAATGAAGGATTCAACGTCCCTGCCTCTCGTGTTGGTGGTATTTGAGCCCCACAGAACACTCCAGGCGTTGACATCAACCACTAGGATAAATGGGAAGTGGATTTGAAGAATAATATTTTCCAAGTCGTCTTTTGAGAAAGTTTTTACGGGCAGGATGTAAATTAACACCAGTGTAAATTTGACTTTAAATACAAATTCGAAAGCGAGAGTTTATATATTAGAGCTGATAGGAATTTTTCTATACCTTGTTTTGAAGAGGTGTTATGAGAGTAGTTGTTTTTGATATTTAAGAAGTTGGAGTTTGTTGAGAGATTGCTGAAGTTGCTGTTGGTATTGAGGGGTTAGGGCGTGTGGATGTTGCGTTTTTGTTAGCTATTGGATTGGTTACGGCGGAGAGATAGCACCGACTGATTTGCGGCTTATGTCTGCTACTGATTTGCTCAGTTGCTTAGTTTTCTCAGTGTAGGATTGGTTAGAGACAGAAGGGTACGTTTGGTTGTATGTTCTTTTGGTTTTGGCAAGGTTATATATATTTTTGGTCTTGATATTCAAGATTTCTTTAATTTGCAAATATTTTGGGCAAGAGGTGGGCAATAAAAGTAGAATCGCGGGTTTTCTACGAAAGTTGTTGTTTTATTTTTCTTTGAACGGGGTTCAAACGGAAGCGTGCCGACTTCTGCCACACGTATGAACACGCGATTTATTAACAAGAGCAAGAACAACTGGCGATTGAGCGAGAAAGAAATAGTACTAGACTTGAGCGCACTAAAAAAAAGACTTACTGTCAAATAGTCACCACGATGTTTGCTCTATGAGAGCTAGACGGAGACTGTAGACAAAGTGAACGAACGAGAAAATAGTAGTGTGCAAATGAGTCGGCAGTCAGTAACAGACCTCCGCAGTGTCAACACATGTTTTGTCTTTCGTGTGTGCATAGAAACAATAAGAGATTAGTTGAGTCGTCTTAGAGACACAAAATCTTTAAGGTCGGATCAGCCCAGTGGGTATTGTCAGTGCTTTAGATGTGGTCACCTTGGGTTCATATCCCGACGGGAAAAAAGTTTTCTTTTTCTTTTTAAAATCGAAATTAATTAAATAAAAACAAGTGCACTGCGGTAACATCGTACGATGGGCGATGAGCGGATCGCTCAGAAGGATGACATAGGCGAGGGATCAGACGACCTATCAATGGTCCCCAGCAGCGTAACGAAGAGGAGATGTTAAAATTTTGCGAAGAGGAGTGCTTGCCGAAAAGAGGTGGAGGGGTGTGAGACCCCTCAAAATAAGCAAGCTGTCGGCGAAGAAACAGCTATAAAGGAGCCCGAAGAATTCCCGTACGTCTCCGACGGCGGTGAAGGGCATTATGAACTCAGCAGCAACAGCTTTGCTTCCTTGGCGTCCTCAGACACAGAGGGCGAGCTAGAGGACTTTGTCCGCGCCAAAATGGACATTGTCAACGGTTACAGCGATAAGGTTCAGCAGCTGGTCAAGGGTCTCCAGGAACTCCGAGGCTAGTTTGAGGCAGGAGGGTCGGAAGCCAAAGCTGCTGAGCTTCAGGAGCAGCAGCAGAGCAAGAGACGCAGCAGAAGCAACAACAACAGAAACAGCAGAAGAAGCTGAAGCCGCTTAAGTAGCAACAACAACAACTGCGAAAACATCAGAAGCAACAGTCGCAACATCAGCAACAACAGCAGCAGCCACAGATGCAACTGCGACAACAGCAGCAGCTAAAGCTATACTATAATTCCAGATAACCAATTCGGTTTCAAAGCAGGGCATGACACTATCCATGCCGTGTCGAAACTCGTAACGGGCATTCAATGGAATAAAAGTAAGCAACAATGCACCGGTGCCTACCTGATCGACTTGGAGAAGGCCTTCGACACCGTTTGGCTAGAGGGTCTTTTCTATAAATTGAGCGGGCTGGCCATCAGTAAACCATTAATGTACCTTCTTGTTAATATTCTTGCCGGTAGACGGTTCGTCGTGAAACACGGCAATGTGACCTCTACCGGTATATTTCAAGTAAAAAATTACCTGCAACAAGGAGCGGTTAATTCACCAATTCTGTTCAATATTTATATGAGCGATCTCGTAGGTTCTCTTCAAGACGAGTATGAGTATGCAGACGACTTGGTAGCTAACAGAACAGCTCCGAAGATCGCTATACCACTGTTTAAGGCCTCGGCGGATACCAAAAAGAATTGGCGTAAGTTCTCAATCGTTGGACAGCACGGGCAGCGACTGTCATGTCGAACTGTAGTCAACTACCTGGGAAGCTCCTTGGATCATTTCCTATATTTTAAGAAATATGTAGATATGTCCCCCCAGAAGCATTCGTCTACCTGAACCAGAACAGCCTGATACAGGACAAAGATGCGGTTCCGATAATCTTTCATATAACTCGTAACGTTGTGGATGGGCGACTCAACTACGACCGTTCTGTCGTTGAGCTGAGCACTGAAGATCGTCTCCGGTTCAGTAGGTCCGTCTCCCTCTGAGACATAGTTGACTGTAGACGTCAACACCGAAAATATTGGTGGTTGAGTACGAATGAGGCAATTCCGTCTGCGAACCCTTTAGATCTGGGGTAGACTGGGGTTGGCTCAGACCTAGTCGGTCGCAGGCAATGGATTGGGCGTCTGTCCGCGACCGACCACGGCGGCTCACATATTTTTACAGTAGTTTTTAATTTACAAAGAAAATACTGAACTTATAAAACAGTCTTAAGATCTAAACTGACAGCGTACGAAATTAGTGGCTGGTCCTAAATTTCTCCAATAGCCGAGTTGAAAGTAGAATATTGCAGAATGTCAACAAGCATTTTTGGTAGATGGTCAAACCTTCACTGCCGTAGACCTCAAAACTTCCCACCATTGGTTTACTTCACATCAATCATAAGAAACGGTAGTCAAAAAACTTGTCTGGAAACAAGTTAACGTAAACTATGGGCCATCCTTGCATACATGCATACATGGCAAGATACCCTAAAAGTCTCCGCTGAGATACATTGGAGAGATATAACCTGTCCAGTAACTGCCAATGCTGCACTCATCTTGGGCAACGATGCTCCTACGCATCTCACAATGAAAATTAGAGGCATAATTACCTCCTCTATTATATATGTCTTTTTAAACAAATTAGTTATCCAGGGTAGGGAACCTAATCAGCAATAGGAAGAATGTGCCAGCTAGCTAAAACTTTAATTCATAGAACACTTACCGATTTAAACAGTTTAGTTGATTGCCTCACAAAAACTTGCCCCACGGTGTCGAGGTAAAATAATTCAATTAATAACCACTTTAAGAAAACTCTTCAGGAAAATTCCTCTAAGATTAGGTGAAGCAGATACCAGACCCCTAGAGGGATTAAATTTTGCCTTCATACGCAAATCCACCCCACAAGGTGTAGTATTACTCTTTTTATGAAACCTAATTAGAACTTTCACAATCAACTTTCTACCTGTCGTTATAGTATAGCTGTACTTTACCTAACGTCAACGTGAGCACAAGCCTTGTAGACGATCTACAAAACAATTCTTGTTGCTTTTACATTTTCTTAGATATCATTGACAAGAAGAACTCACACTAGCGCAGCCCGGTAAAGTTTAAACTATACTGCCGAATTTCCAAAAGAAATTCAGAAAGTTCTAAAACAAAACATGAATTTAAAAAAAAAACACTTTTTATTTATTTTTTTTTCTATTCAGTTTATTACATAAAAGTTAAAGTTTACGTCTCTTGCTTTGATACTTTTTGCAACCTTTGCCGTACCATCCAGCTTGAATCCTAATTAGCTTATTGCTTCGAACAGACTTTGTAGGTGGCAATTCTTTGTTTCTAGAATTATCGCAGCATTCACACAATATAAAGACTTCTTTCACAAATTTGCTGAGTCTTGTCTCATAAGACCACTTTTTATAAAATTGACAATCAAGCTCAGCATAATTATCGAAGCAGAACTCACACGCAGCTGCTTTTCGATTCATTTGAAATATAGGTACAATTTGGCAACTACAAAAATGTATTCCATACTATACTATGCAAACCAGAGTATGCATAGCTGACATCAAACCAAAATGGAAGTTAACTTTCACTTTCATTGCAAACATTATCGTTATTCATGACTTCTTTCCAAAAATCACCTTGTCTTCTTCGATTTAAATTGGTTATAGGCTATGTTTTATCTAAGGAAAAAGGAGTTTGAATAAAAGGTGAATGAGAAAAAAATGTTTCGAATTCCGCATTACTTAATTGTGTTCTTTTTGGAGAATCTATATTATCTTCGGTTTCCACTTTTATACTTTCACTTATTTCTTGCAATTGTGGTTGCGACACTGTATGAAGTTTTTCTTTAAGTAATTTAGTAGCATGGGCAAATATAGGATATTTTCTTTTATCATAAGGTGGGACTGGGATATTCAAACATTTCATTAATAATTTCATTACATTATCACATTTACCGTTAATTTTCAGACTGGATATACTATCCTTTGGTGTCCACTGTAAATTTACTATACAAATCTTTGCTCTGTTTTTAGATGCTCGATCCATTTGCCAAAGCCAAGTATATTTCTTTCAAACCTTTAAACTTGAGCCCAAGCAAAGTATTACATCTGCCTTATCAGCATTATGGCAAGCACCAACCCAATTTAGTGGTGATTGAACTGTACCTTTCTCTCCAAAGTGTACAATAGTATCTATTAGAGGACTTTCGCAGACATAACATCTTCTGTTTGTTTTATGGGAATATCGCCCTGTTCTTTCAGTCGTATCGAATAATCTCCAATATACTGCATTAGGTTTGCAATTAGAACATACTTCAATGTACATGTTTCCATGAATCTCAGATAGTGACGTTACAAAGGCCGGATCGCAGGTGGAGTCCATCACAATTCTGCGATACAAAATAATAATAATAATTGTTGGCGCTACAGTCCAAAGGGGGACCAGGGCCTAGCTTGCTCATCAACTACTCGTGTTGTGCGCGCTACTGTTCTCTCACGAGTAGAAGGGACCTACAGTTTTTTGCCGACTCCGAACAGCGAAATTTGAGAAGCTTTCTTAGACAGTTATTACTCTTTGAGTGTTGTCAGCAGCTCGAAAGAGGTGGTGCCGTGAAATATTAGAAAAATTGGTGTTGAACTGGGAGTCGCACCTAGACCCTACGTCACGGCACCTACCCACTACGTCACGGCGACCACCTGCGATAAAACATGCCGCAATAATTTTCTTCTATGAAGCTCGAATAACGCCATATGTGTAAAAGTAGGGTTTGCAAATGACAAATCATGGTGTCCAATCTCCTCTCATTTTTGAAGGAGTGTCCATATCCCATTTGTTCCTCTGTAATCTGGTATTCGTGCAAATGTACTTATTCCCGCCCCCGTATAGCATACAAGATGTTTTGCTTGGGATATTATTGTTGCCAGTTGTACAACTTTTTTTTCAATCAGAAGTATTGGATCCTCCTTTTCTATTATACGATCTTTGTAGAGCATTATACCTTCCCGGCGTGTCTTGATTTGGTGTACTAGATCAGCATATTTTTCAAGAAAACAATTTTCCTCTGGTGTTCTGATGTCTTCACATTTGTTCAATAAGATTGAAATCTTCAAAAAAAAGAAAATAATAAATAAACAAGTTATATTAACTAATTTTTAATTAGTTTTTTAGTTATATTTAAATTTTGTTCGGAATATATACGAAAACAATGTTAAAAGCAATTAGTGTTGTTGTAACGGAAGTCCTTGTCATGAACATTTCTTAAATTAATTAGTGGGTATCTGTCAGGTGCATAAATGTCAGAACGATTTATACAAACGTAAAATAGACAAAGTATTATTATTATTACACTTTATGAGGATATAATTTAAATTTTACACTTATATAAACAATGAGCACTAGCTGCCAAGATTTCGGCTCTTAGGTTTAATTTAGATATCTATATTAAGACTAAGACAAAGATTATACCATAATTTCGGATGATTAGGTTAGAGTTATTAATGAAGGATTCAACGTCCCTGCCTCTGGTATTGGTGGTATTTGAGCCCCACAGAACACTCCAGGCGTTGACATCAACCACTAGGATAAATGGGAAGTGGATTTGAAGAATAATATTTTCCAAGTCGTCTTTTGAGAAAATTTTTACGGGCAGGCTGTAAATTAACACCAGTGTAAATTTGACTTTAAATACAAATTCGAAAGCGAGAGTTTATATATTAGAGCTGATAGGAATTTTTCTATACCTTGTTTTGAAGAGGTGTTATGAGAGTAGTTGTTTTTGATATTTAAGAAGTTGGAGTTTGTTGAGAGATTGCTGAAGTTGTTGTTGGTATTGAGGGGTTAGGGCGTGTGGATGTTGCGTTTTTGTTAGCTATTGGATTGGTTACGGCGGAGAGATAGCACCGACTGATTTGCGGCTTATGTCTGCTACTGATTTGCTCAGTTGCTTAGTTTTCTCAGTGTAGGATTGGTTAGAGACAGAAGGGTACGTTTGGTTGTATGTTCTTTTGGTTTTGGCAAGGTTATATGTATTTTTGGTCTTGATATTCAAGATTTCTTTAATTTGCAAATATTTTGGGCAAGAGGTGGGCGATATAAGTACGAATCGCGGGTTTTCTACGAAAGTTGTTGTTTTATTTTTCTTTGAACGGGGTTCAAACGGAAGCGTGCCGACTTCTGCCACACGTATGAACACGCGATTTATTAACAAGAGCAAGAACAACTGGCGATTGAGCGAGAAAGAAATAGTACTAGACTTGAGCGCACTGAAAAAAAAACGAACTGGCAAATAGTCACCACGATGTTTGCTCTATGAGAGCTAGACGGAGACTGTAGATAAAGTGAACGAACGAGAAAATAGTAGTGTGCAAATGAGTCGGCAGTCATTAACAGACCTCCGCAGTGTCAACACATGCTTTGTCTTTCGTGTGTGCATAGAAACAATAAGAGATTAGTTGAGTCGTCATAGAGACACAAAATCTTTAAGGTCGGATCAGCCCAGTGGGTATTGTCAGTGCTTTAGATGTGGTCACCTTGGGTTCATATCCCGACGGGAAAAAAGTTTTCTTTTTCTTTTTAAGATCGAAATTAATTAAATAAAAACAAGTGCACTGCGGTAACATCGTACGATGGGCGATGAGCGGATCGCTCAGAAGGATGACATAGGCGAGGGATCAGACGACCTATCAATGGTCCCCAGCAGCGTAACGAAGAGGAGATGTTCAAATTTTGCGAAGAGGAGTGCGTGCCGAAAAAAGGTGGAGGGGTGTGAGACCCCTCAAAATAAGCAAGCTGTCGGCGAAGAAGCAGCTATAAAGGAGCCCGAAGAATTCCCGTACGTCTCCGACGGCGGTGAAGGGCATTATGAACTCAGCAGCAACAGCTTTGCTTCCTTGTCGTCCTCAGACACAGAGGGCGAGCTAGAGGACTTTGTCCGCGCCTAAATGGACATTGTCAACGGTTACAGCGATAAGGTTCAGCAGCTGGTCAAGGGTCTCCAGGAGCTCCGAGCCTAGTTTGAGGCAGGAGGGTCGGAAGCCAAAGCTGCTGAGCTTCAGGAGCAGCAGCAGGGCAAGAGACGCAGCAGAAGCAACAACAATAGAAACAGCAGAAGAAGCTGAAGCCGCTTAAGTAGCAACAACAACAACAGCGAAAACATCAGAAGCAGCAGTCGCAACATCAGCAACAACAGCAGCAGCCACAGATGCAACTGCGACAACAGCAGCAGCTAAAGCTATACTATAATTCCAGATAACCAATTCGGTTTCAAAGCAGGGCATGACACTATCCATGCCGTGTCGAAACTCGTATCGGGCATTCAATGGAATAAAAGTAAGAAACAATGCACCGGTGCCTACCTGATCGACTTGGAGAAGGCCTTCGACACCGTTTGGCTAGAGGGTCTTTTCTATAAATTGAGCGGGCTGGCCATCAGTAATCCATTAATGTACCTTCTTGTTAATATTCTTGTCGGTAGACGGTTCGTCGTGAAACACGGCAATGTGACCTCTACCGGTATATTTCAAGTAAAAAATTACCTGCATATTTATACGAGCGATCTCGTAGGTTCTCTTCAAGACGAGTATGAGTATGCAGACGACTTGGTGGCTAACAGAACAGCTCCGAAGATCGATATTATTGTCATCCTTTTGCAGCTTGACTTTGAGTTGATCCAGAGTTATTTCGACGAGTGGAAATTAAAGATCAATTTTCAGAAGTCGGAAACCACTGTCTAAGGCCTCGGCGGATACCAAAAAGAATTGGCGTAAGTTCTCAATCGTTGGACAGCACGGGCAGCGACTGGCATGTCGAACTGTAGTCAACTACCTGGGAAGCTCCTTGGATCATTTCCTATATTTTAAGAAATATGTAGATATGTCCCCCCAGAAGCATTCGTCTACCTGGACCAGAACAGCCTGATACAGGACAAAGATGCGGTTCCGATAATCTTTCATATCGCTCGTAACGTTGTGGATGGGCGACTCAACTACGACCGTTCTGTCGTTGAGCTGAGCACTGAAGATCGTCTCCGGTTCAGTAGGTCCGTCTCCCTCTGAGACATAGTTGACTGTAGACGTCAACACCGAAAATATTGGTGGTTGAGTACGAATGAGGCAATCCCGTCTGCGAACCCTTTAGATCTGGGGTAGACTGGGGTTGGCTCAGACCTAGTCGGCCGCAGGCAATGGATTGGGCGTCTGTCCGCGACCGACCACGGCGGCTCACATATTTTTACAGTAGTTTTTAATTTACAAAGAAAATACTGAACTTATAAAACAGTCTTAAGATCTAAACTGACAGCGTACGAAATTAGTGGCTGGTCCTAAATTTCTCCAATAGCCGAGTTGAAAGTAGAATATTGCAGAATGTCAACAAGCATTTTTGGTAGATGGTCAAACCTTCACTGCCGTAGACCTCAAAACTTCCCACCAGTGGTTTACTTCACATCAATCATAAGAAACGGTAGTCAAAAAACTTGTCTGGAAACAAGTTAACGTAAACTATGGGCCATCCTTGCATACATGCATACATGGCAAGATACCCTAAAAGTCTCCGCTGAGATACATTGGAGAGATATAACCTGTCCAGTAACTGCCAATGCTGCACTCATCTTGGGCAACGATGCTCCTACGCATCTCACAATGAAAATTAGAGGCATAATTACCTCCTCTATTATATATGTCTTTTTAAACAAATTAGTTATCCAGGGTAGGGAACATAATCAGCAATAGGAAGAATGTGCCAGCTAGCTAAAACTTTAATTCATAGAACACTTACCGATTTAAACAGTTTAGTTGATTGCCTCACAAACCACTTTAAGAAAACTCTTCAGGAAAATTCCTCTAAGATTAGGTGAAGCAGATACCAGACCCCTAGAGGGGTTAAATTTTGCCTTCATACGCAAATCCACCCCACAAGGTGTAGTATTACCCTTTTTATGAAACCTAATTAGAACTTTCACAATCAACTTTCTACCTGTCGTTATATTATAGCTGTACTTTACCTAACGTCAACGTGAGCACAAGCCTTGTAGACGATCTACAAAACAATTCTTGTTGCTTTTACATTTTCTTAGATATTATTGACAAGAAGAACTCACACTAGCGTAGCCCGGTAAAGTGTAAACTATACTGCCGAATTTCCAAAAGAAATTCAGAAAGTTCTAAAACAAAACATGAATTTAAAAAAAAAACACTTTTTATTTATTTTTTTTTCTATTCAGTTTATTACATAAAAGTTAAAGTTTACGTCTCTTGCTTTGATACTTTTTGCAACCTTTGCCGTACCATCCAGCTTGAATCCTAATTAGCTTATTGCTTCGAACAGACTTTGTAGGTGGCAATCCTTTGTTTCTAGAATTATCGCAGCATTCACACAATATAAAGACTTCTTTCACAAATTTGCTGAGTCTTGTCTCATAAGACCACTTTTTATAAAATTGACAATCAAGCTCAGCATAATTATCGAAGCAGAACTCACACGCAGCTGCTTTTCGATTCATTTGAAATATAGGTACAATTTGGCAACTACAAAAATTTATTCCATACTATACTATGCAAACCAGAGTATGCATAGCTGACATCAAACCAAAATGGAAGTTTACTTTCATTTTCATTGCAAACATTTTCGTTATTCATGACTTCTTTCCAAAAATCACCTTGTCTTCTTCGATTTAAATTGGTTATAGGCGATGTTTTATCTAAGGAAAAAGGAGTTTGAATAAAAGGTGAATGAGAAAAAAATGTTTCGAATTCTGCATTACTTAATTGTGTTCTTTTTGGAGAATCTATATTATCTTCGGTTTCCACTTTTATACTTTCACTTATTTCTTGCAATTGTGGTTGCGACACTGTATGAAGTTCTTCTTTAAGTAATTTAGTAGCATGGGCAAATATAGGATCTTTTCTTTTATCATAAGGTGGGACTGGGATATTCAAACATTTCATTAATAATTTCATTACATTATCACATTTACCGTTAATTTTCAGACTGGATATACTATCCTTTGGTGTCCACTGTAAATTTACTATACAAATCTTTGCTCTGTTTTTAGATGCTCGATCCATTTGCCAAAGCCAAGTATATTTCTTTAAAACCTTTAAACTTGAGCCCAAGCAAAGTATTACATCTGCCTTATCAGCATTATGGCAAGCACCAACCCAATTTAGTGGTGATTGAACTGTACCTTTCTCTCCAAAGTGTACAATAGTATCTATTAGAGGACTTTCGCAGACATAACATCTTCTGTTTGTTTTATGGGAATATCGCCCTGTTCTTTCAGTCGTATCGAATAATCTCCAATATACTGCATTAGGTTTGCAATTAGAACATACTTCAATGTACATGTTTCCATGAATCTCAGATAGTGACGTTACAAAGGCCGGATCGCAGGTGGAGTCCATCACAATTCTGCGATACAAAATAATAATAATAATTGTTGGCGCTACAGTCCAAAGGGGGACCAGGGCCTAGCTTGCTCATCAACTACTCGTGTTGTGCGCGCTACTGTTCTCTCACGAGTAGAAGGGACCTACAGTTTTTTGCCGACTCCGAACAGCGAAATTTGAGAAGCTTTCTTAGACAGTTATTACTCTTTGAGTGTTGTCAGCAGCTCGAAAGAGGTGGTGCCGTGAAATATTAGAAAAATTGGTGTTGAACTGGGAGTCGAACCTAGACCCTTCGGCGTGTGAGCGTCGCACTCTACCCACTACGCCACGGCGACCACCTACGATACAACATGCCGCAATAATTTTCTTCTATGAAGGGGTTGATGATAGGGTTTGCAAGTGACAAATCATGGTGTCCAATCTCCTCTCCTTTTTGAAGGAGTGTCCATATCCCATTTGTTCCTCTGTAATGTGGTATTCGTGCAGATGTACTTATTCCCGCCCCCGTATAGCATACAAGATGTTTTGCTTGGGATATTATTGTTGCCAGTTGTACAACTTTTTTTTCAATTAGAAGTATTGGATCCTCCTTTTCTATTATACGATCTTTGTAGAGCATTATACCATCCCGGCGTGTCTTGATTTGTTGTACTAGATCAGCATAGTTTTCAAGAAAACAATTTTCCTCTGGTGTTCTGATGTCTTCACATTTGTTCAATAAGATTGAAATCTTCAAAAAAAAGAAAATAATAAATAAATAAGTTATATTAACTAATTTTTAATTAGTTTTTTAGTTATATTTAAATTTTGTTCGGAATATATACGAAAACAATTTTAAAAACAATTAGTGTTGTTGTAACGGAAGTCCTTGTCATGAACATTTCTTAAATTAATTAGTGGGTATCTGTCATGTGCATAGATGTCAGAACGATTTATACAAACGTAAAATAGACAAAGTATTATTATTATTACACTTTATGAGGATATAATTTAAATTTTACACTTATATAAACAATGAGCACTAGCTGCCAAGATTTCGGCTCTTAGGTTTAATTTAGATATCTATATTAAGACTAAGACGAAGATTATACCATAATTTCGGATGATTAGGTTAGAGTTATTAATGAAGGATTCAACGTCCCTGCCTCTGGTATTGGTGGTATTTGAGCCCCACAGAACACTCCAGGCGTTGACATCAACCACTAGGATAAATGGGAAGTGGATTTGAAGAATAATATTTTCCAAGTCGTCTTTTGAGAAAGTTTTTACGGGCAGGATGTAAACTAACACCAGTGTAAATTTGACTTTAAATACAAATTCGAAAGCGAGAGTTTATATATTAGAGCTGATAGGAATATTTCTATACCTTGTTTTGAAGAGGTGTTATGAGAGTAGTTGTTTTTGATATTTAAGAAGTTGGAGTTTGTTGAGAGATTGCTGAAGTTGCTGTTGGTATTGAGGGGTTAGGGCGTGTGGATGTTGCGTTTTTGTTAGCTATTGGATTGGTTACGGCGGAGAGATAGCACCGACTGATTTGCGGCTTATGTCTGCTACTGATTTGCTCAGTTGCTTAGTTTTCTCAGTGTAGGATTGGTTAGAGACAGAAGGGTACGTTTGGTTGTATGTTCTTTTGGTTTTGGCAAGGTTATATTTATTTTTGGTCTTGATATTCAAGATTTCTTTAATTTGCAAATATTTTGGGGAAGAGGTGGGCGATATAAGTACGAATCGCGGGTTTTCTACGAAAGTTCAAACGGAAGCGTGCCGACATCTGCCAAGTGTATGAACACGCGATTTACTAACAAGAGCAAGAACAACTGGCGATTGAGCGAGAAAGAAATAGTACTAGACTTGAGCGCACTGAAATAAAAGACTAACTGTCAAATAGTCACCACGATGTTTGCTCTATGAGAGCTAGACGGAGACTGTAGACAAAGTGAACGAACGAGAAAATAGTAGTGTGCAAATGAGTCGGCAGTCATTAACAGACCTCCGCAGTGTCAACACATGTTTTGTCTTTCGTGTGTGCATAGAAACAATAAGAGATTAGTTGAGTCGTCTTAGAGACACAAAATCTTTAAGGTCGGATCAGCCCAGAAGGAATTGTCAGTGCTTTAGATGTGGTCACCTTGGGTTCATATCCCGACGGGAAAAAAGTTTTCTTTTTCTTTTTAAAATCGAAATTAATTAAATAAAAACAAGAGCACTGCGGTAACAACGTACTATAGGCGACGGCGGTGAAGGGCATTATGAACTCAGCAGCAACAGCTTTGCTTCCTTGTCGTCCTCAGACACAGAGGGCGAGCTAGAGAACTTTGTCCGCGCCCAAATGGACATTGTCAACGGTTACAGCGATAAGGTTCAGCAGCTGGTCAAGGGTCTCCAGGAGCTCCGAGCCTAGTTTGAGGCAGGAGGGTCGGAAGCCAAAGCTGCTGAGCTTCAGGAGCAGCAGCAGGGCAAGACACGCAGCAGAAGCAACAACAATAGAAACAGCAGAAGAAGCTGAAGCCGCTTAAGTAACAACAACAACAGCGAAAACATCAGAAGCAGAAGTCGCAACATCAGCAACAACAGCAGCAGCCACAGATGCAACTGCGACAACAGCAGCAGCTAAAGCTATACTATAATTCCAGATAACCAATTCGGTTTCAAAGCAGGGCATGACACTATCCATGCCGTGTCGAAACTCGTATCGGGCATTCAATGGAATAAAAGTAAGAAACAATGCACCGGTGCCTACCTGATCGACTTGGAGAAGGCCTTCGACACCGTTTGGCTAGAGGGTCTTTTCTATAAATTGAGCGGGCTGGCCATCAGTAATCCATTAATGTACCTTCTTGTTAATATTCTTGTCGGTAGACGGTTCGTCGCGAAACACGGCAATGTGACCTCTACCGGTATATTTCAAGTACAAAATTACCTGCATATTTATACGAGCGATCTCGTAGGTTCTCTTCAAGACGAGTATGAGTATGCAGACGACTTGGTGGCTAACAGAACAGCTCCGAAGATCGATATTATTGTCATCCTTTTGCAGCTTGACTTTGAGTTGATCCCGAGTTATTTCGACGAGTGGAAATTAAAGATCAATTTTCAGAAGTCGGAAACCACTGTCTAAGGCCTCGGCGGATACCAAAAAGAATTGGCGTAAGTTCTCAATCGTTTGACAGCACGGGCAGCGACTGGCATGTCGAACTGTAGTCAACTACCTGGGAAGCTCCTTGGATCATTTCCTATATTTTAAGATATATGTAGATATGTCCCCCCAGAAGCATTCGTCTACCTGGACCAGAACAGCCTGATACAGGACAAAGATGCGGTTCCGATAATCTTTCATATCGCTCGTAACGTTGTGGATGGGCGACTCAACTACGACCGTTCTGTCGTTGAGCTGAGCACTGAAGATCGTCTCCGGTTCAGTAGGTCCGTCTCCCTCTGAGACATAGTTGACTGTAGACGTCAACACTGAAAATATTGGTGGTTGAGTACGAATGAGGCGATTCCGTCTGCGAACCCTTTAGATCTGGGGTAGACTGGGGTTGGCTCAGACCTAGTCGGTCGCAGGCAATGGATTGGGCGTCTGTCCGCGACCGACCACTGCGGCTCACATATTTTTACAGTAGTTTTTAATGTACAAAGAAAATACTGAACTTATAAAACAGTCTTAAGATCTAAACTGACAGCGTACGAAATTAGTGGCTGGTCCTAAATTTCTCCAATAGCCGCGTTGAAAGTAGAATATTACAGAATATCAACAAGCATTTTTGGTAGATGGTCAAACCTTCACTGCCGTAGACCTCAAAACTTCCCACCAGTGGTTTACTTCACATCAATCATAAGAAACGGTAGTCAAAAAACTTGTCTGGAAACAAGTTAACGTAAACTATGGGCCATCCTTGCATACATGCATACATGGCAAGATACCCTAAAAGTCTCCGCTGAGATACATTGGAGAGATATAACCTGTCCAGTAACTGCCAATGCTGCACTCATCTTGGGCAACGATGCTCCTACGCATCTCACAATGAAAATTAGAGGCATAATTACCTCCTCTATTATATATGTCTTTTTAAACAAATTAGTTATCCAGGGTAGGGAACCTAACCAGCAATAGGAAGAATGTGCCAGCTAGCTAAAACTTTAATTCATAGAACACTTACCGATTTAAACAGTTTAGTTGATTGCCTCACAAACCAAGAGGGAAAACTTGCCCCACGGTGTCGAGGTAAAATAATTCAATTAATAACCACTTTAAGCAAACTCTTCAGGAAAATTCCTCTAAGATTAGGTGAAGCAGATACCAGATCCCTAGAGGGGTTAAATTTTGCCTTCATACGCAAATCCACCCCACAAGGTGTAGTATTACCCTTTTTATGAAACCTAATTAAAACTTTCACGATCAACTTTCTACCTGTCGTTATATTATAGCTGTACTTTACCTAACGTCAACGTGAGCACAAGCCTTGTAGACGATCTACAAAACAATTCTTGTTGCTTTTACATTTTCTTAGATATCATTGACAAGAAGAACTCACACTAGCGCAGCCCGTTAAAGTGTAAACTATACTGCCGAATTTCCAAAGGAAATTCAGAAAGTTCTAAAACAAAACATGAATTTAAAAAAAACACTTTTTATTTATTTTTTTTTTTCTATTCAGTTTATTACATAAAAGTTAAAGTTTACGTCTCTTGCTTTGATACTTTTTGCAACCTTTGCCGTACCATCCACCTTGAATCCTAATTAGCTTATTGCTTCGAACAGACTTTGTAGGTGGCAATTCTTTGTTTCTAGTATTATCGCAGCATTCACACAATATAAAGACTTCTTTCACAAATTTGCTGAGTCTTGTCTCATAAGACCACTTTTTATAAAATTGACAATCAAGCTCAGCATAATTATCGAAGCAGAACTCACACGCAGCTGCTTTTCGATTCATTTGAAATATAGGTACAATTTGGCAACTACACAAATTTATTCCATACTATACTATGCAAACCAGAGTATGCATAGCTGACATCAAACCAATATGGAAGTTTACTTTCATATTCATTGCAAACATTTTCGTTATTCATGACTTCTTTCCAAAAATCACCTTGTCTTCTTCGATTTAAATTGGTTATAGGCGATGTTTTATCTAAGGAAAAAGGAGTTTGAATAAAAGGTGAATGAGAAAAAAATGTTTCGAATTCCGCATTACTTAATTGTGTTCTTTTTGGAGAATCTATATTATCTTCGGTTTCCACTTTAATACTTTCACTTATTTCTTGCAATTGTGGTTGTGACACTGTATGAAGTTATTTTTTAAGTAATTTAGTAGCATGGGCAAATATAGGATATTTTCTTTTATCATAAGGTGGGACTGGGACATTCAAACATTTCATTAATAATTTCATTACATTATCACATTTACCGTTAATTTTCAGACTGGATATACTATCCTTTGGTGTCCACTGTAAATTTACTATACAAATTTTTGCTCTATTTTTAGATGCTCGAGCCATTTGCCAAAGCCAAGTATATTTCTTTAAAACCTTTAAACTTGAGCCCAAGCAAAGTATTACATCTGCCTTATCAGCATTATGGTAAGCACCAACCCAATTTAGTGGTGATTGAACTGTACCTTTCTCTCCAAAGTGTACAATAGTATCTATTAGAGGACTTTCGCAGACATAACATCTTCTGTTTGTTTTATGGGAATATCGCCCTGTTCTTTCAGTCGTATCGAATAATCTCCAATATACTGCATTAGGTTTGCAATTAGAACATACTTCAATGTACATGTTTCCATGAATCTCAGATAGAGACGTTACAAAGGCCGGATCGCAGGTGGAGTCCATCACAATTCTGCGATACAAAATAATAATAATAATTGTTGGCGCTACAGTCCAAAGGGGGACCAGGGCCTAGCTTGCTCATCAACTACTCGTGTTGTGCGCGCTACTGTTCTCTCACGAGTAGAAGGGACCTACAGTTTTTTGCCGACTCCGAACAGCGAAATTTGAGAAGCTTTCTTAGACAGTTATTACTCTTTGAGTGTTGTCAGCAGCTCGAAAGAGGTGGTGCCGTGAAATATTAGAAAAATTGGTGTTGAACTGGGAGTCGAACCTAGACCCTTCGGCGTGTGAGCGTCGCACTCTACACACTACGCCACGGCGACCACCTGCGATACAACATGCCGCAATAATTTTCTTCTATGAAGCTCGAATAACGCCATATGTGTAAAAGTCGGGTTTGCAAGTGACAAATCATGGTGTCCACTCTCCTCTCCTTTTTGAAGGAGTGTCCATATCCCATTTGTTCCTCTGTAATCTGGTATTCGTACAGATGTACTTATTCCCGCCCCCGTATAACATACAAGATGTTGGGATATTATTGTTGCCAGTTGTACAACTTTTTTTTCAATTAGAAGTATTGGATCATCCTTTTCTATTATACGATCTTTGTAGAGCATTATACCTTCCCGGCGTGTCTTGATTTGTTGTACTAGATCAGCATATTTTTCAAGAAAACAATTTTCCTCTGGTGTTCTGATGTCTTCACATTTGTTCAATAAGATTGAAATCTTCAAAAAAAAGAAAATAATAAATAAACAAGTTATATTAACTAATTTTTAATTAGTTTTTTAGTTATATTTAAATTTTGTTCGGAATATATACGAAAACAATGTTAAAAGCAATTAGTGTTGTTGTAACGGAAGTCCTTGTCATGAACATTTCTTAAATTAATTAGTGGGTATCTGTCAGGTGCATAAATGTCAGAACGATTTATACAAACGTAAAATAGACAAAGTATTATTATTATTACACTTTATGAGGATATAATTTAAATTTTACACTTATATAAACAATGAGCATTAGCTGCCAAGATTTCGGCTCTTAGGTTTAATTTAGATATCTATATTAAGACTAAGACAAAGATTATACCATAATTTCGGATGATTAGGTTAGAGTTATTAATGAAGGATTCAACGTCCCTGCCTCTCGTGTTGGTGGTATTTGAGCCCCACAGAACACTCCAGGCGTTGACATCAACCACTAGGATAAATGGGAAGTGGATTTGAAGAATAATATTTTCCAAGTCGTCTTTTGAGAAAATTTTTACGGGCAGGCTGTAAATTAACACCAGTGTAAATTTGACTTTAAATACAAATTCGAAAGCTAGAGTTTATATATTAGAGCTGATAGGAATTTTTCTATACCTTGTTTTGAAGAGGTGTTATGAGAGTAGATGTTTTTGATATTTAAGAAGTTGGAGTTTGTTGAGAGATTGCTGAAGTAGCTGTTGGTATTGAGGGGTTAGGGCGTGTGGATGTTGCGTTTTTGTTAGCTATTGGATTGGTTACGGCGGAGAGATAGCACCGACTGATTTGCGGCTTATGTCTGCTACTGATTTGCTCAGTTGCTTAGTTTTCTCAGTGTAGGATTGGTTAGAGACAGAAGGGTACGTTTGGTTGTATGTTCCTTTGGTTTTGGCAAGGTTATATTTATTTTTGGTCTTGATATTCAAGATTTCTTTAATTTGCAAATATTTTGGGCAAGAGGTGGGCGATATAAGTACGAATCGCGGGTTTTCTACGAAAGTTGTTGTTTTATTTTTCTTTGAACGGGGTTCAAACGGAAGCGTGCCGACATCTGCCAAGTGTATGAACACGCGATTTACTAACGAGAGCACAAGATTTCTTTAATTTGCAAATATTTTGGGCAAGAGGTTGGCGATATAAGTACGAATCGCGGGTTTTCTACGAAAGTTGTTGTTTTATTTTTCTTTGAACGGGGTTCAAACGGAAGCGTGCCGACATCTGCCAAGTGTATGAACACGCGATTTACTAACAAGAGCAAGAACAACTGGCGATTGAGCGAGAAAGAAATAGTGCTAGACTTGAGCGCACTGAAAAAAAAGACTAACTGTCAAATAGTCACCACGATGTTTGCTCTATGAGAGCTAGACGGAGACTGTAGACAAAGTGAACGAACGAGAAAATAGTAGTGTGCAAATGAGTCGGCAGTCATTAACAGACCTCCACAGTGTCAACACATGTTTTGTCTTTCGTGTGTGCATAGAAACAATAAGAGATTAGTTGAGTCGTCTTAGAGACACAAAATCTTTAAGGTCGGATCAGCCCAGTGGGTATTGTCAGTGCTTTAGATGTGGTCACCTTGGGTTCATATCCCGACGGGAAAAAAGTTTTCTTTTTCTTTTTAAAATCAAAATTAATTAAATATAAACAAGTGCACTGCGGTTACATCGTACGATAGGCGATGAGCGGATCGCTCAGAAGGATGACATAGGCGAGGGATCAGACGACCTATCAATGGTCCCCAGCAGCGTAACGAAGAGGAGATGTTCAAATTTTGCGAAGAGGAGTGCGTGCCGAAAAGAGGTGGAGGGGTGTGAGACCCCTCAAAATAAGCAAGCTGTCGGCGAAGAAACAGCTATAAAGGAGCCCGAAGAATTCCCGTACGTCTCCGACGGCGGTGAAGGGCATTATGAACTCAGCAGCAACAGCCTTGCTTCCTTGGCGTCCTCAGACACAGAGGGCGAGCTAGAGGACTTTGTCCGCGCCCAAATGGACATTGTCAACGGTTACAGCGATAAGGTTCAGCAGCTGCTCAAGGGTCTCCAGGAGCTCCGAGCCTAGTTTGAGGCAGGAGGGTCGGAAGCCAAAGCTGCTGAGCTTCAGGAGCAGCAGCAGAGCAAGAGACGCAGCAGAAGCAACAACAACAGAAACAGCAGAAGAAGCTGAAGCCGCTTAAGTAGCAACAACAACAACAGCGAAAACATCAGAAGCAGCAGTCGCAACATCAGCAACAACAGCAGCAGCCACAGATGCAACTGCGACAACAGCAGTAGCTAAAGCTATACTATAATTCCAGATAACCAATTCGGTTTCAAAGCAGGGCATGACACTATCCATGCCGTGTCGAAACTCGTATCGTGCATTCAATGGAATAAAAGTAAGAAACAATGCACCGGTGCCTACCTGATCGACTTGGAGAAGGCCTTCGACACCGTTTGGCTAGAGGGTCTTTTCTATAAATTGATCGGGCTGGCCATCAGTAATCCATTAATGTACCTTCTTGTTAATATTCTTGCCGGTAGACGGTTCGTCGTGAAACACGGCAATGTGACCTCTACCGGTATATTTCAAGTAAAAAATTACCTGCAACAAGGAGCGGTTAATTCACCAATTCTGTTCAATATTTATACGAGCGATCTCGTAGGTTCTCTTCAAGACGAGTATGAGTATGCAGACGACTTGGTGGCTAACAGAACAGCTCCGAAGATCGATATTATTGTCATCCTTTTGCAGCTTGACTTTGAGTTGATCCAAAGTTATTTCGACGAGTGGAAATTAAAGATCAATTTTCAGAAGTCGGAAACCACTGTCTAAGGCCTCGGCGGATACCAAAAAGAATTGGCGTAAGTTCTCAATCGTTGGACAGCACGGGCAGCGACTGGCATGTCGAACTGTAGTCAACTACCTGGGAAGCTCCTTGGATAATTTCCTATATTTTAAGAAATATGTAGATATGTCCCCCCAGAAGCATTCGTCTACCTGGACCAGAACAGCCTGATACAGGACAAAGATGCGGTTCCGATAATCTTTCATATCGCTCGTAACGTTGTGGATGGGCGACTCAACTACGACCGTTCTGTCGTTGAGCTGAGCACTGAAGATCGTCTCCGGTTCAGTAGGTCCGTCTCCCTCTGAGACATAGTTGACTGTAGACGTCAACACCGAAAATATTGGTGGTTGAGTACGAATGAGGCGATTCCGTCTGCGAACCCTTAAGATCTGGGGTAGACTGGGGTTGGCTCAGACCTAGTCGGTCGCAGGCAATGGATTGGGCGTCTGTCCGCGACCGACCACTGCGGCTCACATATTTTTACAGTAGTTTTTAATGTACAAAGAAACTACTGAACTTATAAAACAGTCTTAAGATCTAAACTGACAGCGTACGAAATTAGTGGCTGGTCCTAAATTTCTCCAATAGCCGCGTTGAAAGTAGAATATTACAGAATATCAACAAGCATTTTTGGTAGATGGTCAAACCTTCACTGCCGTAGACCTCAAAACTTCCCACCAGTGGTTTACTTCACATCAATCATAAGAAACGGTAGTCAAAAAACTTGTCTGGAAACAAGTTAACGTAAACTATGGGCCATCCTTGCATACATGCATACATGGCAAGATACCCTAAAAGTCTCCGCTGAGATACATTGGAGAGATATAACCTGTCCAGTAACTGCCAATGCTGCACTCATCTTGGGTAACGATGCTCCTACGCATCTCACAATGAAAATTAGAGGCATAATTACCTCCTCTACTATATATGTCTTTTTAAACAAATTAGTTATCCAGGGTAGGGAACCTAATCAGCAATAGGAAGAATGTGCCAGCTAGCTAAAACTTTAATTCATAGAACACTTACCGATTTAAACAGTTTAGTTGATTGCCTCACAAACCAAGAGGGAAAACTTGCCCCACGGTGTCGAGGTAAAATAATTCAATTAATAACCACTATAAGAAAACTCTTCAGGAAAATTCCTCTAAGATTAGGTGAAGCAGATACCAGGCCCCTAGAGGGGTTAAATTTTGCCTTCATACGCAAATCCACCCCACAAGGTGTAGTATTACCCTTTTTATGAAACCTAATTAAAACTTTCACGATCAACTTTCTACCTGTCGTTATATTATAGCTGTACTTTACCTAACGTCAACGTGAGCACAAGCCTTGTAGACGATCTACAAAACAATTCTTGTTGCTTTTACATTTTCTTAGATATCATTGACAAGAAGAACTCAAACTAGCGCAGCCCGTTAAAGTGTAAACTATACTGCCGAATTTCCAAAGGAAATTCAGAAAGTTCTAAAACAAAACATGAATTTAAAAAAAAAAAACACTTTTTATTTATTTTTTTTTTTTCTATTCAGTTTATTACATAAAAGTTAAAGTTTACGTCTCTTGCTTTGATACTTTTTGCAACCTTTGCCGTACCATCCACCTTGAATCCTAATTAGCTTATTGCTTCGAACAGACTTTGTAGGTGGCAATTCTTTGTTTCTAGTATTATCGCAGCATTCACACAATATAAAGACTTCTTTCACAAATTTGCTGAGTCTTGTCTCATAAGACCACTTTTTATAAAATTGACAATCAAGCTCAGCATAATTATCGAAGCAGAACTCACACGCAGCTGCTTTTCGATTCATTTGAAATATAGGTACAATTTGGCAACTACACAAATTTATTCCATACTATACTATGCAAACCAGAGTATGCATAGCTGACATCAAACCAAAATGGAAGTTTACTTTCATTTTCATTGCAAACATTTTCGTTATTCATGACTTCTTTCCAAAAATCACCTTGTCTTCTTCGATTTAAATTGGTTATATGCGATGTTTTATCTAAGGAAAAAGGAGTTTGAATAAAAGGTGAATGAGAAAAAAATGTTTCGAATTCCGCATTACTTAATTGTGTTCTTTTTGGAGAATCTATATTATCTTCGGTTTCCACTTTTATACTTTCACTTATTTCTTGCAATTGTGGTTGCGACACTGTATGAAGTTCTTTTTTAAGTACTTTAGTAGCATGGGTAAATATAGAATATTTTCTTTTATCATAAGGTGGGACTGGGATATTCAAACATTTCATTAATAATTTCATTACATTATCACATTTACCGTTAATTTTCAGACTGGATATACTATCCTTTGGTGTCCACTGTAAATTTACTATACAAATTTTTGCTCTATTTTTAGATGCTCGATCCATTTGCCAAAGCCAAGTATATTTCTTTAAAACCTTTAAACTTGAGCCCAAGCAAAGTATTATATCTGCCTTATCAGCATTATGGTAAGCACCAACCCAATTTAGTGGTGATTGAACTGTACCTTTCGCTCCAAAGTGTACAATAGTATCTATTAGAGGACTTTCGCAGACATAACATCTTCTGTTTGTTTTATGGGAATATCGCCCTGTTCTTTCAGTCGTATCGAATAATCTCCAATATACTGCATTAGGTTTGCAATTAGAACATACTTCAATGTACATGATTCCATGAATCTCAGATAGAGACGTTGCAGGAAGGCCGGATCGCAGGTGGAGTCCATCACAATTCTGCGATACAACATAATAATAATAATTGTTGGCGCTACAGTCCAAAGGGGGACCAGGGCCCAGCTTGCTCATCAACTACTCGTGTTGTGCGCGCTACTGTTCTCTCACGAGTAGAAGGGACCTACAGTTTTTTGCCGACTCCGAACAGCGAAATTTGAGAAGCTTTCTTAGACAGTTATTACTCTTTGAGTGTTGTCAGCAGCTCGGAAGAGGTGGTGCCGTGAAATATTAGAAAAATTGGTGTTGAACTGGGAGTCGAACCTAGACCCTTCGGCGTGTGAGCGTCGCACTCTACCCACTACGCCACGGCGACCACCTGCGATACAACATGCCGCAATAATTTTCTTCTATGAAGCTCGAATAACGCCATATGTGTAAAAGTAGGGTTTGCAAGTGACAAATCATGGTGTCCAATCTCCTCTCATTTTTGAAGGAGTGTCCATATCCCATTTGTTCCTCTGTAATCTGGTATTCGTGCAGATGTACTTATTCCCGCCCCCGTATAGCATACAAGATGTTTTGCTTGGGATATTATTGTTGCCAGTTGTACAACTTTTTTTTCAATTAGAAGTATTGGATCCTCCTTTTCTATTATACGATCTTTGTAGAGCATTATACCTTCCCGGCGTTTCTTGATTTGTTGTACTAGATCAGCATATTTTTCAAGAAAATAATTTTCCTCTGGTGTTCTGATGTCTTCACATTTGTTCAATAAGATTGAAATCTTCAAAAAAAAAAGAAAATAATAAATAAATAAGTTATATTAACTAATTTTTACTTAGTTTTTTAGTTATATTTAAATTTTGTTCGGAATATATACGAAAACAATGTTAAAAACAATTAGTGTTGTTGTAACGGAAGTCCTTGTCATGAACATTTCTTAAATTAATTAGTGGGTATCTGTCAGGTGCATAAATGTCAGAACGATTTATACAAACGTAAAATAGACAAAGTATTATTATTATTACACTTTATAAGGATATAATTTAAATTTTACACTTATATAAACAATGAGCACTAGCTGCCAAGATTTCGGCTGTTAGGTTTAATTTAGATATCTATATTAAGACTAAGACAAAGATTATACCATAATTTCGGATGATTACGTTAGAGTTATTAATGAAGGACTCAACGTCCCTGCCTCTGGTATTGGTGGTATTTGAGCCCCACAGAACACTCCAGGCGTTGACATCAACCACTAGGATAAATGGGAAGTGGATTTGAAGAATAATATTTTCCAAGTCGTCTTTTGAGAAAGTTTTTACGGGCAGGATGTAAATTAACACCAGTGTAAATTTGACTTTAAATACAAATTCGAAAGCGAGAGTTTATATATTAGAGCTGATAGGAATTTTTCTATACCTTGTTTTGAAGAGGTGTTATGGGAGTAGTTGTTTTTGATATTTAAGAAGTTGGAGTTTGTTGAGAGATTGCTGAAGTTGTTGTTGGTATTGAGGGGTTAGGGCGTGTGGATGTTGCGTTTTTGTTAGCTATTGGATTGGTTACGGCGGAGAGATAGCACCGACTGATTTGCGGCTTATGTCTGCTACTGATTTGCTCAGTTGCTTAGTTTTCTCAGTGTAGGATTGGCTAGAGACAGAAGGGTACGTTTGGTTGTATGTTCCTTTGGTTTTGGCAAGGTTATATTTATTTTTGGTCTTGATATTCAAGATTTCTTTAATTTGCAAATATTTTGGGCAAGAGGTGGGCGATATAAGTACGAATCGCGGGTTTTCTACGAAAGTTGTTGTTTTATTTTTCTTTGAACGGGGTTCAAACGGAAGCGTGCCGACTTCTGCCACACGTATGAACACGCGATTTATTAACAAGAGCAAGAACAACTGGCGATTGAGCGAGAAAGAAATAGTACTAGACTTGAGCGCACTGAAAAAAAAGACTAACTGTCAAATAGTCACCACGATGTTTGCTCTATGAGAGCTAGACGGAGACTGTAGACAAAGTGAACGAACGAGAAAATAGTAGTGTGCAAATGAGTCGGCAGTCATTAACAGACCTCCGCAGTGTCAACACATGTTTTGTCTTTCGTGTGTGCATAGAAACAATAAGAGATTAGTTGAGTCGTCATAGAGACACAAAATCTTTAAGGTCGGATCAGCCCAGTGGGTATTGTCAGTGCTTTAGATGTGGTCACCTTCGGTTCATATCCCGACAGGAAAAAAGTTTTCTTTTTCTTTTTAAAATCAAAATTAATTAAATAAAAACAAGTGCACTGCGGTAACATCGTACGATGGGCGATGAGCGGATCGCTCAGAAGGATGACATAGGCGAGGGATCAGACGACCTATCAATGGTCCCCAGCAGCGTAACGAAGAGGAGATGTTCAAATTTTGCGAAGAGGAGTGCGTGCCGAAAAGAGGTGGAGGGGTGTGAGACCCCTCAAAATAAGCAAGCTGTCGGCGAAGAAACAGCTATAAAGGAGCCCGAAGAATTCCCGTACGTCTCCGACGGCGGTGAAGGGCATTATGAACTCAGCTTTGCTTCCTTGGCGTCCTCAGACACAGAGGGCGAGCTAGAGGACTTTGTCCGCGCCCAAATGGACATTGTCAACGGTTACAGCGATAAGGTTCAG
Organism: Eristalinus aeneus; assembly: GCA_955652365.1. Lineage (NCBI taxonomy): Eukaryota > Metazoa > Arthropoda > Insecta > Diptera > Syrphidae > Eristalinus > Eristalinus aeneus. The sequence goes on from OY019130.1 coordinate 42,932,562, forward strand.
CAGCTGGTCAAGGGTCTCCAAGAACTCCGAGCCTAGTTTGAGGCAGGAGGGTCGGAAGCCAAAGCTGCTGAGCTTCAGGAGCAGCAGCAGAGCAAGAGACGCAGCAGAAGCATCAACAACAGAAACAGCAGAAGAAGCCGAAGCCGCTTAAGTAGCAACAACAACAACAGCGAAAACATCAGAAACAGCAGTCGCAACACCAGCAACAACAGCAGCAGCCACAGATGCAACTGCGACAACAGCAGCAGCTAAAGCTATACTATAATTCCAGATAACCAATTCGATTTCAAAGCAGGGCATGACACTATCCATGCCGTGTCGAAACTCGTATCGGGCATTCAATGAAATAAAAGTAAGAAACAATGCACCGGTGCCTACCTGATCGACTGGGAGAAGGCCTTCGACACCGTTTGGCTAGAGGGTCTTTTCTATAAATTGAGCGGGCTGGCCATCAGTAATCCATTAATGTACCTTCTTGTTAATATTCTTGTCGGTAGACGGTTCGTCGTGAAACACGGCAATGTGACCTCTACCGGTATATTTCAAGTAAAAAATTACCTGCATATTTATACGAGCGATCTCGTGGGTTCTCTTCAAGACGAGTATGAGTATGCAGACGACTTGGTGGCTAACAGAACAGCTCCGAAGATCGATATTATTGTCATCCTTTTGCAGCTTGACTTTGAGTTGATCCAAAGTTATTTCGACGAGTGGAAATTAAAGATCAATTTTCAGAAGTCGGAAACCACTGTCTAAGGCCTCGGCGGATACCAAAAAGAATTGGCGTAAGCTCTCAATCGTTGGACAGCACGATTCCGTCTGCGAACCCTTTAGATCTGGGGTAGACTGGGGTTGGCTGAGACCTAGTCGGTCGCAGGCAATGGATTGGGCGTCTGTCCGCCCAAAATTGAAAATTGACCGACCACGGCGGCTCACATATTTTTACAGTAGTTTTTAATGTACAAAGAAAATACTGAACTTATAAAACAGTCTTAAAATCTGAACTGACAGCGTACGAAATTAGTGGCTGGTCCTAAATTTCTCCAATAGCCGCGTTGAAAGTAGAATATTGCAGAATGTCAACAAGCATTTTTGGTAGATGGTCAAACCTTCACTGCCGTAGACCTCAAAATTTCCCACCAGTGGTTTATTTCACATCAATCATAAGAAACGGTAATCAAAAACATGTCTGGAAACAAGTTAACGTAAACTATGGGCCATTATTGCATACATGCATACATGGCAAGATACCCTAAAAGCCTCCGCTGAGATACATTGGAGAGATATAACCTGTCCAGTAACTGCCAATGCTGCACTCATCTTGGGCAACGATGCTCCTACGCATCTCACAATGAAAATTAGAGGCATAATTACCTCCTCTATTATATATGTCTTTTTAAACAAATTAGTTATCCAGGGTAGGGAACCTAATCAGCAATAGGAAGAATGTGCCAGCTAGCTAAAACTTTAATTCATAGAACACATATCGATTTGAACAGTTTAGTTGATTGCCTCACAAACCAAGAGGGAAAACTTGCCCCACGGTGTCGAGGTAAAATAATTCAATTAATAACCACTTTAAGAAAACTCTTCAGGAAAATTCCTCTAAGATTAGGTGAAGCAGATACCAGACCCCTAGAGGGATTAAATTTTGCCTTCATACGCAAATCCACCCCACAAGGTGTAGTATTACCCTTTTTATGAAACCTAATTAGAACTTTCACAATCAACTTTCTACCTGTCGTTATATTATAGCTGTACTTTACCTAACGTCAACGTGAGCACAAGCCTTGTAGACGATCTACAAAACAATTCTTGTTGCTTTTACATTTTCTTAGATATCATTGACAAGAAGAACGCACACTAGCGCAGCCCGTTAAAGTGTAAACTATACTGCCGAATTTCCAAAGGAAATTCAGAAAGTTCTAAAACAAAACATGAATTTAAAAAAAAACACGTTTTATTTATTTTTTTTTTTCTATTCAGTTTATTATATAAAAGTTAAAGTTTACGTCTCTTGCTTTGAACCTTTGCCGTACCATCCAGCTTGAATCCTAATTAGCTTATTGCTTCGAACAGACTTTGTAGGTGGCAATTCTTTGTTTCTAGTATTATCGCAGCATTCACACAATATAAAGACTTCTTTCACAAATTTGCTGAGTCTTGTCTCATAAGACCACTTTTTATAAAATTGACAATCAAGCTCAGCATAATTATTGAAGCAGAACTCACACGCAGCTGCTTTTCGATTCATTTGAAATATAGGTACAATTTGGCAACTCCACAAATTTATTCCTGGGGGAGGAGGACATACTATACTATGCAAACCAGAGTATGCATAGCTGACATCAAACCAAAATGGAAGTTTACTTTCATTTTCATTGCAAACATTTTCGTTATTCATGACTTCTTTCCAAAAATCACCTTGTCTTCTTCGATTTAAATTGGTTATATGCGATGTTTTATCTAAGGAAAAAGGAGTTTGAATAAAAGGTGAATGAGAAAAAAATGTTTCGAATTCCGCATTACTTAATTGTGTTCTTTTTGGAGAATCTATATTATCTTCGGTTTCCACTTTTATACTTTCACTTATTTCTTGCAATTGTGGTTGCGACACTGTATGAAGTTCTTTTTTAAGTACTTTAGTAGCATGGGTAAATATAGAATATTTTCTTTTATCATAAGGTGGGACTGGGATATTCAAACATTTCATTAATAATTTCATTACATTATCACATTTACCGTTAATTTTCAGACTGGATATACTATCCTTTGGTGTCCACTGTAAATTTACTATAAAAATGTTTGCTCTATTTTTAGATGCTCGATCCATTTGCCAAAGCCAAGTATATTTCCTTAAAACCTTTAAACTTGAGCCCAAGCAAAGTATTACATCTGCCTTATCAGCATTATGGTAAGCACCAACCCAATTTAGTGGTGATTGAACTGTACCTTTCGCTCCAAAGTGTACAATAGTATCTATTAGAGGACTTTCGCAGACATAACATCTTCTGTTTGTTTTATGGGAATATCGCCCTGTTCTTTCAGTCGTATCGAATAATCTCCAATATACTGCATTAGGTTTGCAATTAGAACATACTTCAATGTACATGTTTCCATGAATCTCAGATAGAGACGTTGCAGGAAGGCCGGATCGCAGGTGGAGTCCATCACAATTCTGCGATACAACATAATAATAATAATTGTTGGCGCTACAGTCCAAAGGGGGACCAGGGCCTAGCTTGCTCATCAACTACTCGTGTTGTGCGCGCTACTGTTCTCTCACGAGTAGAAGGGACCTACAGTTTTTTGCCGACTCCGAACAGCGAAATTTGAGAAGCTTTCTTAGACAGTTATTATTCTTTGAGTGTTGTCAGCAGCTCGAAAGAGGTGGTGCCGTGAAATATTAGAAAAATTGGTGTTGAACTGGGAGTCGAACCTAGACCCTTCGGCGTGTGAGCGTCGCACTCTATCCACTACGCCACGGCGACCACCTGCGATACAACATGCCGCAATAATTTTCTTCTATGAAGCTCGAATAAGGGTGGGCATGGGCCTATGCACGCGAGGTAACGTCGTTGATTGCGCTCAACATGGCGAGCTGCCAAGGCAATCCTCGTTAGTGCACAGGTCAAGTTGACATACAGCCTCCAAGTGGCGCCCCCTGGATAGCCATCACAACACCCGTTGTATGGTGAACTAATGTATGCAGCGACCCCCTCTGCCCGAGGATTTAAAAAATGGGCCTGGCCTACCAGTCTGTGGGTTGTGCGTGAGGGTAACTTCCTTACCACGTAAAAAAGAAAAATAGTTCAGAAAAACCGATATGCCTCGGATAAGGACGGATTAACTGTTGACGACCCCAGCAAACGTTTAAAGGACAACGATTTTCGGTTTTGCACGTGGAATGTGAGGTCCCTTAATAGGCCACGTGCAGCCGAACAACTTGCGGAGGCCCTTGACAGCTACAAAGCTGACATAACCGCCATCCAGGAAGTGCGATGGGATGGGCCTGGCATAAAAGCGATGAAGAACTGCGATATCTACTACAGCAATTGCTATAGAGAGAGAAGGCAGCGCTTATTCGGATGCGGATTTGTTGTTCGAGGCAGACTTAGGCAAAAAGTCTTGAGCTACGACCCAGTCAGCGAGCGCCTCATGACAATCCGCATCAAGGCTAAATTCGGGAACATCAGCCTAATATGCGCTCACGCCCCGACAGAGGAGAAGGATGACAACATCAAGGATGACTTCTATGATCTCCTAGAAAGAACATACGATCGATGCCCCAGCTATGACACCAAGATCGTTCTAGGAGATTTCAACGCTCAGCTGGGAAAGGAGGACATCTTTGCTGGAGTCATCGGTAAACACAGCCTGCACGACAACACATCCGGAAACGGACTCAGGCTGTTGGACTTCGCCTCGGGGCGAAACCTCTCTGTGGCTAGCACGCGGTTCCCACACCTGAACATTCACAAAGGAACCTGGCGATCTCCTGATCAATCAACCGTCAACCAGATTGATCACGTTGCGATCGACGTCAGACACTCCTCCAGTATTCTCGATGTCCGAACCTTCCGAGGTGCAAACATTGACTCGGATCATCACCTTGTTGTAGCCAAGGTAAGAACCCGGATATCGAGAGAGCAACGGAGTCGAGAAAGGCCAAAACGGTTTGACGTCGAAAAGCTACAATCGCAGCTGATTGCTGGGAACTTTGCCGACCGAGTCTCCCGGAAACTCGCCCAGAGTTCGACGCTTCCTGCACTAAGCATAGAAGAAGAATGGAAACGTTGTCAAGAAGCCATCAAAGAAGCTGCCACTGATGTGCTGGGTTTCACGTCACCACCCAGAAGGAACCCATGGTTTGACGACGAGTGCAGGCAAGCGCACGCAGCTAAACAAGACGCCTATAAGGCGACGCTGCATCGAACAACGCGAGCTGTTCGTGAACTCTACGAACAGAGAAGAAGGGAAGAGCACCGGCTTCTCAGAAGGAAAAAGAAAGAGTATGAGAAGCGCGCGGTCGAGGAAATGGAAAGGTGCTTTGGCAGGAATGAAGTCCGAAAGTTTTACCGAAAGGTAAAACAGCTATCCGGAGGATACAAGGTTCGGACCAAGGCCTGTCGGGACCAAAATGGACAACTAGTAGTAGAGTCGCAGTCTGTGCTGAGAATCTGGAAGGATCATTTCTGCAGACTCCTAAACGGCGATGACGACCCAAATCCCGCTGTTAGGCAGAATGTTCCAATCAATCTGGACGATGATAGACAAGCATTCCGTCCCCCCGACTTAGACGAGGTGAAGATAGCAATATCCAAGCTAAAGTCGAACAAAGCTGCTGGAGCGGACGGACTGTCCGCAGAACTATTTAAAGCAGCTGGAGATGACCTGGTTGGGCGCATGCACCAGCTCATCTGTAAGATATGGTCGGAGGAAAGCATGCCCGATGAGTGGAATCTCAGCGTCGTTTGCCCGGTCCACAAAAAAGGAGACCCCTTTGACTGCGCCAACTACAGAGGGATTAGTCTCCTGAACATCGCATACAAGATCCTCTCTGCCGTATTGTGTGAGCGTCTGAAACCATTTGTCCATGACCTGATAGGTCCCTATCAGTGTGGTTTCAGACCAGGGAAGTCCACAATAGACCAGATCTTCACATTACGGCAGATCCTGGAAAAGACCCAAGAAATGCAAATTGACACCCACCACCTATTCGTCGATTTCAAGGCTGCATATGACAGTGTGCATAGAGACGAGCTATACAGTGCCATGTCTAGTTTTGGCATTCCTACCAAACTCGTCAGATTGTGTAGGATGACGATGGAGAACTCTCGCTGCTCCGTCAAGGTCGGTACCGAACTCACCGAGACCTTCAATGTCAAAAAAGGTTTTAGACAAGGCGACGCACTGTCATGTGACTTCTTTAACATCATCCTCGAGAAGATCGTGCGTAACTCAAAAGTCAACACCAGAGGCACGATCTTCCAGAAGTCAGTTCAATTGTTAGCTTACGCTGATGACATTGACGTGATTGGACGAACACAGCGAGCCGTCAATGAGGCATTTGCTGGCATTGAAGCGGAAGCGGCCAAAATGGGTCTTGCGGTAAATGAGGGCAAAACGAAGTACATGCTGTCATCAAGGAAGGACACACAACATCGACGTCTCGGACGGAGCGTCACACTAGGCAGCAGAAACTTCGAGGTAGTTAAGGACTTCGTCTACCTCGGCTCCGCGGTAAACAGGGACAACAACATCAGTACCGAAATCAAACGCAGAATCACTCTTGCCAACCGCTGTTTCTTTGGGCTCAAGAGGCAATTGAGTAATAAAGCCCTCTCTCGAAGGACTAAGCTGGCTTTATATAACAGCTTGATCATCCCCGTCCTACTATATGGCGCAGAATCTTGGACGTTAGCAAAGGCGGATGAGGAAGCCCTTAGTCTTTTTGAGAGAAAAGTTTTGCGTGCGATTTTTGGTCCTGTTTGCGTTGATGGCATCTGGAGGAGAAGATTTAATGACGAACTCTATAGGCTGTACAGCGACATGCGCCTGGTTAAGCGTCTACGGATACAACGCTTAAGATGGCTAGGCCATGTAGAGCGTATGGACACCACTGCTCCGGCCCGAAAAGTCTTTGAATCCGAGCCATTGGGACAACGCAACAGAGGACGGCCTAGACTGAAGTGGCGCACACAAGTGGAGAAGGACCTCAACCAACTTGGAGTGCGCAACTGGAGACAGCTGGCGAAAGATCGTGCTGGCTGGAGAGGCATGTTGGTTGAGGCCCAGGTCCACCCCGGACTGTAGCGCCACAAGAAGAAGAAGAAGAAGCTCGAATAACGCCATATGTGTAAAAGTAGGGTTTGCAAGTGACAAATCATGGTGTCCAATCTCCTCTCATTTTTGAAGGAGTGTCCATATCCCATTTGTTCCTCTGTAATCTGGTATTCGTGCAGATGTACTTATTCCCGCCCCCGTATAGCATACAAGATGTTTTGCTTGGGATATTATTGTTGCCAGTTGTACAACTTTTTTTTCAATTAGAAGTATTGGATCCTCCTTTTCTATTATACGATCTTTGTAGAGCATTATACCTTCCCGGCGTTTCTTGATTTGTTGTACTAGATCAGCATATTTTTCAAGAAAACAATTTTCCTCTGGTGTTCTGATGTCTTCACATTTGTTCAATAAGATTGAAATCGTCAAAAAAAAAAAAGAAAATAATAAATAAACAAGTTATATTAACTAATTTTTACTTAGTTTTTTAGTTATATTTAAATTTTGTTCGGAATATATACGAAAACAATGTTAAAAACAATTAGTGTTGTTGTAACGGAAGTCCTTGTCATGAACATTTCTTAAATTAATTAGTGGGTATCTGTCATGTGCATAAATGTCAGAACGATTTATACAAACGTAAAATAGACAAAGTATTATTATTATTACACTTTATAAGGATATAATTTAAATTTTACACTTATATAAACAATGAGCACTAGCTGCCAAGATTTCGGCTGTTAGGTTTAATTTAGATATCTATATTAAGACTAAGACAAAGATTATACCATAATTTCGGATGATTACGTTAGAGTTATTAATGAAGGACTCAACGTCCCTGCCTCTGGTATTGGTGGTATTTGAGCCCCACAGAACACTCCAGGCGTTGACATCAACCACTAGGATAAATGGGAGGTGGATTTGAAGAATAATATTTTCCAAGTCGTCTTTTGAGAAAGTTTTTACGGGCAGGATGTAAGTTAACACCAGTGTAAATTTGACTTTAAATACAAATTCGAAAGCGAGAGTTTATATATTAGAGCTGATAGGAATTTTTCTATACCTTGTTTTGAAGAGGTGTTATGGGAGTAGTTGTTTTTGATATTTAAGAAGTTGGAGTTTGTTGAGAGATTGCTGAAGTTGTTGTTGGTATTGAGGGGTTAGGGCGTGTGGATGTTGCGTTTTTGTTAGCTATTGGATTGGTTACGGCGGAGAGATAGCACCGACTGATTTGCGGCTTATGTCTGCTACTGATTTGCTCAGTTGCTTAGTTTTCTCAGTGTAGGATTGGCTAGAGACAGAAGGGTACGTTTGGTTGTATGTTCTTTTGGTTTTGGCAAGGTTATATTTATTTTTGGTCTTGATATTCAAGATTTCTTTAATTTGCCAATATTTTGGGCAAGAGGTGGGCGATATAAGTACGAATCGCGGGTTTTCTACGAAAGTTGTTGTTTTATTTTTCTTTGAACGGGGTTCAAACGGAAGCGTGCCGATATCTGCCAAGTGTTTGAACACGCGATTTACTAACAAGAGCAAGAACAACTGGCGATTGAGCGAGAAAGAAATAGTACTAGACTTGAGCGCACTGAAATAAAAGACTAACTGTCAAATAGTCACCACGATGTTTGCTCTATGAGAGCTAGACGGAGACTGTAGACAAAGTGAACGAACGAGAAAATAGTAGTGTGCAAATGAGTCGGCAGTCATTAACAGACCTCCGCAGTGTCAACACATGTTTTGTCTTTCGTGTGTGCATAGAAACAATAAGAGATTAGTTGAGTCGTCATAGAGACACAAAATCTTTAAGGTCGGATCAGCCCAGTGGGTATTGTCAGTGCTTTAGATGTGGTCACCTTCGGTTCATATCCCGACGGGAAAAAAGTTTTCTTTTTCTTTTTAAAATCAAAATTAATTAAATAAAAACAAGTGCACTGCGGTAACATCGTACGATGGGCGATGAGCGGATCGCTCAGAAGGATGACATAGGCGAGGGATCAGACGACCTATCAATGGTCCCCAGCAGCGTAACGAAGAGGAGATGTTCAAATTTTGCGAAGAGGAGTGCGTGCCGAAAAGAGGTGGAGGGGTGTGAGACCCCTCAAAATAAGCAAGCTGTCGGCGAAGAAACAGCTATAAAGGAGCCCGAAGAATTCCCGTACGTCTCCGACGGCGGTGAAGGGCATTATGAACTCAGCAGCAACAGCTTTGCTTCCTTGGCGTCCTCAGACACAGAGGGCGAGCTAGAGGACTTTGTCCGCGCCTAAATGGACATTGTCAACGGCTACAGCGATAAGGTTCAGCAGCTGGTCAAGGGTCTCCAGGAGCTTCGAGCCTAGTTTGAGGCAGGAGGGTCGGAAGCCAAAGCTGCTGAGCTTCAGGAGCAGCAGCAGGGCAAGAGACGCAGCAGAAGCAACAACAATAGAAACAGCAGAAGAAGCTGAAGCCGCTTAAGTAGCAACAACAACAACAGCGAAAACATCAGAAGCAGCAGTCGCAACATCAGCAACAACAGCAGCAGCCACAGATGCAACTGCGACAACAGCAGCAGCTGAAGGTATACTATAATTCCAGATAACCAATTCGGTTTCAAAGCAGGGCATGGCACTATCCATGCCGTGTCGAAACTCGTATCGGGCATTCAATGGAATAAAAGTAAGAAACAATGCACCGGTGCCTACCTGATCGACTTGGAGAAGGCCTTCGACACCGTTTGGCTAGAGGGTCTTTTCTATAAATTGAGCGGGCTGGCCATCAGTAATCCATTAATGTACCTTCTTGTTAATATTCTTGTCGGTAGACGGTTCGTCGTGAAACACGGCAATGTGACCTCTACCGGTATATTTCAAGTAAAAAATTACCTGCAACAAGGAGCGGTTAATTCACCAATTCTGTTCAATATTTATACGAGCGATCTCGTAGGTTCTCTTCAAGACGAGTATGAGTATGCAGACGACTTGGTAGCTAACAGAAAAGCTCCGAAGATCGATATACCACTGTCTAAGACCTCGGCGGATACCAAAAAGAATTGGCGTAAGTTCTCAATCGTTGGACAGCACGGGCAGCGACTGGCATGTCGAACTGTAGTCAACTACCTGGGAAGCTCCTTGGATCATTTCCTATATTTTAAGAAATATGTAGATATGTCCCCCCAGAAGCATTCGTCTACCTGGACCAGAACAGCCTGATACAGGACAAAGATGCGGTTCCGATAATCTTTCATATCGCTCGTAACGTTGTGGATGGGCGACTCAACTACGACCGTTCTGTCGTTGAGCTGAGCACTGAAGATCGTCTCCGGTTCAGTAGGTCCGTCTCCCTCTGAGACATAGTTGACTGTAGACGTCAACACCGAAAATATTGGTGGTTGAGTACGGATGAGGCAATTCCGTCTGCGAACCCTTTAGATCTGGGGTAGACTGGGGTTGGCTCAGACCTAGTCGGTCGCAGGCAATGGATTGGGCGTCTGTCCGCGACCGACCACTGCGGCTCACATATTTTTACAGTAGTTTTTAATGTACACTTATAAAACAGTCTTAAGATCTAAACTGACAGCGTACGAAATTAGTGGCTGGTCCTAAATTTCTCCAATAGCCGCGTTGAAAGTAGAATATTGCAGAATGTCAACAAGCATTTTTGGTAGATGGTCAAACCTTCACTGCCGTAGACCTCAAAACTTCCCACCAGTGGTTTACTTCACATCAATCATAAGAAACGGTAGTCAAAAAACTTGTCTGGAAACAAGTTAACGTAAACTATGGGCCATCCTTGCATACATGCATACATGGCAAGATACCCTAAAAGTCTCCGCTGAGATACATTGGAGAGATATAACCTGTCCAGTAACTGCCAATGCTGCACTCATCTTGGGCAACGATGCTCCTACGCATCTCACAATGAAAATTAGAGGCATAATTACCTCCTCTATTATATATGTCTTTTTAAACAAATTAGTTATCCAGGGTAGGGAACCTAACCAGCAATAGGAAGAATGTGCCAGCTAGCTAAAACTTTAATTCATAGAACACTTACCGATTTAAACAGTTTAGTTGATTGCCTCACAAACCAAGAGGGAAAACTTGCCCCACGGTGTCGAGGTAAAATAATTCAATTAATAACCACTTTAAAAAAACTCTTCAGGAAAATTCCTCTAAGATTAGGTGAAGCAGATACCAGACCCCTAGAGGGGTTAAATTTTGCCTTCATACGCAAATCCACCGCACAAGGTGTAGTATTACCCTTTTTATGAAACCTAATTAGAACTTTCACAATCAACTTTCTACCTGTCGTTATATTATAGCTGTACTTTACCTAACGTCAACGTGAGCACAAGCCTTGTAGACGATCTACAAAACAATTCTTGTTGCTTTTACATTTTCTAAGATATCATTGACAAGAAGAACTCAAACTAGCGCAGCCCGTTAAAGTGTAAACTATACTGCCGAATTTCCAAAGGAAATTCAGAAAGTTCTAAAACAAAACATGAATTTAAAAAAAAAACACTTTTTATTTATTTTTTTTTCTATTCAGTTTATTACATAAAAGTTAAAGTTTACGTCTCTTGCTTTGATAATTTTTGCAACCTTTGCCGTACCATCCAGCTTGAATCCTAATTAGCTTATTGCTTCGAACAGACTTTGTAGGTGGCAATTCTTTGTTTCTAGTATTATCGCAGCATTCATACAATATAAAGACTTCTTTCACAAATTTGCTGAGTCTTGTCTCATAAGACCACTTTTTATAAAATTGACAATCAAGCTCAGCATAATTATCGAAGCAGAACTCACACGCAGCTGCTTTTCGATTCATTTGAAATATAGGTACAATTTGGCAACTACACAAATTTATTCCATACTATACTATGCAAACCAGAGTATGCATAGCTGACATCAAACCAAAATGGAAGTTTACTTTCATTTTCATTGCAAACATTTTCGTTGTTCATGACTTTTTTCCAAAAATCACCTTGTCTTCTTCGATTTAAATTGGTTATAGGCGATGTTTTATCTAAGGAAAAAGGAGTTTGAATAAAAGGTGAATGAGAAACAAATGTTTCGAATTCCGCATTACTTAATTGTGTTCTTTTTGGAGAATCTATATTATCTTCGGTTTCCACTTTTATACTTTCACTTATTTCTTGCAATTGTGGTTGCGACACTGTATGAAGTTCTTTTTTAAGTACTTTAGTAGCATGGGTAAATATAGAATATTTTCTTTTATCATAAGGTGGGACTGGGATATTCAAACATTTCATTAATAATTTCATTACATTATCACCGTTAATTTTCAGACTGGATATACTATCCTTTGGTGTCCACTGTAAATTTACTATAAAAATGTTTGCTCTATTTTTAGATGCTCGATCCATTTGCCAAAGCCAAGTATATTTCTTTAAAACCTTTAAACTTGAGCCCAAGCAAAGTATTATATCTGCCTTATCAGCATTATGGTAAGCACCAACCCAATTTAGTGGTGATTGAACTGTACCTTTCGCTCCAAAGTGTACAATAGTATCTATTAGAGGACTTTCGCAGACATAACATCTTCTGTTTGTTTTATGGGAATATCGCCCTGTTCTTTCAGTCGTATCGAATAATCTCCAATATACTGCATTAGGTTTGCAATTAGAGCATACTTCAATGTACATGTTTCCATGAATCTCAGATAGAGACGTTGCAGGAAGGCCGGATCGCAAGTGGAGTCCATCACAATTCTGCGATACAGCATAATAATAATAATTGTTGGCGCTACAGTCCAAAGGGGGACCAGGGCCTAGCTTGCTCATCAACTACTCGTGTTGTGCGCGCTACTGTTCTCTCACGAGTAGAAGGGACCTACAGTTTTTTGCCGACTCCGAACAGCGAAATTTGAGAAGCTTTCTTAGACAGTTATTACTCTTTGAGTGTTGTCAGCAGCTCGGAAGAGGTGGTGCCGTGAAATATTAGAAAAATTGGTGTTGAACTGGGAGTCGAACCTAGACCCTTCGGCGTGTGAGCGTCGCACTCTACCCACTACGCCACGGCGACCACCTGCGATACAACATGCCGCAATAATTTTCTTCTATGAAGCTCGAATAACGCCATATGTGTAAAAGTAGGGTTTGCAAGTGACAAATCATGGTGTCCAATCTCCTCTCATTTTTGAAGGAGTGTCCATATCCCATTTGTTCCTCTGTAATCTGGTATTCGTGCAGATGTACTTATTCCCGCCCCCGTATAGCATACAAGATGTCTTGCATGGGATATTATTGTTGCCAGTTGTACAACTTTTTTTTCAATTAGAAGTATTGGATCCTCCTTTTCTATTATACGATCTTTGTAGAGCATTATACCTTCCCGGCGTTTCTTGATTTGTTGTACTAGATCAGCATATTTTTCAAGAAAACAATTTTCCTCTGGTGTTCTGATGTCTTCACATTTGTTCAATAAGATTGAAATCTTCAAAAAAAAAAAGAAAATAATAAATAAATAAGTTATATTAACTAATTTTTAATTAGGTTTTTAGTTATATTTAAATTTTGTTCGGAATATATACGAAAACAATGTTAAAAACAATTAGTGTTGTTGTAACGGAAGTCCTTGTCATGAACATTTCTTAAATTAATTAGTGGGTATCTGTCATGTGCATAAATGTCAGAACGATTTATACAAACGTAAAATAGACAAAGTATTATTATTATTACACTTTATGAGGATATAATTTAAATTTTACACATATATAAACAATGAGCACTAGCTGCCAAGATTTCGGCTCTTAGGTTTAATTTAGATATCTATATTAAGACTAAGACAAAGATTATACCATAATTTCGGATGATTAGGTTAGAGTTATTAATGAAGGATTCAACGTCCCTGCCTCTGGTATTGGTGGTATTTGAGCCTCACAGAACACTCCAGGCGTTGACATCAATCACTAGGATAAATGGGAAGTGGATTTGAAGAATAATATTTTCCAAGTCGTCTTTTAAGAAAGTTTTTACGAGCAGGATGTAAATTAACACCAGTGTAAATTTGACTTTAAATACACACAGCGAGAGTTTATATATTAGAGCTGATAGGAATTTTTCTATACCTTGTTTTGAAGAGGTGTTATGAGAGTAGTTGTTTTTGATATTTAAGAAGTTGGAGTTTGTTGAGAGATTGCTGAAGTTGCTGTTGGTATTGAGGGGTTAGGGCGTGTGGATGTTGCGTTTTTGTTAGCTATTGGATTGGTTACGGCGGAGAGATAGCACCGACTGATTTGCGGCTTATGTCTGCTACTGATTTGCTCAGTTGCTTAGTTTTCTCAGTGTAGGATTGGTTAGAGACAGAAGGGTACGTTTGGTTGTATGTTCTTTTGGTTTTGGCAAGGTTATATTTATTTTTGGTCTTGATATTCAAGATTTCTTTAATTTGAAAATATTTTGGGCAAGAGGTGGGCGATATAAGTACGAATCGCGGGTTTTCTACGAAAGTTCAAACGGAAGCGTGCCGACATCTGCCAAGTGTATGAACACGCGATTTACTAACAAGAGCAAGAACAACTGGCGATTGAGCGAGAAAGAAATAGTACTAGACTTGAGCGCACTGAAAAAAAAGACTAACTGTCAAATAGTCACCACGATGTTTGCTCTATGAGAGCTAGACGGAGACTGTAGACAAAGTGAACGAACGAGAAAATAGTAGTGTGCAAATGAGTCGGCAGTCATTAACAGACCTCCGCAGTGTCAACACATGTTTTGTCTTTCGTGTGTGCATAGAAACAATAAGAGATTAGTTGAGTCGTCATAGAGACACAAAATCTTTAAGGTCGGATCAGCCCAGTGGGTATTGTCAGTGCTTTAGATGTGGTCACCTTCGGTTCATATCCCGACGGGAAAAAAGTTTTCTTTTTCTTTTTAAAATCAAAATTAATTAAATAAAAACAAGTGCACTGCGGTAACATCGTACGATGGGCGATGAGCGGATCGCTCAGAAGGATGACATAGGCGAGGGATCAGACGACCTATCAATGGTCCCCAGCAGCGTAACGAAGAGGAGATGTTCAAATTTTGCGAAGAGGAGTGCGTGCCGAAAAGAGGTGGAGGGGTGTGAGACCCCTCAAAATAAGCAAGCTGTCGGCGAAGAAACAGCTATAAAGGAGCCCGAAGAATTCCCGTACGTCTCCGACGGCGGTGAAGGGCATTATGAACTCAGCAGCAACAGCTTTGCTTCCTTGGCGTCCTCAGACACAGAGGGCGAGCTAGAGGACTTTGTCCGCGCCTAAATGGACATTGTCAACGGCTACAGCGATAAGGTTCAGCAGCTGGTCAAGGGTCTCCAGGAGCTCCGAGCCTAGTTTGAGGCAGGAGGGTCGGAAGCCAAAGCTGCTGAGCTCCAGGAAACATCAGAAGCAGCAGTCGCAACATCAGCAACAACAGCAGCAGCCACAGATGCAACTGCGACAACAGCAGCAGCTAAAGCTATACTATAATTCCAGATAACCAATTCGGTTTCAAAGCAGGGCATGACACTATCCATGCCGTGTCGAAACTCGTATCGGGCATTCAATGGAATAAAAGTAAGAAACAATGCACCGGTGCCTACCTGATCGACTTGGAGAAGGCCTTCGACACCGTTTGGCTAGAGGGTCTTTTCTATAAATTGAGCGGGCTGGCCATCAGTAAACCATTAATGTACCTTCTTGTTAATATTCTTGCCGGTAGACGGTTCGTCGTGAAACACGGCAATGTGACCTCTACCGGTATATATCAAGTAAAAAATTACCTGCAACAAGGAGCGGTTAATTCACCAATTCTGTTCAATATTTATACGAGCGATCTCGTAGGTTCTCTTCAAGACGAGTATGAGTATGCAGACGACTTGGTGGCTAACAGAACAGCTCCGAAGATCGATATTATTGTCATCCTTTTGCAGCTTGACTTTGAGTTGATCCAGAGTTATTTCGACGAGTGGAAATTAAAGATCAATTTTCAGAAGTCGGAAACCACTGTCTAAAGCCTCGGCGGATACCAAAAAGAATTGGCGTAAGTTCTCAATCGTTGGACAGCACGGACAGCGACTGGCATGTCGAACTGTAGTAAACTACCTGGGAAGCTCCTTGGATTATTTCCTATATTTTAAGAAATATGTAGATATGTCCCCCCAGATGCATTCGTCTACCTGGACCAGAACAGCCTGATACAGGACAAAGATGCGGTTCCGATAATCTTTCATATCGCTCGTAACGTTGTGGATGGGCGACTCAACTACGACCGTTCTGTCGTTGAGCTGAGCACTGAAGATCGTCTCCGGTTCAGTAGGTCCGTCTCCCTCTGAGACATAGTTGACTGTAGACGTCAACACCGAAAATATTGGTGGTTGAGTACGAATGAGGCGATTCCGTCTGCGAACCCTTTAGATCTGGGGTAGACTGGGGTTGGCTCAGACCTAGTCGGTCGCAGGCAATGGATTGGGCGTCTGTCTGCCCGAAATTGAAAATTGACCGACCACGGCGGCTCACATATTTTTACAGTAGTTTTTAATGTACAAAGAAAATACTGAACTTATAAAACAGTCTTAAAATCTGAACTGACAGCGTACGAAATTAGTGGCTGGTCCTAAATTTCTCCAATAGCCGCGTTGAAAGTAGAATATTGCAGAATGTCAACAAGCATTTTTGGTAGATGGTCAAACCTTCACTGCCGTAGACCTCAAAATTTCCCACCAGTGGTTTATTTCACATCAATCATAAGAAACGGTAATCAAAAACATGTCTGGAAACAAGTTAACGTAAACTATGGGCCATTATTGCATACATGCATACATGGCAAGATACCCTAAAAGCCTCCGCTGAGATACATTGGAGAGATATAACCTGTCCAGTAACTGCCAATGCTGCACTCATCTTGGGCAACGATGCTCCTACGCATCTCACAATGAAAATTAGAGGCATAATTACCTCCTCTATTATATATGTCTTTTTAAACAAATTAGTTATCCAGGGTAGGGAACCTAATCAGCAATAGGAAGAATGTGCCAGCTAGCTAAAACTTTAATTCATAGAACACATATCGATTTGAACAGTTTAGTTGATTGCCTCACAAACCAAGAGGGAAAACTTGCCCCACGGTGTCGAGGTAAAATAATTCAATTAATAACCACTTTAAGAAAACTCTTCAGGAAAATTCCTCTAAGATTAGGTGAAGCAGATACCAGACCCCTAGAGGGATTAAATTTTGCCTTCATACGCAAATCCACCCCACAAGGTGTAGTATTACCCTTTTTATGAAACCTAATTAGAACTTTCACAATCAACTTTCTACCTGTCGTTATATTATAGCTGTACTTTACCTAACGTCAACGTGAGCACAAGCCTTGTAGACGATCTACAAAACAATTCTTGTTGCTTTTACATTTTCTTAGATATCATTGACAAGAAGAACTCACACTAGCGCAGCCCGTTAAAGTGTAAACTATACCGCCGAATTTCCAAAGGAAATTTAGAAAGTTCTAAAACAAAACATGAATTTAAAAAAAAACACTTTTTATTTATTTTTTTTTTCTATTCAGTTTATTAGATAAAAGTTAAAGTTTACGTCTCTTGCTTTGATACTTTTTGCAACCTTTGCCGTACCATCCACCTTGAATCCTAATTAGCTTATTGCTTCGAACAGACTTTGTAGGTGGCAATTCTTTGTTTCTAGTATTATCGCAGCATTCACACAATATAAATACTTCTTTCACAAATTTGCTGAGTCTTGTCTCATAAGACCACTTTTTATAAAATTGACAATCAAGCTCAGCATAATTATCGAAGCAGAACTCACACGCAGCTGCTTTTCGATTCATTTGAAATATAGGTACAATTTGGCAACTCCACAAATTTATTCCTGGGGGAGGAGGACATACTATACTATGCAAACCAGAGTATGCATAGCTGACATCAAACCAAAATGGAAGTTTACTTTCATTTTCATTGCAAACATTTTCGTTATTCATGACTTCTTTCCAAAAATCACCTTGTCTTCTTCGATTTAAATTGGTTATAGGCGATGTTTTATCTAAGGAAAAAGGAGTTTGAATATAAGGTGAATGAGAAAAAAATGTTTCGAATTCCGCATTACTTAATTGTGTTCTTTTTGGAGAATCTATATTATCTTCGGTTTCCACTTTTATACTTTCACTTATTTCTTGCAATTGTGGTTGCGACACTGTATGAAGTTCTTCTTTAAGTAATTTAGTAGCATGGGCAAATATAGGATATTTTCTTTTATCATAAGGTGGGACTGGGATATTCAAACATTTCATTAATAATTTCATTACATTATCACATTTACCGTTAATTTTCAGACTGGATATACTATCCTTTGGTGTCCACTGTAAATTTACTATACAAATTTTTGCTCTATTTTTAGATGCTCGATCCATTTGCCAAAGCCAAGTATATTTCTTTAAAACCTTTAAACTTGAGCCCAAGAAGAGTATTACATCTGCCTTATCAGCATTATGGTAAGCACCAACCCAATTTATTGGTGATTGAACTGTACCTTTCTCTCCAAAGTGTACAATAGTATCTATTAGAGGACTTTCGCAGACATAACATCTTCTGTTTGTTTTATGGGAATATCGCCCTGTTCTTTCAGTCGTATCGAATAATCTCCAATATACTGCATTAGGTTTGCAATTAGAACATACTTCAATGTACATGTTTCCATGAATCTCAGATAGAGACGTTGCAGGAAGGCCGGATCGCAAGTGGAGTCCATCACAATTCTGCGATACAACATAATAATAATAATTGTTGGCGCTACAGTCCAAAGGGGGACCAGGGCCTAGCTTGCTCATCAACTACTTGTGTTGTGCGCGCTACTGTTCTCTCACGAGTAGAAGGGACCTACAGTTTTTTGCCGACTCCGAACAGCGAAATTTGAGAAGCTTTCTTAGACAGTTATTACTCTTTGAGTGTTGTCAGCAGCTCGAAAGAGGTGGTGCCGTGAAATATTAGAAAAATTGGTGTTGAACTGGGAGTCGAAACTAGACCCTTCGGCGTGTGAGCGTCGCACTCTACCCACTACGCCACGGCGACCACCTGCGATACAACATGCCGCAATAATTTTCTTCTATGAAGCTCGAATAACGCCATATGTGTAAAAGTAGGGTTTGTAAGTGACAAATCTGGTGTCCAATCTCCTCTCCTTTTTGAAGGAGTGTCCATATCCCATTTGTTCCTCTGTAATCTGGTATTCGTGCAGATGTACTTATTCCCGCCCCCGTATAGCATACAAGATGTTTTGCTTGGGATATTATTGTTGCCAGTTGTACAACTTTTTTTTCAATTAGAAGTATTGGATCCTCCTTTTCTATTATACTATCTTTGTAGAGCATTATACCTTCCCGGCGTGTCTTGATTTGTTGTACTAGATCAGCATATTTTTCAAGAAAACAATTTTCCTCTGGTGTTCTGATGTCTTCACATTTGTTCAATAAGATTGAAATCTTCAAAAAAAAGAAAATAATAAATAAATAAGTTATATTAACTAATTTTTAGCTAGTTTTTTAGTTATATTTAAATTTTGTTCGGAATATATACGAAAACAATGTTAAAAACAATTAGTGTTGTTGTAACGGAAGTCCTTGTCATGAACATTTCTTAAATTAATAAGTGGGTATCTGCCATGTGCATAAATGTCAGAACGATTTATACAAACGTAAAATAGACAAAGTATTATTATTATTACACTTTATGAGGATATAATTTAAATTTTACACATATATAAACAATGAGCACTAGCTGCCAAGATTTCGGCTCTTAGGTTTAATTTAGATATCTATATTAAGACTAAGACAAAGATTATACCATAATTTCGGATGATTACGTTAAAGTTATTAATGAAGGACTCAACGTCCCTGCCTCTGGTATTGGTGGTATTTGAGCCCCACAGAACACTCCAGGCGTTGACATCAACCACTAGGGTAAATGGGAAGTGGATTTGAAGAATAATATTTTCCAAGTCGTCTTTTGAGAAAGTTTTTACGGGCAGGATGTAAATTAACACCAGTGTAAATTTGACTTTAAATACAAATTCGAAAGCGAGAGTTTATATATTAGAGCTGATAGGAATTTTTCTATACCTTGTTTTGAAGAGGTGTTATGAGAGTAGTTATTTTTGATATTTAAGAAGTTGGAGTTTGTTGAGAGATTACTGAAGTTGTTGTTGGTATTGAGGGGTTAGGGCGTGTGGATGTTGCGTTTTTGTTAGCTATTGGATTGGTTACGGCGGAGAGATAGCACCGACTGATTTGCGGCTTATGTCTGCTACTGATTTGCTCAGTTGCTTAGTTTTCTCAGTGTAGGATTGGTTAGAGACAGAAGGGTACGTTTGGTTGTATGTTCTTTTTGTTTTGGCAAGGTTATATTTATTTTTGGTCTTGATATTCAAGATTTCTTTAATTTGCAAATATTTTGGGCAAGAGGTTGGCGATATAAGTACGAATCGCGGGTTTTCTACGAAAGTTGTTGTTTTATTTTTCTTTGAACGGGGTTCAAACGGAAGCGTGCCGACATCTGCCAAGTGTATGAACACGCGATTTACTAACAAGAGCAAGAACAACTGGCGATTGAGCGAGAAAGAAATAGTACTAGACTTGAGCGCACTGAAAAAAAAGACTAACTGTCAAATAGTCACCACGATGTTTGCTCTATGAGAGCTAGACGGAGACTGTAGACAAAGTGAACGAACGAGAAAATAGTAGTGTGCAAATGAGTCGGCAGTCATTAACAGACCTCCGCAGTGTCAACACATGTTTTGTCTTTCGTGTGTGCATAGAAACAATAAGAGATTAGTTGAGTCGTCATAGAGACACAAAATCTTTAAGGTCGGATCAGCCCAGTGGGTATTGCCAGTGCTTTTCAGTCGATCGTAAACATTCACCACGGAAGGACGTATATCGGCTGTGTAGTTCGTGTGTGGTTTAAATATTTTTTGTGCGATTCCTGGAAAAAGGGTGCGAAATTGCAAAAATTTTTGTGTCGGCTTTCCCGGAAAAGGGAACCGAAAGTACAATTTTTGGTCAGTTCTCAGAAAAAGAAACAGACAAATTTAAGTAAAGTGTGTGTTAGTGTTGGCTAACAAATGGAAGATCATTCTGAAATAGAGAGTGACGTGGGGTGTGAAAGCCACGAATTTCTGAAAAAACGCAAAATACTAAAGCCTAAACCAAATTTGGTAAGAAGGCGTATGAAAATGTATGACTCAAGTGAAAATGTCAACGACGATGAGGCGTCTTATAGTGGACGTGGGAACATTTTCGCCAAACTTGCCTCATCCAGGGCCGATGATCAGGCCGCTGAGGAGAGGGAGTTGGCGGAGAAGATCCGGGAGAAGGAGGAGCTGGAGGCCTTTATTAAAGCTCTCCAGCTAAAACTTGAGGCCAGGAAGAAACTGGCTATTGAGAAACGGCAGACGCAGCAACAGCTGCAGCAGTCCAAGCAGCAGAAGATGCAGCAGAAGATGCAGCAGTCTAAGCAGCCGCAGCCGGTGCCTCTAAATCACCAACAACAACAGCAGCAACAGATGCAGAAACCTAAGCTGCAACAGCTCCAAAAGCAACAACAACAGCAGCAACAAAGGAAGCAACAACAACAACAGCAGCAGAACCCGACCAATCAAAGGAAGAACACAAGGATGCCACCAATAAATGTAAGCGGGATGGACACCACTGACACCATAAAGGTATGTAAGTTGTCCGTAGGGGACAATTTTAAAATTAAAAATAAGGGATACCAAAAACAATTGGTCCACTGCTTATCAGTGGACAGTTACAAAAAGGTTAAGGACCAGATGACGGCAGCTGGGGTTGAGTTTTATACTTTTACCCCGAAAGGTGAAAAAGTGCAGACGGTGCTTTTAAAGGGACTGGATGTTTCGGCTGAGCCGGAGAACATCCTTAAGTCACTTAAGGGACTCCAAATTGAGGACGTGGGGTTTGTAGCGGTTAGCCGCTTCTCCACCGTCCGTTCAAGAATGACGCCTGAGCGTCTGCTTCCCATCTTCTTGGTGCAAGTCACACCAGGAAGCCGAATGGAAAGTGTGAGATCTATTAAGATCCTGGACTCCCAGATGATTTCCTGGGAGAGGCTTAGAGGTGCCAGACGGATGCTCCTCTGCGCAAGATGCCAAATCTTTGGCCACGCCGCAGGAAACTGCAACAGGCAGCCAAGATGCAGCAAATGCGCAGAGATGCATCTGTCGGCGCGCTGTCCCCTGGGAGAGGGGAAAGTGGAGGACAGATCACGTTTAAAATGCGTGCATTGTGGGGAGAAGGGACATCCGTCTAGCTATCGCGGTTGCCCCAAGGTAAAGGCTATCCAGAAAAAGGATATGCTAAAAAAAGAGAAAGTGGTGAATTCGAGGCCGGTGCCTAGAATACCAGCCACACCTGTTACGCCGGTCATTTCCTACGCCCAGATGGCGTCTGGTAGACGCCCGGCAGAACAGACAGTGCCAAAAATCGTACCAGTACCTGTGGAGGCTCCGAATATGGGCTTCGCGGAGCTGTTCTCCATGATGGCCTCAATGAAGGCCCAAATGGAGCAGTTCCAAAGAGATCTTCTGCGGATGGACCGGGTCCTTTCGTCAAGACCCGCTGGGTCAGGTGCGTATCCGTTTTAATGGATACGCCAGCAGCTGGAGACCTATCGATCCTGGCAGTGAATGCAAATTCACTTGTCAGGATCGAAAGAAGGTTGATTTTACTCAACTTGTTGGAGTCCCATAAGCCTGATGTGTTAATGGTTAGTGAAACTAAGCTAAACCGGAAACACACAATCAGGTACAAAAACTACACAGTTATTCGAAGGGTCCGTCCCCACTCCACACAAGGGGGTGGGGTCGCTCTCTTCATTAAAAAGGGCATTCGCCATAGAATCGTGTATTGCGATGAGGTGCGAAGCTTCGGTGTGCTGGAAGCGTGTATTGCGTGCATTTCTCTCCAAGGTGGGAAGAAATTGTACGTAGTAGCGGTCTATGCACCAGATGCACCTCGGTCCACAGACTTCATTTCAGAGCTCGAAACTCTCTTTCGAAAGCTTCGTTTATGCGCAGAGGATAACTACTTTGTTGTCGCCGGCGATTTGAACGCGAAGAATGGGGTAATTCTGTTCCAAATCCCAGAGGAAATTCACTCCTTGAGTGGTTGACGCAGCACACTATTGAGTTCAAGCTAAATTTGCTTGCAACCGATAGACCGTCCTTTCCCAGAAGTGGGTCTTATTTAGATCTGATGCTAATTGACAGACGACTGACGTTACAGGACGTGAACAGACAAACTAGGAACTGCTTAACAACGGTAGAGTACGACAGTGATCACTGTGGGCTCGCCGCAGTAATTCGGTTCCCGAACGAGATCGTGGAACTGGAGGAATTCGTGGAATCGTATCCTTACAATTATTGTAAGGCTCGTTGGCCGCGCTTCTCCAGAGTCCTTGCCAGAGAAATGTGTTCGAATGACTTAACGCCACCGTCGAACAGAAACCTAACGAACGAGGAAGTTGACAGGTACCTCATACAAATGGACACTACGATTAAACGTACTATGGACAAAACGATTCCAAAAGTATCACCGAGAACAGATGGCGACATCTATCGGAACGATACAATCGACGCACTGCACGCCCAAAAAAGCAGACTGCTGTCGAGAATCAAGACACTTTACAGACGATTTACAGACCGAGACGACCAGGAACTGAGGTCGCTCAAGTCGCAAATGAAAAACCTCCGGAGTTTGATTCGGTTGAATTATAGAATTGCTATCAATTCATATTGGGGAAATAAGATTCGGGCTGTTCATTCGAACGGTCCGGGTATGTTCCCTCAAATCAACCAGATCTTCCGAAGGAGGGATCATAACGACTTGGAGGCTGTTCGACTTGACAGAACAACTGACAACGCAAACATACTGACTTCTGTTGGCATCGATCCGGATGAGGCCGTTCTGGACAATGAGTTTTTCATTGTTGAAGATGCCCAAGAGAAGGTAGAAGCAATAGGAGCAGTTTTTCAGGAAGTGTATACGGTCAACGATTCTCGTAGGCCGAATCACGACTTGGAGAACAGAGCCTTGCTTAACCATTTCTACCTTCGAAATGAAATACAGCAGTGGCGTTCGGAGAATCATGGTTTCACCAGATTCAATGATGAAAACAAGGCAGTTAATCCCTTGGCCCAAAATGGCTCTAATGCCATACTCATTTCGAAAGTGGCTCTCAAAGATATCTTCAACAGTTTGAAGAACAAAAAATCCACTGGAATAGACGGAATACCGAATATTGTGTTGCGTCATCTCCCCGAAGAGGCGGTAGAAATATACGCAATCCTGTTTAACAATGCTCTGAGTAATGCACATTACCCAGAGCATTGGAAGACGGCGGTAGTGCAACCCATCCCCAAAAGGGACAAGGATTCCTCGCTTCCGAAAAATCTTCGGTCGATAAGTCTCCTCCCTTGCATAAGCAAGGTTTTTGAAAAGATTGTTAATAGAGTCCTGATACAGTGGACTGAGGACAAAAAAATAATACCGAATAACCAATTTGGATTTAGGGCGGGGCATGATACTGTACATGCCGCGTCAAAATTGGTTTCGGACATACAATGGAACAGGAACAAGAAGCAATGCACCGGGGCCTGCCTTGTTGACTTGGAAAAGGCATTCGACACCGTCTGGTTAGAAGGCCTCTTCCTTAAGTTGACGAGGTTGGGTATAAGCAAAGAACTGCTTTACACGATTTATAATATGGTGACAGGTAGAAAGTTTGTTGTCAAGAGTAGCAACAAGGTTTCTACTAATGTCTTTTACATAAAAAATGGGCTCCAGCAGGGCGCAGTAAACTCACCAATTCTTTTCACTATTTTTACCAGTGAATTAATTGGTTCCATGCAGTACCTGATTGCGTACGCGGACGATTGGATCGCGTACAGAACGGCGCCGAAGATTGAAGTAATTAATATCCTCTTGCAGCGTGATTTCGAGAAAATCCAGCGATTTTGCGACGACTGGAAGTTGAAAATCAACTTCCAGAAGTGTGAAACCATTCTGTTCCGAACTCCGTTGTACAGGGCTTCAAGGGACACGAATATAAACTGGCGTAAGTTCGGCATTTTGGACCCACATAGGCGACCATTAGCTATGAAGAATGTGGTGAGATATTTGGGCATTATGCTGGACCATTTTCTGTATGGAAATATCCATGCAGCAACTGGTCTGGCCAAAGCCAGAAAAGCCTTCGCTATGGCAAGTAGGTTGTTTTACAGCAGCCAACTTGATTCCAGGGTGAAGGTTATCTGCTACACGGCTCTAGTCCGACCTATCATGGTATACGGCTGTCCGGTGTGGTTCAACTTGAGTCCTTCTCAGATGGAAAGGATGAGGGTCTTCGAGAGGCAATGTCTTCGGGCTTGCCTTAAGATGTACAGAACCCCAGAATCTGAGTACAAGAAGTTCTATTCCAATGAAATCTTGTACAACGCAGCAAACGTGAACAGGGTGGATAATTTTATTATTAAACTGGTTCGAAGGCATGTTGCAAGAGCAATGACATCAGAAAACGATCTGATATTCGGAGCCTACTACCCAAATGATTCATATCACGAGAGCGCAAGCCGGAGTGGATTCATTCCACCGGAAGCGTTCTTGTACCTGGACCGACTTGGCTTGGTGCAGGATGCGGAGGGATGTCCACTTCTCTACCATGTCATGAGACGGACGGTGGACAAGCGAGTGCTCTACGAGAGCAATGTTGGAACTGAAAATCCGGGTGATCTTCGGTTCAGCACATCCATCCCTATTCGCGACATTAAGGATCGGGAGCGGGATAGGCACTTTTACTGGTGGCTAGAGCCACATCTGGTTGCCCAGCTGCCGTCAGCTGAAGCCGATATTGGTCCTCCGGACAACTTACATTTAGGATAAGGTAGAATAAGTTAGGATTATGTTATAAATTACCATAAAAAAAAAAAAAAAAAAAAAAAAAATAATAAAAAAAAAAAAAAAATATTTGTGAATTTAATTAGTTTAAGATAGTTATATGTAGGTTAAGTGTTATAAATAGATTAAGGTAAAAAAAAAAGAAATTAGTTGCTAAGTTTTTTTATACAAGTTTTCTTAGTATTAAGTAAGTAGAATTATGTAAATATAGTAAACATTTACAAAATAATATCCATAAGCTGAAAAGCAATTAAAATTAAAAAACATATAAACTTAGAGTGCCCGTCTAGGGCCAGTAAGATAGATTTGTAAGTTTTTAATACATTATAAACTAGTTAAGTATTTTGTCTAGATTTAAGAAAATTAACTGAAAAATAAAAAATACATTTTAAACTAAAAACTATTGCCAGTGCTTTAGATGTGGTCACCTTGGGTTCATATCCCGACGGGAAAAAAGTTTTCTTTTTCTTTTTAAAATCAAAATTAATTAAATAAAAACAAGTGCACTGCGGTAACATCGTACGATGGGCGATGAGCGGATCGCTCAGAAGGATGACATAGGCGAGGGATCAGACGACCTATCAATGGTCCCCAGCAGCGTAACGAAGAGGAGATGTTCAAATTTTGCGAAGAGGAGTGCGTGCCGAAAAAAGGTGGAGGGGTGTGAGACCCCTCAAAATAAGCAAGTTGTCGGCGAAGAAACAGCTATAAAGGAGCCCGAAGAATTCCCGTACGTCTCCGACGACGGTGAAGGGCATTATGAACTCAGCAGCAACAGCTTTGCTTCCTTGGCGTCCTCAGACACAGGGGGCGAGCTAGAGGACTTTGTACGCGCCCAAATGGACATTGTCAACGGTTACAGCGATAAGGTTCAGCAGCTGGTCAAGGGTCTCCAGGAGCTCCGAGCCTAGTTTGAGGCAGGAGGGTCGGAAGCCAAAGCTGCTGAGCTTCAGGAAACATCAGAAGCAGCAGTCGCAACATCAGCAACAACAGCAGCAGCCACAGATGCAACTGCGATAACAGCAGCAGCTAAAGCTATACTATAATTCCAGATAACCAATTCGGTTTCAAAGCAGGGCATGACAATATCCATGCCGTGTCGAAACTCGTATCGGGCATTCAATGCAATAAAAGTAAGAAACAATGCACCGGTGCCTACCTGATCGACTTGGAGAAGGCCTTCGACACCGTTTGGCTAGAGGGTCTTTTCTATAAATTGAGCTGGCTGGCCATCAGTAAACCATTAATGTACCTTCCTGTTAATATTCTTGCCGGTAGACGGTTCGTCGTGAAACACGGCAATGTGACCTCTACCGGTATATTTCAAATAAAAAATTACCTGCAACAAGGAGCGGTTAATTCACCAATTCTGTTCAATATTTATACGAGCGATCTCGTAGGTTCTCTTCAAGACGAGTATGAGTATGCAGACGACTTGGTGGCTAACAGAACAGCTCCGAAGATCGATATTATTGTCATCCTTTTGCAGCTTGACTTTGAGTTGATCCAGAGTTATTTCGACGAGTGGAAATTAAAGATCAATTTTCAGAAGTCGGAAACCACTATCTAAAGCCTCGGCGGATACCAAAAAGAATTGGTGTAAGTTCTCAATCGTTGGACAGCACGGACAGCGACTGGCATGTCGAACTGTAGTCAACTACCTGGGAAGCTCCTTGGATCATTTCCTATATTTTAAGAAATATGTAGATATGTCCCCCCAGAAGCATTCGTCTACCTGGACCAGAACAGCCTGATACAGGACAAAGATGCGGTTCCGATAATCTTTCATATCGCTCGTAACGTTGTGGATGGGCGACTCAACTACGACCGTTCTGTCGTTGAGCTGAGCACTGAAGATCGTCTCCGGTTCAGTAGGTCCGTCTCCCTCTGAGACATAGTTGACTGTAGACGTCAACACCGAAAATATTGGTGGTTGAGTACGAATGAGGCGATTCCGTCTGCGAACCCTTTAGATCTGGGGTAGACTGGGGTTGGCTCAGACCTAGTCGGTCGCAGGCAATGGATTGGGCGTCTGTCTGCCCGAAATTGAAAATTGACCGACCACGGCGGCTCACATATTTTTACAGTAGTTTTTAATGTACAAAGAAAATACTGAACTTATAAAACAGTCTTAAAATCTGAACTGACAGCGTACGAAATTAGTGGCTGGTCCTAAATTTCTCCAATAGCCGCGTTGAAAGTACAATATTGCAGAATGTCAACAAGCATTTTTGGTAGATGGTCAAACCTTCACTGCCGTAGACCTCAAAATTTCCCACCAGTGGTTTACTTCACATCAATCATAAGAAACGGTAATCAAAAACATGTCTGGAAACAAGTTAACGTAAACTATGGGCCATTATTGCATACATGCATACATGGCAAGATACCCTAAAAGCCTCCGCTGAGATACATTGGAGAGATATAACCTGTCCAGTAACTGCCAATGCTGCACTCATCTTGGGCAACGATGCTCCTACGCATCTCACAATGAAAATTAGAGGCATAATTACCTCCTCTATTATATATGTCTTTTTAAACAAATTAGTTATCCAGGGTAGGGAACCTAATCAGCAATAGGAAGAATGTGCCAGCTAGCTAAAACTTTAATTCATAGAACACTTACCGATTTAAACAGTTTAGTTGATTGCCTCACAAACCAAGAGGGAAAACTTGCCCCACGGTGTCGAGGTAAAATAATTCAATTAATAACCACTTTAAGAAAACTCTTCAGGAAAATTCCTCTAAGATTAGGTGAAGCAGATACCAGACCCCTAGAAAGGTTAAATTTTGCCTTCATGCGCAAATCCACCGCACAAGGTGTAGTGTTACCCTTTTTATGAAACCTAATTAGAACTTTCACAATCAACTTTCTACCTGTCGTTATATTATAGCTGTACTTTACCTAACGTCAACGTGAGCACAAGCCTTGTAGACGATCTACAAAACAATTCTTGTTGCTTTTACATTTTCTAAGATATCATTGACAAGAAGAACTCACACTAGCGCAGCCCGTTAAAGTGTAAACTATACTGCCGAATTTCCAAAGGAAATTTAGAAAGTTCTAAAACAAAACATGAATTTAAAAAAAACACTTTTTATTTATTTTTTTTTTTCAGTTTATTACATAAAAGTTAAAGTTTACGTCTCTTGCTTTGATACTTTTTGCAACCTTTGCCGTACCATCCACCTTGAATCCTAATTAGCTTATTGCTTCGAACAGACTTTGTAGGTGGCAATTCTTTGTTTCTAGTATTATCGCAGCATTCACACAATATAAATACTTCTTTCACAAATTTGCTGAGTCTTGTCTCATAAGACCACTTTTTATAAAATTGACAATCAAGCTCAGCATAATTATCGAAGCAGAACTCACACGCAGCTGCTTTTCGATTCATTTGAAATATAGGTACAATTTGGCAACTCCACAAATTTATTCCTGGGGGAGGAGGACATACTATACTATGCATAGCTGACATCAAACCAAAATGGAAGTTTACTTTCATTTTCATTGCAAACATTTTCGTTATTCATGACTTCTTTCCAAAAATCACCTTGTCTTCTTCGATTTAAATTGGTTATAGGCGATGTTTTATCTAAGGAAAAAGGAGTTTGAATAAAAGGTGAATGAGAAAAAAATGTTTCGAATTCCGCATTACTTAATTGTGTTCTTTTTGGAGAATCTATATTATCTTCGGTTTCCACTTTTATACTTTCACTTATTTCTTGCAATTGTGGTTGCGACACTGTATGAAGTTCTTCTTTAAGTAATTTAGTAGCATGGGCAAATATAGGATATTTTCTTTTATCATAAGGTGGGACTGGGATATTCAAACATTTCATTAATAATTTCATTACATTATCACATTTACCGTTAATTTTCAGACTGGATATACTATCCTTTGGTGTCCACTGTAAATTTACTATACAAATTTTTGCTCTATTTTTAGATGCTCGATCCATTTGCCAAAGCCAAGTATATTTCTTTAAAACCTTTAAACTTGAGCCCAAGAAGAGTATTACATCTGCCTTATCAGCATTATGGTAAGCACCAACCCAATTTATTGGTGATTGAACTGTACCTTTCTCTCCAAAGTGTACAATAGTATCTATTAGAGGACTTTCGCAGACATAACATCTTCTGTTTGTTTTATGGGAATATCGCCCTGTTCTTTCAGTCGTATCGAATAATCTCCAATATACTGCATTAGGTTTGCAATTAGAACATACTTCAATGTACATGTTTCCATGAATCTCAGATAGAGACGTTGCAGGAAGGCCGGATCGCAAGTGGAGTCCATCACAATTCTGCGATACAACATAATAATAATAATTGTTGGCGCTACAGTCCAAAGGGGGACCAGGGCCTAGCTTGCTCATCAACTACTTGTGTTGTGCGCGCTACTGTTCTCTCACGAGTAGAAGGGACCTACAGTTTTTTGCCGACTCCGAACAGCGAAATTTGAGAAGCTTTCTTAGACAGTTATTACTCTTTGAGTGTTGTCAGCAGCTCGAAAGAGGTGGTGCCGTGAAATATTAGAAAAATTGGTGTTGAACTGGGAGTCGAAACTAGACCCTTCGGCGTGTGAGCGTCGCACTCTACCCACTACGCCACGGCGACCACCTGCGATACAACATGCCGCAATAATTTTCTTCTATGAAGCTCGAATAACGCCATATGTGTAAAAGTAGGGTTTGTAAGTGACAAATCTGGTGTCCAATCTCCTCTCCTTTTTGAAGGAGTGTCCATATCCCATTTGTTCCTCTGTAATCTGGTATTCGTGCAGATGTACTTATTCCCGCCCCCGTATAGCATACAAGATGTTTTGCTTGGGATATTATTGTTGCCAGTTGTACAACTTTTTTTTCAATTAGAAGTATTGGATCCTCCTTTTCTATTATACTATCTTTGTAGAGCATTATACCTTCCCGGCGTGTCTTGATTTGTTGTACTAGATCAG
Source organism: Eristalinus aeneus (assembly GCA_955652365.1). NCBI lineage: Eukaryota > Metazoa > Arthropoda > Insecta > Diptera > Syrphidae > Eristalinus > Eristalinus aeneus. Next base: position 42,963,247 of record OY019130.1, read on the forward strand.
CATATTTTTCAAGAAAACAATTTTCCTCTGGTGTTCTGATGTCTTCACATTTGTTCAATAAGATTGAAATCTTCAAAAAAAAGAAAATAATAAATAAATAAGTTATATTAACTAATTTTTAGCTAGTTTTTTAGTTATATTTAAATTTTGTTCGGAATATATACGAAAACAATGTTAAAAACAATTAGTGTTGTTGTAACGGAAGTCCTTGTCATGAACATTTCTTAAATTAATAAGTGGGTATCTGCCATGTGCATAAATGTCAGAACGATTTATACAAACGTAAAATAGACAAAGTATTATTATTATTACACTTTATGAGGATATAATTTAAATTTTACACATATATAAACAATGAGCACTAGCTGCCAAGATTTCGGCTCTTAGGTTTAATTTAGATATCTATATTAAGACTAAGACAAAGATTATACCATAATTTCGGATGATTACGTTAAAGTTATTAATGAAGGACTCAACGTCCCTGCCTCTGGTATTGGTGGTATTTGAGCCCCACAGAACACTCCAGGCGTTGACATCAACCACTAGGGTAAATGGGAAGTGGATTTGAAGAATAATATTTTCCAAGTCGTCTTTTGAGAAAGTTTTTACGGGCAGGATGTAAATTAACACCAGTGTAAATTTGACTTTAAATACAAATTCGAAAGCGAGAGTTTATATATTAGAGCTGATAGGAATTTTTCTATACCTTGTTTTGAAGAGGTGTTATGAGAGTAGTTATTTTTGATATTTAAGAAGTTGGAGTTTGTTGAGAGATTACTGAAGTTGTTGTTGGTATTGAGGGGTAGGGCGTGTGGATGTTGCGTTTTTGTTAGCTATTGGATTGGTTACGGCGGAGAGATAGCACCGACTGATTTGCGGCTTATGTCTGCTACTGATTTGCTCAGTTGCTTAGTTTTCTCAGTGTAGGATTGGTTAGAGACAGAAGGGTACGTTTGGTTGTATGTTCTTTTTGTTTTGGCAAGGTTATATTTATTTTTGGTCTTGATATTCAAGATTTCTTTAATTTGCAAATATTTTGGGCAAGAGGTTGGCGATATAAGTACGAATCGCGGGTTTTCTACGAAAGTTGTTGTTTTATTTTTCTTTGAACGGGGTTCAAACGGAAGCGTGCCGACATCTGCCAAGTGTATGAACACGCGATTTACTAACAAGAGCAAGAACAACTGGCGATTGAGCGAGAAAGAAATAGTACTAGACTTGAGCGCACTGAAAAAAAAGACTAACTGTCAAATAGTCACCACGATGTTTGCTCTATGAGAGCTAGACGGAGACTGTAGACAAAGTGAACGAACGAGAAAATAGTAGTGTGCAAATGAGTCGGCAGTCATTAACAGACCTCCGCAGTGTCAACACATGTTTTGTCTTTCGTGTGTGCATAGAAACAATAAGAGATTAGTTGAGTCGTCATAGAGACACAAAATCTTTAAGGTCGGATCAGCCCAGTGGGTATTGCCAGTGCTTTTCAGTCGATCGTAAACATTCACCACGGAAGGACGTATATCGGCTGTGTAGTTCGTGTGTGGTTTAAATATTTTTTGTGCGATTCCTGGAAAAAGGGTGCGAAATTGCAAAAATTTTTGTGTCGGCTTTCCCGGAAAAGGGAACCGAAAGTACAATTTTTGGTCAGTTCTCAGAAAAAGAAACAGACAAATTTAAGTAAAGTGTGTGTTAGTGTTGGCTAACAAATGGAAGATCATTCTGAAATAGAGAGTGACGTGGGGTGTGAAAGCCACGAATTTCTGAAAAAACGCAAAATACTAAAGCCTAAACCAAATTTGGTAAGAAGGCGTATGAAAATGTATGACTCAAGTGAAAATGTCAACGACGATGAGGCGTCTTATAGTGGACGTGGGAACATTTTCGCCAAACTTGCCTCATCCAGGGCCGATGATCAGGCCGCTGAGGAGAGGGAGTTGGCGGAGAAGATCCGGGAGAAGGAGGAGCTGGAGGCCTTTATTAAAGCTCTCCAGCTAAAACTTGAGGCCAGGAAGAAACTGGCTATTGAGAAACGGCAGACGCAGCAACAGCTGCAGCAGTCCAAGCAGCAGAAGATGCAGCAGAAGATGCAGCAGTCTAAGCAGCCGCAGCCGGTGCCTCTAAATCACCAACAACAACAGCAGCAACAGATGCAGAAACCTAAGCTGCAACAGCTCCAAAAGCAACAACAACAGCAGCAACAAAGGAAGCAACAACAACAACAGCAGCAGAACCCGACCAATCAAAGGAAGAACACAAGGATGCCACCAATAAATGTAAGCGGGATGGACACCACTGACACCATAAAGGTATGTAAGTTGTCCGTAGGGGACAATTTTAAAATTAAAAATAAGGGATACCAAAAACAATTGGTCCACTGCTTATCAGTGGACAGTTACAAAAAGGTTAAGGACCAGATGACGGCAGCTGGGGTTGAGTTTTATACTTTTACCCCGAAAGGTGAAAAAGTGCAGACGGTGCTTTTAAAGGGACTGGATGTTTCGGCTGAGCCGGAGAACATCCTTAAGTCACTTAAGGGACTCCAAATTGAGGACGTGGGGTTTGTAGCGGTTAGCCGCTTCTCCACCGTCCGTTCAAGAATGACGCCTGAGCGTCTGCTTCCCATCTTCTTGGTGCAAGTCACACCAGGAAGCCGAATGGAAAGTGTGAGATCTATTAAGATCCTGGACTCCCAGATGATTTCCTGGGAGAGGCTTAGAGGTGCCAGACGGATGCTCCTCTGCGCAAGATGCCAAATCTTTGGCCACGCCGCAGGAAACTGCAACAGGCAGCCAAGATGCAGCAAATGCGCAGAGATGCATCTGTCGGCGCGCTGTCCCCTGGGAGAGGGGAAAGTGGAGGACAGATCACGTTTAAAATGCGTGCATTGTGGGGAGAAGGGACATCCGTCTAGCTATCGCGGTTGCCCCAAGGTAAAGGCTATCCAGAAAAAGGATATGCTAAAAAAAGAGAAAGTGGTGAATTCGAGGCCGGTGCCTAGAATACCAGCCACACCTGTTACGCCGGTCATTTCCTACGCCCAGATGGCGTCTGGTAGACGCCCGGCAGAACAGACAGTGCCAAAAATCGTACCAGTACCTGTGGAGGCTCCGAATATGGGCTTCGCGGAGCTGTTCTCCATGATGGCCTCAATGAAGGCCCAAATGGAGCAGTTCCAAAGAGATCTTCTGCGGATGGACCGGGTCCTTTCGTCAAGACCCGCTGGGTCAGGTGCGTATCCGTTTTAATGGATACGCCAGCAGCTGGAGACCTATCGATCCTGGCAGTGAATGCAAATTCACTTGTCAGGATCGAAAGAAGGTTGATTTTACTCAACTTGTTGGAGTCCCATAAGCCTGATGTGTTAATGGTTAGTGAAACTAAGCTAAACCGGAAACACACAATCAGGTACAAAAACTACACAGTTATTCGAAGGGTCCGTCCCCACTCCACACAAGGGGGTGGGGTCGCTCTCTTCATTAAAAAGGGCATTCGCCATAGAATCGTGTATTGCGATGAGGTGCGAAGCTTCGGTGTGCTGGAAGCGTGTATTGCGTGCATTTCTCTCCAAGGTGGGAAGAAATTGTACGTAGTAGCGGTCTATGCACCAGATGCACCTCGGTCCACAGACTTCATTTCAGAGCTCGAAACTCTCTTTCGAAAGCTTCGTTTATGCGCAGAGGATAACTACTTTGTTGTCGCCGGCGATTTGAACGCGAAGAATGGGGTAATTCTGTTCCAAATCCCAGAGGAAATTCACTCCTTGAGTGGTTGACGCAGCACACTATTGAGTTCAAGCTAAATTTGCTTGCAACCGATAGACCGTCCTTTCCCAGAAGTGGGTCTTATTTAGATCTGATGCTAATTGACAGACGACTGACGTTACAGGACGTGAACAGACAAACTAGGAACTGCTTAACAACGGTAGAGTACGACAGTGATCACTGTGGGCTCGCCGCAGTAATTCGGTTCCCGAACGAGATCGTGGAACTGGAGGAATTCGTGGAATCGTATCCTTACAATTATTGTAAGGCTCGTTGGCCGCGCTTCTCCAGAGTCCTTGCCAGAGAAATGTGTTCGAATGACTTAACGCCACCGTCGAACAGAAACCTAACGAACGAGGAAGTTGACAGGTACCTCATACAAATGGACACTACGATTAAACGTACTATGGACAAAACGATTCCAAAAGTATCACCGAGAACAGATGGCGACATCTATCGGAACGATACAATCGACGCACTGCACGCCCAAAAAAGCAGACTGCTGTCGAGAATCAAGACACTTTACAGACGATTTACAGACCGAGACGACCAGGAACTGAGGTCGCTCAAGTCGCAAATGAAAAACCTCCGGAGTTTGATTCGGTTGAATTATAGAATTGCTATCAATTCATATTGGGGAAATAAGATTCGGGCTGTTCATTCGAACGGTCCGGGTATGTTCCCCCAAATCAACCAGATCTTCCGAAGGAGGGATCATAACGACTTGGAGGCTGTTCGACTTGACAGAACAACTGACAACGCAAACATACTGACTTCTGTTGGCATCGATCCGGATGAGGCCGTTCTGGACAATGAGTTTTTCATTGTTGAAGATGCCCAAGAGAAGGTAGAAGCAATAGGAGCAGTTTTTCAGGAAGTGTATACGGTCAACGATTCTCGTAGGCCGAATCACGACTTGGAGAACAGAGCCTTGCTTAACCATTTCTACCTTCGAAATGAAATACAGCAGTGGCGTTCGGAGAATCATGGTTTCACCAGATTCAATGATGAAAACAAGGCAGTTAATCCCTTGGCCCAAAATGGCTCTAATGCCATACTCATTTCGAAAGTGGCTCTCAAAGATATCTTCAACAGTTTGAAGAACAAAAAATCCACTGGAATAGACGGAATACCGAATATTGTGTTGCGTCATCTCCCCGAAGAGGCGGTAGAAATATACGCAATCCTGTTTAACAATGCTCTGAGTAATGCACATTACCCAGAGCATTGGAAGACGGCGGTAGTGCAACCCATCCCCAAAAGGGACAAGGATTCCTCGCTTCCGAAAAATCTTCGGTCGATAAGTCTCCTCCCTTGCATAAGCAAGGTTTTTGAAAAGATTGTTAATAGAGTCCTGATACAGTGGACTGAGGACAAAAAAATAATACCGAATAACCAATTTGGATTTAGGGCGGGGCATGATACTGTACATGCCGCGTCAAAATTGGTTTCGGACATACAATGGAACAGGAACAAGAAGCAATGCACCGGGGCCTGCCTTGTTGACTTGGAAAAGGCATTCGACACCGTCTGGTTAGAAGGCCTCTTCCTTAAGTTGACGAGGTTGGGTATAAGCAAAGAACTGCTTTACACGATTTATAATATGGTGACAGGTAGAAAGTTTGTTGTCAAGAGTAGCAACAAGGTTTCTACTAATGTCTTTTACATAAAAAATGGGCTCCAGCAGGGCGCAGTAAACTCACCAATTCTTTTCACTATTTTTACCAGTGAATTAATTGGTTCCATGCAGTACCTGATTGCGTACGCGGACGATTGGATCGCGTACAGAACGGCGCCGAAGATTGAAGTAATTAATATCCTCTTGCAGCGTGATTTCGAGAAAATCCAGCGATTTTGCGACGACTGGAAGTTGAAAATCAACTTCCAGAAGTGTGAAACCATTCTGTTCCGAACTCCGTTGTACAGGGCTTCAAGGGACACGAATATAAACTGGCGTAAGTTCGGCATTTTGGACCCACATAGGCGACCATTAGCTATGAAGAATGTGGTGAGATATTTGGGCATTATGCTGGACCATTTTCTGTATGGAAATATCCATGCAGCAACTGGTCTGGCCAAAGCCAGAAAAGCCTTCGCTATGGCAAGTAGGTTGTTTTACAGCAGCCAACTTGATTCCAGGGTGAAGGTTATCTGCTACACGGCTCTAGTCCGACCTATCATGGTATACGGCTGTCCGGTGTGGTTCAACTTGAGTCCTTCTCAGATGGAAAGGATGAGGGTCTTCGAGAGGCAATGTCTTCGGGCTTGCCTTAAGATGTACAGAACCCCAGAATCTGAGTACAAGAAGTTCTATTCCAATGAAATCTTGTACAACGCAGCAAACGTGAACAGGGTGGATAATTTTATTATTAAACTGGTTCGAAGGCATGTTGCAAGAGCAATGACATCAGAAAACGATCTGATATTCGGAGCCTACTACCCAAATGATTCATATCACGAGAGCGCAAGCCGGAGTGGATTCATTCCACCGGAAGCGTTCTTGTACCTGGACCGACTTGGCTTGGTGCAGGATGCGGAGGGATGTCCACTTCTCTACCATGTCATGAGACGGACGGTGGACAAGCGAGTGCTCTACGAGAGCAATGTTGGAACTGAAAATCCGGGTGATCTTCGGTTCAGCACATCCATCCCTATTCGCGACATTAAGGATCGGGAGCGGGATAGGCACTTTTACTGGTGGCTAGAGCCACATCTGGTTGCCCAGCTGCCGTCAGCTGAAGCCGATATTGGTCCTACGGACAACTTACATTTAGGATAAGGTAGAATAAGTTAGGATTATGTTATAAATTACCATAAAAAAAAAAAAAAAAAAAAAAATAATAATAAAAAAAAAAAAAAATATTTGTGAATTTAATTAGTTTAAGATAGTTATATGTAGGTTAAGTGTTATAAATAGATTAAGGTAAAAAAAAAAGAAATTAGTTGCTAAGTTTTTTTATACAAGTTTTCTTAGTATTAAGTAAGTAGAATTATGTAAATATAGTAAACATTTACAAAATAATATCCATAAGCTGAAAAGCAATTAAAATTAAAAAACATATAAACTTAGAGTGCCCGTCTAGGGCCAGTAAGATAGATTTGTAAGTTTTTAATACATTATAAACTAGTTAAGTATTTTGTCTAGATTTAAGAAAATTAACTGAAAAATAAAAAATACATTTTAAACTAAAAACTATTGCCAGTGCTTTAGATGTGGTCACCTTGGGTTCATATCCCGACGGGAAAAAAGTTTTCTTTTTCTTTTTAAAATCAAAATTAATTAAATAAAAACAAGTGCACTGCGGTAACATCGTACGATGGGCGATGAGCGGATCGCTCAGAAGGATGACATAGGCGAGGGATCAGACGACCTATCAATGGTCCCCAGCAGCGTAACGAAGAGGAGATGTTCAAATTTTGCGAAGAGGAGTGCGTGCCGAAAAAAGGTGGAGGGGTGTGAGACCCCTCAAAATAAGCAAGTTGTCGGCGAAGAAACAGCTATAAAGGAGCCCGAAGAATTCCCGTACGTCTCCGACGACGGTGAAGGGCATTATGAACTCAGCAGCAACAGCTTTGCTTCCTTGGCGTCCTCAGACACAGGGGGCGAGCTAGAGGACTTTGTACGCGCCCAAATGGACATTGTCAACGGTTACAGCGATAAGGTTCAGCAGCTGGTCAAGGGTCTCCAGGAGCTCCGAGCCTAGTTTGAGGCAGGAGGGTCGGAAGCCAAAGCTGCTGAGCTTCAGGAAACATCAGAAGCAGCAGTCGCAACATCAGCAACAACAGCAGCAGCCACAGATGCAACTGCGATAACAGCAGCAGCTAAAGCTATACTATAATTCCAGATAACCAATTCGGTTTCAAAGCAGGGCATGACAATATCCATGCCGTGTCGAAACTCGTATCGGGCATTCAATGCAATAAAAGTAAGAAACAATGCACCGGTGCCTACCTGATCGACTTGGAGAAGGCCTTCGACACCGTTTGGCTAGAGGGTCTTTTCTATAAATTGAGCTGGCTGGCCATCAGTAAACCATTAATGTACCTTCCTGTTAATATTCTTGCCGGTAGACGGTTCGTCGTGAAACACGGCAATGTGACCTCTACCGGTATATTTCAAATAAAAAATTACCTGCAACAAGGAGCGGTTAATTCACCAATTCTGTTCAATATTTATACGAGCGATCTCGTAGGTTCTCTTCAAGACGAGTATGAGTATGCAGACGACTTGGTGGCTAACAGAACAGCTCCGAAGATCGATATTATTGTCATCCTTTTGCAGCTTGACTTTGAGTTGATCCAGAGTTATTTCGACGAGTGGAAATTAAAGATCAATTTTCAGAAGTCGGAAACCACTGTCTAAGGCCTCGGCGGATACCAAAAAGAATTGGCGTAAGTTCTCAATCGTTGGACAGCACGGGCAGCGACTGGCATGTCGAACTGTAGTCAACTACCTGGGAAGCTCCTTGGATCATTTCCTATATTTTAAGAAATATGTAGATATGTCCCCCCAGAAGCATTCGTCTACCTGGACCAGAACAGCCTGATACAGGACAAAGATGCGGTTCCGATAATCTTTCATATCGCTCGTAACGTTGTGGATGGGCGACTCAACTACGACCGTTCTGTCGTTGAGCTGAGCACTGAAGATCGTCTCCGGTTCAGTAGGTCCGTCTCCCTCTGAGACATAGTTGACTGTAGACGTCAACACCGAAAATATTGGTGGTTGAGTACGAATGAGGCGATTCCGTCTGCGAACCCTTTAGATCTGGGGTAGACTGGGGTTGGCTCAGACCTAGTCGGTCGCAGGCAATGGATTGGGCGTCTGTCTGCCCGAAATTGAAAATTGACCGACCACGGCGGCTCACATATTTTTACAGTAGTTTTTAATGTACAAAGAAAATACTGAACTTATAAAACAGTCTTAAAATCTGAACTGACAGCGTACGAAATTAGTGGCTGGTCCTAAATTTCTCCAATAGCCGCGTTGAAAGTACAATATTGCAGAATGTCAACAAGCATTTTTGGTAGATGGTCAAACCTTCACTGCCGTAGACCTCAAAATTTCCCACCAGTGGTTTACTTCACATCAATCATAAGAAACGGTAATCAAAAACATGTCTGGAAACAAGTTAACGTAAACTATGGGCCATTATTGCATACATGCATACATGGCAAGATACCCTAAAAGCCTCCGCTGAGATACATTGGAGAGATATAACCTGTCCAGTAACTGCCAATGCTGCACTCATCTTGGGCAACGATGCTCCTACGCATCTCACAATGAAAATTAGAGGCATAATTACCTCCTCTATTATATATGTCTTTTTAAACAAATTAGTTATCCAGGGTAGGGAACCTAATCAGCAATAGGAAGAATGTGCCAGCTAGCTAAAACTTTAATTCATAGAACACTTACCGATTTAAACAGTTTAGTTGATTGCCTCACAAACCAAGAGGGAAAACTTGCCCCACGGTGTCGAGGTAAAATAATTCAATTAATAACCACTTTAAGAAAACTCTTCAGGAAAATTCCTCTAAGATTAGGTGAAGCAGATACCAGACCCCTAGAAAGGTTAAATTTTGCCTTCATGCGCAAATCCACCGCACAAGGTGTAGTGTTACCCTTTTTATGAAACCTAATTAGAACTTTCACAATCAACTTTCTACCTGTCGTTATATTATAGCTGTACTTTACCTAACGTCAACGTGAGCACAAGCCTTGTAGACGATCTACAAAACAATTCTTGTTGCTTTTACATTTTCTAAGATATCATTGACAAGAAGAACTCACACTAGCGCAGCCCGTTAAAGTGTAAACTATACTGCCGAATTTCCAAAGGAAATTTAGAAAGTTCTAAAACAAAACATGAATTTAAAAAAAACACTTTTTATTTATTTTTTTTTTTCAGTTTATTACATAAAAGTTAAAGTTTACGTCTCTTGCTTTGATACTTTTTGCAACCTTTGCCGTACCATCCACCTTGAATCCTAATTAGCTTATTGCTTCGAACAGACTTTGTAGGTGGCAATTCTTTGTTTCTAGTATTATCGCAGCATTCACACAATATAAAGACTTCTTTCACAAATTTGCTGAGTCTTGTCTCATAAGACCACTTTTTATAAAATTGACAATCAAGCTCAGCATAATTATCGAAGCAGAACTCACACGCAGCTGCTTTTCGATTCATTTGAAATATAGGTACAATTTGGCAACTCCACAAATTTATTCCTGGGGGAGGAGGACATACTATACTATGCAAACCAGAGTATGCATAGCTGACATCAAACCAAAATGGAAGTTTACTTTCATTTTCATTGCAAACATTTTCGTTATTCATGACTTCTTTCCAAAAATCACCTTGTCTTCTTCGATTTAAATTGGTTATAGGCGATGTTTTATCTAAGGAAAAAGGAGTTTGAATAAAAGGTGAATGAGATAAAAATGTTTCGAATTCCGGATTACTTAATTGTGTTCTTTTTGGAAAATCTATATTATCTTCGGTTTCCACTTTTATACTTTCACTTATTTCTTGCAATTGTGGTTGCGACACTGTATGAAGTTCTTCTTTAAGTAATTTAGTAGCATGGGCAAATATAGGATCTTTTCTTTTATCATAAGGTGGGACTGGGATATTCAAACATTTCATTAATAATTTCATTACATTATCACATTTACCGTTAATTTTCAGACTGGATATACTATCCTTTGGTGTCCACTGTAAATTTACTATACAAATCTTTGCTCTGTTTTTAGATGCTCGATCCATTTGCCAAAGCCAAGTATATTTCTTTAAAACCTTTAAACTTGAGCCCAAGCAAAGTATTACATCTGCCTTATCAGCATTATGGCAAGCACCAACCCAATTTAGTGGTGATTGAACTGTACCTTTCTCTCCAAAGTGTACAATAGTATCTATTAGAGGACTTTCGCAGACATAACATCTTCTGTTTGTTTTATGGGAATATCGCCCTGTTATTTCAGTCGTATCGAATAATCTCCAATATACTGCATTAGGTTTGCAATTAGAACATACTTCAATGTACATGTTTCCATGAATCTCAGATAGAGACGTTGCAGGAAGGCCGGATCGCAGGTGGAGTCCATCACAATTCTGCGATACAACATGCCGCAATAATTTTCTTCTATGAAGCTCGAATAACGCCATATGTGTAAAAGTAGGGTTTGCAAGTGACAAATCATGGTGTCCAATCTCCTCTCCTTTTTGAAGGAGTGTCCATATCCCATTTGTTCCTCTGTAATCTGGTATTCGTGCAGATGTACTTATTCCCGCCCCCGTATAGCATACACGATGTTTTGCTTGGGATATTATTGTTGCCAGTTGTACAACTTTTTTTTCAATTAGAAGTATTGGATCCTCCTTTTCTATTATACGATCTTTGTAGAGCAGTATACGTTCCCGGCGTGTCTTGATTTGTTGTACTAGATCAGCATATTTTTCAAGAAAACAATTTTCCTCTGGTGTTCTGATGTCTTCACATTTGTTCAATAAGATTGAAATCTTCAAAAAAAGAAAATAATAAATAAATAAGTTATATTAACTAATTTTTAATTAGTTTTTTAGTTATATTTAAATTTTGTTCGGAATATATACGAAAACAATGTTAAAAACAATTAGTGTTGTTGTAACGGAAGTCCTTGTCATGAACATTTCTTAAATTAATAAGTGGGTATCTGCCATGTGCATAAATGTCAGAACGATTTATACAAACGTAAAATAGACAAAGTATTATTATTATTACACTTTATGAGGATATAATTTAAATTTTACACTTATATAGACAATGAGCACTAGCTGCCAAGATTTCGGCTCTTAGGTTTCATTTAGATATCTATATTAAGACTATTAGATATCTATATTAAGACTAAGACAAAGATTATACCATAATTTCGGATGATTAGGTTAGAGTTATTAATGAAGGATTCAACGTCCCTGCCTCTGGTATTGGTGGTATTTGAGCCTCACAGAACACTCCAGGCGTTGACATCAATCACTAGGATAAATGGGAAGTGGATTTGAAGAATAATATTTTCCAAGTCGTCTTTTAAGAAAGTTTTTACGAGCAGGATGTAAATTAACACCAGTGTAAATTTGACTTTAAATACACACAGCGAGAGTTTATATATTAGAGCTGATAGGAATTTTTCTATACCTTGTTTTGAAGAGGTGTTATGAGAGTAGTTGTCTTTGATATTTAAGAAGTTGGAGTTTGTTGAGAGATTGCTGAAGTTGTTGTTGGTATTGAGGGATTTGGGCGTGTGGATGTTGCGTTTTTGTTAGCTATTGGATTGGTTACGGCGGAGAGATAGCACCGACTGATTTGCGGCTTATGTCTGCTACTGATTTGCTCAGTTGCTTAGTTTTCTCAGTGTAGGATTGGTTAGAGACAGAAGGGTACGTTTGGTTGTATGTTCTTTTGGTTTTGGCAAGGTTATATTTATTTTTGGTCTTGATATTCAAGATTTCTTTCTACGAAAGTTCAAACGGAAGCGTGCCGACATCTGCCAAGTGTATGAACACGCGATTTACTAACAAGAGCAAGAACAACTGGCGATTGAGCGAGAAAGAAATAGTACTAGACTTGAGCGCACTGAAAAAAAAGACTAACTGTCAAATAGTCACCACGATGTTTGCTCTATGAGAGCTAGACGGAGACTGTAGACAAAGTGAACGAACGAGAAAATAGTAGTGTGCAAATGAGTCGGCAGTCATTAACAGACCTCCGCAGTGTCAACACATGTTTTGTCTTTCGTGTGTGCATAGAAACAATAAGAGATTAGTTGAGTCGTCATAGAGACACAAAATCTTTAAGGTCGGATCAGCCCAGTGGGTATTGCCAGTGCTTTAGATGTGGTCACCTTGGGTTCATATCCCGACGGGAAAAAAGTTTTCTTTTTCTTTTTAAAATCAAAATTAATTAAATAAAAACAAGTGCACTGCGGTAACATCGTACGATGGGCGATGAGCGGATCGCTCAGAAGGATGACATAGGCGAGGGATCAGACGACCTATCAATGGTCCCCAGCAGCGTAACGAAGAGGAGATGTTCAAATTTTGCGAAGAGGAGTGCGTGCCGAAAAAAGGTGGAGGGGTGTGAGACCCCTCAAAATAAGCAAGTTGTCGGCGAAGAAACAGCTATAAAGGAGCCCGAAGAATTCCCGTACGTCTCCGACGGCGGTGAAGGGCATTATGAACTCAGCAGCAACAGCTTTGCTTCCTTGGCGTCCTCAGACACAGAGGGCGAGCTAGAGGATTTTGTCCGCGCCCAAATGGACATTGTCAACGGTTACAGCGATAAGGTTCAGCAGCTGGTCAAGGGTCTCCAGGAGCTCCGAGCCTAGTTTGAGGCAGGAGGGTCGGAAGCCAAAGCTGCTGAGCTTCAGGAAACATCAGAAGCAGCAGTCGCAACATCAGCAACAACAGCAGCAGCCACAGATGCAACTGCGACAACAGCAGCAGCTAAAGCTATACTATAATTCCAGATAACCAATTCGGTTTCAAAGCAGGGCATGACACTATCCATGCCGTGTCGAAACTCGTATCGGGCATTCAATGGAATAAAAGTAAGAAACAATGCACCGGTGCCTACCTGATCGACTTGGAGAAGGCCTTCGACACCGTTTGGCTAGAGGGTCTTTTCTATAAATTGAGCGGGCTGGCCATCAGTAAACCATTAATGTACCTTCTTGTTAATATTCTTGCCGGTAGACGGTTCGTCGTGAAACACGGCAATGTGACCTCTACCGGTATATTTCAAGTAAAAAATTACCTGCAACAAGGAGCGGTTAATTCACCAATTCTGTTCAATATTTATACGAGCGATCTCGTAGGTTCTCTTCAAGACGAGTATGAGTATGCAGACGACTTGGTGGCTAACAGAACAGCTCCGAAGATCGATATTATTGTCATCCTTTTGCAGCTTGACTTTGAGTTGATCCAGAGTTATTTCGACGAGTGGAAATTAAAGATCAATTTTCAGAAGTCGGAAACCACTGTCTAAAGCCTCGGCGGATACCAAAAAGAATTGGCGTAAGTTCTCAATCGTTGGACAGCACGGACAGCGACTGGCATGTCGAACTGTAGTCAACTACCTGGGAAGCTCCTTGGATTATTTCCTATATTTTAAGAAATATGTAGATATGTCCCCCCAGATGCATTCGTCTACCTGGACCAGAACAGCCTGATACAGGACAAAGATGCGGTTCCGATAATCTTTCATATCGCTCGTAACGTTGTGGATGGGCGACTCAACTACGACCGTTCTGTCGTTGAGCTGAGCACTGAAGATCGTCTCCGGTTCAGTAGGTCCGTCTCCCTCTGAGACATAGTTGACTGTAGACGTCAACACCGAAAATATTGGTGGTTGAGTACGAATGAGGCAATTCCGTCTGCGAACCCTTTAGATCTGGGGTAGACTGGGGTTGGCTCAGACCTAGTCGGTCGCAGGCAATGGATTGGGCGTCTGTCTGCCCGAAATTGAAAATTGACCGACCACGGCGGCTCACATATTTTTACAGTAGTTTTTAATGTACAAAGAAAATACTGAACTTATAAAACAGTCTTAAAATCTGAACTGACAGCGTACGAAATTAGTGGCTGGTCCTAAATTTCTCCAATAGCCGCGTTGAAAGTAGAATATTGCAGAATGTCAACAAGCATTTTTGGTAGATGGTCAAACCTTCACTGCCGTAGACCTCAAAATTTCCCACCAGTGGTTTACTTCACATCAATCATAAGAAACGGTAATCAAAAACATGTCTGGAAACAAGTTAACGTAAACTATGGGCCATTATTGCATACATGCATACATGGCAAGATACCCTAAAAGCCTCCGCTGAGATACATTGGAGAGATATAACCTGTCCAGTAACTGCCAATGCTGCACTCATCTTGGGCAACGATGCTCCTACGCATCTCACAATGAAAATTAGAGGCATAATTACCTCCTCTATTATATATGTCTTTTTAAACAAATTAGTTATCCAGGGTAGGGAACCTAATCAGCAATAGGAAGAATGTGCCAGCTAGCTAAAACTTTAATTCATAGAACACTTACCGATTTAAACAGTTTAGTTGATTGCCTCACAAACCAAGAGGGAAAACTTGCCCCACGGTGTCGAGGTAAAATAATTCAATTAATAACCACTTTAAGAAAACTCTTCAGGAAAATTCCTCTAAGATTAGGTGAAGCAGATACCAGACCCCTAGAGGGGTTAAATTTTGTCTTCATACGCAAATCCACCGCACAAGGTGTAGTATTACCCTTTTTATGAAACCTAATTAGAACTTTCACAATCAACTTTCTACCTGTCGTTATATTATAGCTGTACTTTACCTAACGTCAACGTGAGCACAAGCCTTGTAGACGATCTACAAAACAATTCTTGTTGCTTTTACATTTTCTTAGATATCATTGACAAGAAGAACTCACACTAGCGCAGCCCGTTAAAGTGTAAACTATACCGCCGAATTTCCAAAGGAAATTTAGAAAGTTCTAAAACAAAACATGAATTTAAAAAAAAACACTTTTTATTTATTTTTTTTTTTCTATTCAGTTTATTAGATAAAAGTTAAAGTTTACGTCTCTTGCTTTGATACTTTTTGCAACCTTTGCCGTACCATCCACCTTGAATCCTAATTAGCTTATTGCTTCGAACAGACTTTGTAGGTGGCAATTCTTTGTTTCTAGTATTATCGCAGCATTCACACAATATAAATACTTCTTTCACAAATTTGCTGAGTCTTGTCTCATAAGACCACTTTTTATAAAATTGACAATCAAGCTCAGCATAATTATCGAAGCAGAACTCACACGCAGCTGCTTTTCGATTCATTTGAAATATAGGTACAATTTGGCAACTCCACAAATTTATTCCTGGGGGAGGAGGACATACTATACTATGCAAACCAGAGTATGCATAGCTGACATCAAACCAAAATGGAAGTTTACTTTCATTTTCATTGCAAACATTTTCGTTATTCATGACTTCTTTCCAAAAATCACCTTGTCTTCTTCGATTTAAATTGGTTATAGGCGATGTTTTATCTAAGGAAAAAGGAGTTTGAATAAAAGGTGAATGAGAAAAAAATGTTTCGAATTCCGCATTACTTAATTGTGTTCTTTTTGGAGAATCTATATTATCTTCGGTTTCCACTTTTATACTTTCACTTATTTCTTGCAATTGTGGTTGCGACACTGTATGAAGTTCTTCTTTAAGTAATTTAGTAGCATGGGCAAATATAGGATATTTTCTTTTATCATAAGGTGGGACTGGGATATTCAAACATTTCATTAATAATTTCATTACATTATCACATTTACCGTTAATTTTCAGACTGGATATACTATCCTTTGGTGTCCACTGTAAATTTACTATACAAATTTTTGCTCTATTTTTAGATGCTCGATCCATTTGCCAAAGCCAAGTATATTTCTTTAAAACCTTTAAACTTGAGCCCAAGAAGAGTATTACATCTGCCTTATCAGCATTATGGTAAGCACCAACCCAATTTATTGGTGATTGAACTGTACCTTTCTCTCCAAAGTGTACAATAGTATCTATTAGAGGACTTTCGCAGACATAACATCTTCTGTTTGTTTTATGGGAATATCGCCCTGTTATTTCAGTCGTATCGAATAATCTCCAATATACTGCATTAGGTTTGCAATTAGAACATACTTCAATGTACATGTTTCCATAAATCTCAGATAGAGACGTTGCAGGAAGGCCGGATCGCAAGTGGAGTCCATCACAATTCTGCGATACAACATAATAATAATAATTGTTGGCGCTACAGTCCAAAGGGGGACCAGGGCCTAGCTTGCTCATCAACTACTTGTGTTGTGCGCGCTACTGTTCTCTCACGAGTAGAAGGGACCTACAGTTTTTTGCCGACTCCGAACAGCGAAATTTGAGAAGCTTTCTTAGACAGTTATTACTCTTTGAGTGTTGTCAGCAGCTCGAAAGAGGTGGTGCCGTGAAATATTAGAAAAATTGGTGTTGAACTGGGAGTCGAAACTAGACCCTTCGGCGTGTGAGCGTCGCACTCTACCCACTACGCCACGGCGACCACCTGCGATACAACATGCCGCAATAATTTTCTTCTATGAAGCTCGAATAACGCCATATGTGTAAAAGTAGGGTTTGTAAGTGACAAATCTGGTGTCCAATCTCCTCTCCTTTTTGAAGGAGTGTCCATATCCCATTTGTTCCTCTGTAATCTGGTATTCGTGCAGATGTACTTATTCCCGCCCCCGTATAGCATACAAGATGTTTTGCTTGGGATATTATTGTTGCCAGTTGTACAACTTTTTTTTCAATTAGAAGTATTGGATCCTCCTTTTCTATTATACTATCTTTGTAGAGCATTATACCTTCCCGGCGTGTCTTGATTTGTTGTACTAGATCAGCATATTTTTCAAGAAAACAATTTTCCTCTGGTGTTCTGATGTCTTCACATTTGTTCAATAAGATTGAAATCTTCAAAAAAAAGAAAATAATAAATAAATAAGTTATATTAACTAATTTTTAATTAGTTTTTTAGTTATATTTAAATTTTGTTCGGAATATATACGAAAACAATGTTAAAAACAATTAGTGTTGTTGTAACGGAAGTCCTTGTCATGAACATTTCTTAAATTAATAAGTGGGTATCTGCCATGTGCATAAATGTCAGAACGATTTATACAAACGTAAAATAGACAAAGTATTATTATTATTACACTTTATGAGGAAATAATTTAAATTTTACACTTATATAAACAATGAGCACTAGCTGCCAAGATTTCGGCTCTTAGGTTTAATTTAGATATCTATATTAAGACTAAGACAAAGATTATACCATAATTTCGGATGATTACGTTAAAGTTATTAATGAAGGACTCAACGTCCCTGCCTCTGGTATTGGTGGTATTTGAGCCCCACAGAACACTCCAGGCGTTGACATCAACCACTAGGGTAAATGGGAAGTGGATTTGAAGAATAATATTTTCCAAGTCGTCTTTTGAGAAAGTTTTTACGGGCAGGATGTAAATTAACACCAGTGTAAATTTGACTTTAAATACAAATTCGAAAGCGAGAGTTTATATATTAGAGCTGATAGGAATTTTTCTATACCTTGTTTTGAAGAGGTGTTATGAGAGTAGTTATTTTTGATATTTAAGAAGTTGGAGTTTGTTGAGAGATTACTGAAGTTGTTGTTGGTATTGAGGGGTTAGGGCGTGTGGATGTTGCGTTTTTGTTAGCTATTGGATTGGTTACGGCGGAGAGATAGCACCGACTGATTTGCGGCTTATGTCTGCTACTGATTTGCTCAGTTGCTTAGTTTTCTCAGTGTAGGATTGGTTAGAGACAGAAGGGTACGTTTGGTTGTATGTTCTTTTTGTTTTGGCAAGGTTATATTTATTTTTGGTCTTGATATTCAAGATTTCTTTAATTTGCAAATATTTTGGGCAAGAGGTTGGCGATATAAGTACGAATCGCGGGTTTTCTACGAAAGTTGTTGTTTTATTTTTCTTTGAACGGGGTTCAAACGGAAGCGTGCCGACATCTGCCAAGTGTATGAACACGCGATTTACTAACAAGAGCAAGAACAACTGGCGATTGAGCGAGAAAGAAATAGTACTAGACTTGAGCGCACTGAAAAAAAAGACTAACTGTCAAATAGTCACCACGATGTTTGCTCTATGAGAGCTAGACGGAGACTGTAGACAAAGTGAACGAACGAGAAAATAGTAGTGTGCAAATGAGTCGGCAGTCATTAACAGACCTCCGCAGTGTCAACACATGTTTTGTCTTTCGTGTGTGCATAGAAACAATAAGAGATTAGTTGAGTCGTCATAGAGACACAAAATCTTTAAGGTCGGATCAGCCCAGTGGGTATTGCCAGTGCTTTTCAGTCGATCGTAAACATTCACCACGGAAGGACGTATATCGGCTGTGTAGTTCGTGTGTGGTTTAAATATTTTTTGTGCGATTCCTGGAAAAAGGGTGCGAAATTGCAAAAATTTTTGTGTCGGCTTTCCCGGAAAAGGGAACCGAAAGTACAATTTTTGGTCAGTTCTCAGAAAAAGAAACAGACAAATTTAAGTAAAGTGTGTGTTAGTGTTGGCTAACAAATGGAAGATCATTCTGAAATAGAGAGTGACGTGGGGTGTGAAAGCCACGAATTTCTGAAAAAACGCAAAATACTAAAGCCTAAACCAAATTTGGTAAGAAGGCGTATGAAAATGTATGACTCAAGTGAAAATGTCAACGACGATGAGGCGTCTTATAGTGGACGTGGGAACATTTTCGCCAAACTTGCCTCATCCAGGGCCGATGATCAGGCCGCTGAGGAGAGGGAGTTGGCGGAGAAGATCCGGGAGAAGGAGGAGCTGGAGGCCTTTATTAAAGCTCTCCAGCTAAAACTTGAGGCCAGGAAGAAACTGGCTATTGAGAAACGGCAGACGCAGCAACAGCTGCAGCAGTCCAAGCAGCAGAAGATGCAGCAGAAGATGCAGCAGTCTAAGCAGCCGCAGCCGGTGCCTCTAAATCACCAACAACAACAGCAGCAACAGATGCAGAAACCTAAGCTGCAACAGCTCCAAAAGCAACAACAACAGCAGCAACAAAGGAAGCAACAACAACAACAGCAGCAGAACCCGACCAATCAAAGGAAGAACACAAGGATGCCACCAATAAATGTAAGCGGGATGGACACCACTGACACCATAAAGGTATGTAAGTTGTCCGTAGGGGACAATTTTAAAATTAAAAATAAGGGATACCAAAAACAATTGGTCCACTGCTTATCAGTGGACAGTTACAAAAAGGTTAAGGACCAGATGACGGCAGCTGGGGTTGAGTTTTATA
This sequence comes from Eristalinus aeneus, assembly GCA_955652365.1. Classification (NCBI taxonomy): domain Eukaryota; kingdom Metazoa; phylum Arthropoda; class Insecta; order Diptera; family Syrphidae; genus Eristalinus; species Eristalinus aeneus. Next base: position 42,982,885 of record OY019130.1, read on the forward strand.
CTTTTACCCCGAAAGGTGAAAAAGTGCAGACGGTGCTTTTAAAGGGACTGGATGTTTCGGCTGAGCCGGAGAACATCCTTAAGTCACTTAAGGGACTCCAAATTGAGGACGTGGGGTTTGTAGCGGTTAGCCGCTTCTCCACCGTCCGTTCAAGAATGACGCCTGAGCGTCTGCTTCCCATCTTCTTGGTGCAAGTCACACCAGGAAGCCGAATGGAAAGTGTGAGATCTATTAAGATCCTGGACTCCCAGATGATTTCCTGGGAGAGGCTTAGAGGTGCCAGACGGATGCTCCTCTGCGCAAGATGCCAAATCTTTGGCCACGCCGCAGGAAACTGCAACAGGCAGCCAAGATGCAGCAAATGCGCAGAGATGCATCTGTCGGCGCGCTGTCCCCTGGGAGAGGGGAAAGTGGAGGACAGATCACGTTTAAAATGCGTGCATTGTGGGGAGAAGGGACATCCGTCTAGCTATCGCGGTTGCCCCAAGGTAAAGGCTATCCAGAAAAAGGATATGCTAAAAAAAGAGAAAGTGGTGAATTCGAGGCCGGTGCCTAGAATACCAGCCACACCTGTTACGCCGGTCATTTCCTACGCCCAGATGGCGTCTGGTAGACGCCCGGCAGAACAGACAGTGCCAAAAATCGTACCAGTACCTGTGGAGGCTCCGAATATGGGCTTCGCGGAGCTGTTCTCCATGATGGCCTCAATGAAGGCCCAAATGGAGCAGTTCCAAAGAGATCTTCTGCGGATGGACCGGGTCCTTTCGTCAAGACCCGCTGGGTCAGGTGCGTATCCGTTTTAATGGATACGCCAGCAGCTGGAGACCTATCGATCCTGGCAGTGAATGCAAATTCACTTGTCAGGATCGAAAGAAGGTTGATTTTACTCAACTTGTTGGAGTCCCATAAGCCTGATGTGTTAATGGTTAGTGAAACTAAGCTAAACCGGAAACACACAATCAGGTACAAAAACTACACAGTTATTCGAAGGGTCCGTCCCCACTCCACACAAGGGGGTGGGGTCGCTCTCTTCATTAAAAAGGGCATTCGCCATAGAATCGTGTATTGCGATGAGGTGCGAAGCTTCGGTGTGCTGGAAGCGTGTATTGCGTGCATTTCTCTCCAAGGTGGGAAGAAATTGTACGTAGTAGCGGTCTATGCACCAGATGCACCTCGGTCCACAGACTTCATTTCAGAGCTCGAAACTCTCTTTCGAAAGCTTCGTTTATGCGCAGAGGATAACTACTTTGTTGTCGCCGGCGATTTGAACGCGAAGAATGGGGTAATTCTGTTCCAAATCCCAGAGGAAATTCACTCCTTGAGTGGTTGACGCAGCACACTATTGAGTTCAAGCTAAATTTGCTTGCAACCGATAGACCGTCCTTTCCCAGAAGTGGGTCTTATTTAGATCTGATGCTAATTGACAGACGACTGACGTTACAGGACGTGAACAGACAAACTAGGAACTGCTTAACAACGGTAGAGTACGACAGTGATCACTGTGGGCTCGCCGCAGTAATTCGGTTCCCGAACGAGATCGTGGAACTGGAGGAATTCGTGGAATCGTATCCTTACAATTATTGTAAGGCTCGTTGGCCGCGCTTCTCCAGAGTCCTTGCCAGAGAAATGTGTTCGAATGACTTAACGCCACCGTCGAACAGAAACCTAACGAACGAGGAAGTTGACAGGTACCTCATACAAATGGACACTACGATTAAACGTACTATGGACAAAACGATTCCAAAAGTATCACCGAGAACAGATGGCGACATCTATCGGAACGATACAATCGACGCACTGCACGCCCAAAAAAGCAGACTGCTGTCGAGAATCAAGACACTTTACAGACGATTTACAGACCGAGACGACCAGGAACTGAGGTCGCTCAAGTCGCAAATGAAAAACCTCCGGAGTTTGATTCGGTTGAATTATAGAATTGCTATCAATTCATATTGGGGAAATAAGATTCGGGCTGTTCATTCGAACGGTCCGGGTATGTTCCCCCAAATCAACCAGATCTTCCGAAGGAGGGATCATAACGACTTGGAGGCTGTTCGACTTGACAGAACAACTGACAACGCAAACATACTGACTTCTGTTGGCATCGATCCGGATGAGGCCGTTCTGGACAATGAGTTTTTCATTGTTGAAGATGCCCAAGAGAAGGTAGAAGCAATAGGAGCAGTTTTTCAGGAAGTGTATACGGTCAACGATTCTCGTAGGCCGAATCACGACTTGGAGAACAGAGCCTTGCTTAACCATTTCTACCTTCGAAATGAAATACAGCAGTGGCGTTCGGAGAATCATGGTTTCACCAGATTCAATGATGAAAACAAGGCAGTTAATCCCTTGGCCCAAAATGGCTCTAATGCCATACTCATTTCGAAAGTGGCTCTCAAAGATATCTTCAACAGTTTGAAGAACAAAAAATCCACTGGAATAGACGGAATACCGAATATTGTGTTGCGTCATCTCCCCGAAGAGGCGGTAGAAATATACGCAATCCTGTTTAACAATGCTCTGAGTAATGCACATTACCCAGAGCATTGGAAGACGGCGGTAGTGCAACCCATCCCCAAAAGGGACAAGGATTCCTCGCTTCCGAAAAATCTTCGGTCGATAAGTCTCCTCCCTTGCATAAGCAAGGTTTTTGAAAAGATTGTTAATAGAGTCCTGATACAGTGGACTGAGGACAAAAAAATAATACCGAATAACCAATTTGGATTTAGGGCGGGGCATGATACTGTACATGCCGCGTCAAAATTGGTTTCGGACATACAATGGAACAGGAACAAGAAGCAATGCACCGGGGCCTGCCTTGTTGACTTGGAAAAGGCATTCGACACCGTCTGGTTAGAAGGCCTCTTCCTTAAGTTGACGAGGTTGGGTATAAGCAAAGAACTGCTTTACACGATTTATAATATGGTGACAGGTAGAAAGTTTGTTGTCAAGAGTAGCAACAAGGTTTCTACTAATGTCTTTTACATAAAAAATGGGCTCCAGCAGGGCGCAGTAAACTCACCAATTCTTTTCACTATTTTTACCAGTGAATTAATTGGTTCCATGCAGTACCTGATTGCGTACGCGGACGATTGGATCGCGTACAGAACGGCGCCGAAGATTGAAGTAATTAATATCCTCTTGCAGCGTGATTTCGAGAAAATCCAGCGATTTTGCGACGACTGGAAGTTGAAAATCAACTTCCAGAAGTGTGAAACCATTCTGTTCCGAACTCCGTTGTACAGGGCTTCAAGGGACACGAATATAAACTGGCGTAAGTTCGGCATTTTGGACCCACATAGGCGACCATTAGCTATGAAGAATGTGGTGAGATATTTGGGCATTATGCTGGACCATTTTCTGTATGGAAATATCCATGCAGCAACTGGTCTGGCCAAAGCCAGAAAAGCCTTCGCTATGGCAAGTAGGTTGTTTTACAGCAGCCAACTTGATTCCAGGGTGAAGGTTATCTGCTACACGGCTCTAGTCCGACCTATCATGGTATACGGCTGTCCGGTGTGGTTCAACTTGAGTCCTTCTCAGATGGAAAGGATGAGGGTCTTCGAGAGGCAATGTCTTCGGGCTTGCCTTAAGATGTACAGAACCCCAGAATCTGAGTACAAGAAGTTCTATTCCAATGAAATCTTGTACAACGCAGCAAACGTGAACAGGGTGGATAATTTTATTATTAAACTGGTTCGAAGGCATGTTGCAAGAGCAATGACATCAGAAAACGATCTGATATTCGGAGCCTACTACCCAAATGATTCATATCACGAGAGCGCAAGCCGGAGTGGATTCATTCCACCGGAAGCGTTCTTGTACCTGGACCGACTTGGCTTGGTGCAGGATGCGGAGGGATGTCCACTTCTCTACCATGTCATGAGACGGACGGTGGACAAGCGAGTGCTCTACGAGAGCAATGTTGGAACTGAAAATCCGGGTGATCTTCGGTTCAGCACATCCATCCCTATTCGCGACATTAAGGATCGGGAGCGGGATAGGCACTTTTACTGGTGGCTAGAGCCACATCTGGTTGCCCAGCTGCCGTCAGCTGAAGCCGATATTGGTCCTACGGACAACTTACATTTAGGATAAGGTAGAATAAGTTAGGATTATGTTATAAATTACCATAAAAAAAAAAAAAAAAAAAAAAAAAAATAATAAAAAAAAAAAAAAATATTTGTGAATTTAATTAGTTTAAGATAGTTATATGTAGGTTAAGTGTTATAAATAGATTAAGGTAAAAAAAAAAGAAATTAGTTGCTAAGTTTTTTTATACAAGTTTTCTTAGTATTAAGTAAGTAGAATTATGTAAATATAGTAAACATTTACAAAATAATATCCATAAGCTGAAAAGCAATTAAAATTAAAAAACATATAAACTTAGAGTGCCCGTCTAGGGCCAGTAAGATAGATTTGTAAGTTTTTAATACATTATAAACTAGTTAAGTATTTTGTCTAGATTTAAGAAAATTAACTGAAAAATAAAAAATACATTTTAAACTAAAAACTATTGCCAGTGCTTTAGATGTGGTCACCTTGGGTTCATATCCCGACGGGAAAAAAGTTTTCTTTTTCTTTTTAAAATCAAAATTAATTAAATAAAAACAAGTGCACTGCGGTAACATCGTACGATGGGCGATGAGCGGATCGCTCAGAAGGATGACATAGGCGAGGGATCAGACGACCTATCAATGGTCCCCAGCAGCGTAACGAAGAGGAGATGTTCAAATTTTGCGAAGAGGAGTGCGTGCCGAAAAAAGGTGGAGGGGTGTGAGACCCCTCAAAATAAGCAAGTTGTCGGCGAAGAAACAGCTATAAAGGAGCCCGAAGAATTCCCGTACGTCTCCGACGACGGTGAAGGGCATTATGAACTCAGCAGCAACAGCTTTGCTTCCTTGGCGTCCTCAGACACAGGGGGCGAGCTAGAGGACTTTGTACGCGCCCAAATGGACATTGTCAACGGTTACAGCGATAAGGTTCAGCAGCTGGTCAAGGGTCTCCAGGAGCTCCGAGCCTAGTTTGAGGCAGGAGGGTCGGAAGCCAAAGCTGCTGAGCTTCAGGAAACATCAGAAGCAGCAGTCGCAACATCAGCAACAACAGCAGCAGCCACAGATGCAACTGCGATAACAGCAGCAGCTAAAGCTATACTATAATTCCAGATAACCAATTCGGTTTCAAAGCAGGGCATGACAATATCCATGCCGTGTCGAAACTCGTATCGGGCATTCAATGCAATAAAAGTAAGAAACAATGCACCGGTGCCTACCTGATCGACTTGGAGAAGGCCTTCGACACCGTTTGGCTAGAGGGTCTTTTCTATAAATTGAGCTGGCTGGCCATCAGTAAACCATTAATGTACCTTCCTGTTAATATTCTTGCCGGTAGACGGTTCGTCGTGAAACACGGCAATGTGACCTCTACCGGTATATTTCAAGTAAAAAATTACCTGCAACAAGGAGCGGTTAATTCACCAATTCTGTTCAATATTTATACGAGCGATCTCGTAGGTTCTCTTCAAGACGAGTATGAGTATGCAGACGACTTGGTGGCTAACAGAACAGCTCCGAAGATCGATATTATTGTCATCCTTTTGCAGCTTGACTTTGAGTTGATCCAGAGTTATTTCGACGAGTGGAAATTAAAGATCAATTTTCAGAAGTCGGAAACCACTATCTAAAGCCTCGGCGGATACCAAAAAGAATTGGTGTAAGTTCTCAATCGTTGGACAGCACGGACAGCGACTGGCATGTCGAACTGTAGTCAACTACCTGGGAAGCTCCTTGGATCATTTCCTATATTTTAAGAAATATGTAGATATGTCCCCCCAGAAGCATTCGTCTACCTGGACCAGAACAGCCTGATACAGGACAAAGATGCGGTTCCGATAATCTTTCATATCGCTCGTAACGTTGTGGATGGGCGACTCAACTACGACCGTTCTGTCGTTGAGCTGAGCACTGAAGATCGTCTCCGGTTCAGTAGGTCCGTCTCCCTCTGAGACATAGTTGACTGTAGACGTCAACACCGAAAATATTGGTGGTTGAGTACGAATGAGGCGATTCCGTCTGCGAACCCTTTAGATCTGGGGTAGACTGGGGTTGGCTCAGACCTAGTCGGTCGCAGGCAATGGATTGGGCGTCTGTCTGCCCGAAATTGAAAATTGACCGACCACGGCGGCTCACATATTTTTACAGTAGTTTTTAATGTACAAAGAAAATACTGAACTTATAAAACAGTCTTAAAATCTGAACTGACAGCGTACGAAATTAGTGGCTGGTCCTAAATTTCTCCAATAGCCGCGTTGAAAGTACAATATTGCAGAATGTCAACAAGCATTTTTGGTAGATGGTCAAACCTTCACTGCCGTAGACCTCAAAATTTCCCACCAGTGGTTTACTTCACATCAATCATAAGAAACGGTAATCAAAAACATGTCTGGAAACAAGTTAACGTAAACTATGGGCCATTATTGCATACATGCATACATGGCAAGATACCCTAAAAGCCTCCGCTGAGATACATTGGAGAGATATAACCTGTCCAGTAACTGCCAATGCTGCACTCATCTTGGGCAACGATGCTCCTACGCATCTCACAATGAAAATTAGAGGCATAATTACCTCCTCTATTATATATGTCTTTTTAAACAAATTAGTTATCCAGGGTAGGGAACCTAATCAGCAATAGGAAGAATGTGCCAGCTAGCTAAAACTTTAATTCATAGAACACTTACCGATTTAAACAGTTTAGTTGATTGCCTCACAAACCAAGAGGGAAAACTTGCCCCACGGTGTCGAGGTAAAATAATTCAATTAATAACCACTTTAAGAAAACTCTTCAGGAAAATTCCTCTAAGATTAGGTGAAGCAGATACCAGACCCCTAGAAAGGTTAAATTTTGCCTTCATGCGCAAATCCACCGCACAAGGTGTAGTGTTACCCTTTTTATGAAACCTAATTAGAACTTTCACAATCAACTTTCTACCTGTCGTTATATTATAGCTGTACTTTACCTAACGTCAACGTGAGCACAAGCCTTGTAGACGATCTACAAAACAATTCTTGTTGCTTTTACATTTTCTAAGATATCATTGACAAGAAGAACTCACACTAGCGCAGCCCGTTAAAGTGTAAACTATACTGCCGAATTTCCAAAGGAAATTTAGAAAGTTCTAAAACAAAACATGAATTTAAAAAAAACACTTTTTATTTATTTTTTTTTTTCAGTTTATTACATAAAAGTTAAAGTTTACGTCTCTTGCTTTGATACTTTTTGCAACCTTTGCCGTACCATCCACCTTGAATCCTAATTAGCTTATTGCTTCGAACAGACTTTGTAGGTGGCAATTCTTTGTTTCTAGTATTATCGCAGCATTCACACAATATAAAGACTTCTTTCACAAATTTGCTGAGTCTTGTCTCATAAGACCACTTTTTATAAAATTGACAATCAAGCTCAGCATAATTATCGAAGCAGAACTCACACGCAGCTGCTTTTCGATTCATTTGAAATATAGGTACAATTTGGCAACTCCACAAATTTATTCCTGGGGGAGGAGGACATACTATACTATGCAAACCAGAGTATGCATAGCTGACATCAAACCAAAATGGAAGTTTACTTTCATTTTCATTGCAAACATTTTCGTTATTCATGACTTCTTTCCAAAAATCACCTTGTCTTCTTCGATTTAAATTGGTTATAGGCGATGTTTTATCTAAGGAAAAAGGAGTTTGAATAAAAGGTGAATGAGATAAAAATGTTTCGAATTCCGGATTACTTAATTGTGTTCTTTTTGGAAAATCTATATTATCTTCGGTTTCCACTTTTATACTTTCACTTATTTCTTGCAATTGTGGTTGCGACACTGTATGAAGTTCTTCTTTAAGTAATTTAGTAGCATGGGCAAATATAGGATCTTTTCTTTTATCATAAGGTGGGACTGGGATATTCAAACATTTCATTAATAATTTCATTACATTATCACATTTACCGTTAATTTTCAGACTGGATATACTATCCTTTGGTGTCCACTGTAAATTTACTATACAAATCTTTGCTCTGTTTTTAGATGCTCGATCCATTTGCCAAAGCCAAGTATATTTCTTTAAAACCTTTAAACTTGAGCCCAAGCAAAGTATTACATCTGCCTTATCAGCATTATGGCAAGCACCAACCCAATTTAGTGGTGATTGAACTGTACCTTTCTCTCCAAAGTGTACAATAGTATCTATTAGAGGACTTTCGCAGACATAACATCTTCTGTTTGTTTTATGGGAATATCGCCCTGTTATTTCAGTCGTATCGAATAATCTCCAATATACTGCATTAGGTTTGCAATTAGAACATACTTCAATGTACATGTTTCCATGAATCTCAGATAGAGACGTTGCAGGAAGGCCGGATCGCAGGTGGAGTCCATCACAATTCTGCGATACAACATGCCGCAATAATTTTCTTCTATGAAGCTCGAATAACGCCATATGTGTAAAAGTAGGGTTTGCAAGTGACAAATCATGGTGTCCAATCTCCTCTCCTTTTTGAAGGAGTGTCCATATCCCATTTGTTCCTCTGTAATCTGGTATTCGTGCAGATGTACTTATTCCCGCCCCCGTATAGCATACACGATGTTTTGCTTGGGATATTATTGTTGCCAGTTGTACAACTTTTTTTTCAATTAGAAGTATTGGATCCTCCTTTTCTATTATACGATCTTTGTAGAGCAGTATACGTTCCCGGCGTGTCTTGATTTGTTGTACTAGATCAGCATATTTTTCAATAAAACAATTTTCCTCTGGTGTTCTGATGTCTTCACATTTGTTCAATAAGATTGAAATCTTCAAAAAAAGAAAATAATAAATAAATAAGTTATATTAACTAATTTTTAATTAGTTTTTTAGTTATATTTAAATTTTGTTCGGAATATATACGAAAACAATGTTAAAAACAATTAGTGTTGTTGTAACGGAAGTCCTTGTCATGAACATTTCTTAAATTAATAAGTGGGTATCTGCCATGTGCATAAATGTCAGAACGATTTATACAAACGTAAAATAGACAAAGTATTATTATTATTACACTTTATGAGGATATAATTTAAATTTTACACTTATATAGACAATGAGCACTAGCTGCCAAGATTTCGGCTCTTAGGTTTCATTTAGATATCTATATTAAGACTATTAGATATCTATATTAAGACTAAGACAAAGATTATACCATAATTTCGGATGATTAGGTTAGAGTTATTAATGAAGGATTCAACGTCCCTGCCTCTGGTATTGGTGGTATTTGAGCCTCACAGAACACTCCAGGCGTTGACATCAATCACTAGGATAAATGGGAAGTGGATTTGAAGAATAATATTTTCCAAGTCGTCTTTTAAGAAAGTTTTTACGAGCAGGATGTAAATTAACACCAGTGTAAATTTGACTTTAAATACACACAGCGAGAGTTTATATATTAGAGCTGATAGGAATTTTTCTATACCTTGTTTTGAAGAGGTGTTATGAGAGTAGTTGTCTTTGATATTTAAGAAGTTGGAGTTTGTTGAGAGATTGCTGAAGTTGTTGTTGGTATTGAGGGATTTGGGCGTGTGGATGTTGCGTTTTTGTTAGCTATTGGATTGGTTACGGCGGAGAGATAGCACCGACTGATTTGCGGCTTATGTCTGCTACTGATTTGCTCAGTTGCTTAGTTTTCTCAGTGTAGGATTGGTTAGAGACAGAAGGGTACGTTTGGTTGTATGTTCTTTTGGTTTTGGCAAGGTTATATTTATTTTTGGTCTTGATATTCAAGATTTCTTTCTACGAAAGTTCAAACGGAAGCGTGCCGACATCTGCCAAGTGTATGAACACGCGATTTACTAACAAGAGCAAGAACAACTGGCGATTGAGCGAGAAAGAAATAGTACTAGACTTGAGCGCACTGAAAAAAAAGACTAACTGTCAAATAGTCACCACGATGTTTGCTCTATGAGAGCTAGACGGAGACTGTAGACAAAGTGAACGAACGAGAAAATAGTAGTGTGCAAATGAGTCGGCAGTCATTAACAGACCTCCGCAGTGTCAACACATGTTTTGTCTTTCGTGTGTGCATAGAAACAATAAGAGATTAGTTGAGTCGTCATAGAGACACAAAATCTTTAAGGTCGGATCAGCCCAGTGGGTATTGCCAGTGCTTTAGATGTGGTCACCTTGGGTTCATATCCCGACGGGAAAAAAGTTTTCTTTTTCTTTTTAAAATCAAAATTAATTAAATAAAAACAAGTGCACTGCGGTAACATCGTACGATGGGCGATGAGCGGATCGCTCAGAAGGATGACATAGGCGAGGGATCAGACGACCTATCAATGGTCCCCAGCAGCGTAACGAAGAGGAGATGTTCAAATTTTGCGAAGAGGAGTGCGTGCCGAAAAAAGGTGGAGGGGTGTGAGACCCCTCAAAATAAGCAAGTTGTCGGCGAAGAAACAGCTATAAAGGAGCCCGAAGAATTCCCGTACGTCTCCGACGGCGGTGAAGGGCATTATGAACTCAGCAGCAACAGCTTTGCTTCCTTGGCGTCCTCAGACACAGAGGGCGAGCTAGAGGATTTTGTCCGCGCCCAAATGGACATTGTCAACGGTTACAGCGATAAGGTTCAGCAGCTGGTCAAGGGTCTCCAGGAGCTCCGAGCCTAGTTTGAGGCAGGAGGGTCGGAAGCCAAAGCTGCTGAGCTTCAGGAAACATCAGAAGCAGCAGTCGCAACATCAGCAACAACAGCAGCAGCCACAGATGCAACTGCGACAACAGCAGCAGCTAAAGCTATACTATAATTCCAGATAACCAATTCGGTTTCAAAGCAGGGCATGACACTATCCATGCCGTGTCGAAACTCGTATCGGGCATTCAATGGAATAAAAGTAAGAAACAATGCACCGGTGCCTACCTGATCGACTTGGAGAAGGCCTTCGACACCGTTTGGCTAGAGGGTCTTTTCTATAAATTGAGCGGGCTGGCCATCAGTAAACCATTAATGTACCTTCTTGTTAATATTCTTGCCGGTAGACGGTTCGTCGTGAAACACGGCAATGTGACCTCTACCGGTATATTTCAAGTAAAAAATTACCTGCAACAAGGAGCGGTTAATTCACCAATTCTGTTCAATATTTATACGAGCGATCTCGTAGGTTCTCTTCAAGACGAGTATGAGTATGCAGACGACTTGGTGGCTAACAGAACAGCTCCGAAGATCGATATTATTGTCATCCTTTTGCAGCTTGACTTTGAGTTGATCCAGAGTTATTTCGACGAGTGGAAATTAAAGATCAATTTTCAGAAGTCGGAAACCACTGTCTAAAGCCTCGGCGGATACCAAAAAGAATTGGCGTAAGTTCTCAATCGTTGGACAGCACGGACAGCGACTGGCATGTCGAACTGTAGTCAACTACCTGGGAAGCTCCTTGGATTATTTCCTATATTTTAAGAAATATGTAGATATGTCCCCCCAGATGCATTCGTCTACCTGGACCAGAACAGCCTGATACAGGACAAAGATGCGGTTCCGATAATCTTTCATATCGCTCGTAACGTTGTGGATGGGCGACTCAACTACGACCGTTCTGTCGTTGAGCTGAGCACTGAAGATCGTCTCCGGTTCAGTAGGTCCGTCTCCCTCTGAGACATAGTTGACTGTAGACGTCAACACCGAAAATATTGGTGGTTGAGTACGAATGAGGCAATTCCGTCTGCGAACCCTTTAGATCTGGGGTAGACTGGGGTTGGCTCAGACCTAGTCGGTCGCAGGCAATGGATTGGGCGTCTGTCTGCCCGAAATTGAAAATTGACCGACCACGGCGGCTCACATATTTTTACAGTAGTTTTTAATGTACAAAGAAAATACTGAACTTATAAAACAGTCTTAAAATCTGAACTGACAGCGTACGAAATTAGTGGCTGGTCCTAAATTTCTCCAATAGCCGCGTTGAAAGTAGAATATTGCAGAATGTCAACAAGCATTTTTGGTAGATGGTCAAACCTTCACTGCCGTAGACCTCAAAATTTCCCACCAGTGGTTTACTTCACATCAATCATAAGAAACGGTAATCAAAAACATGTCTGGAAACAAGTTAACGTAAACTATGGGCCATTATTGCATACATGCATACATGGCAAGATACCCTAAAAGCCTCCGCTGAGATACATTGGAGAGATATAACCTGTCCAGTAACTGCCAATGCTGCACTCATCTTGGGCAACGATGCTCCTACGCATCTCACAATGAAAATTAGAGGCATAATTACCTCCTCTATTATATATGCCTTTTTAAACAAATTAGTTATCCAGGGTAGGGAACCTAATCAGCAAAAGGAAGAATGTGCCAGCTAGCTAAAACTTTAATTCATAGAACACTTATCGATTTAAACAGTTTAGTTGATTGCCTCACAAACCAAGAGGGAAAACTTGCCCCACGGTGTCGAGGTAAAATAATTCAATTAATAACCACTTTAAGAAAACTCTTCAGGAAAATTCCTCTAAGATTAGGTGAAGCAGATACCAGACCCCTAGAGGGGTTAAATTTTGTCTTCATACGCAAATCCACCGCACAAGGTGTAGTATTACCCTTTTTATGAAACCTAATTAGAACTTTCACAATCAACTTTCTACCTGTCGTTATATTATAGCTGTACTTTACCTAACGTCAACGTGAGCACAAGCCTTGTAGACGATCTACAAAACAATTCTTGTTGCTTTTACATTTTCTTAGATATCATTGACAAGAAGAACTCACACTAGCGCAGCCCGTTAAAGTGTAAACTATACCGCCGAATTTCCAAAGGAAATTTAGAAAGTTCTAAAACAAAACATGAATTTAAAAAAAAACACTTTTTATTTATTTTTTTTTTTCTATTCAGTTTATTAGATAAAAGTTAAAGTTTACGTCTCTTGCTTTGATACTTTTTGCAACCTTTGCCGTACCATCCACCTTGAATCCTAATTAGCTTATTGCTTCGAACAGACTTTGTAGGTGGCAATTCTTTGTTTCTAGTATTATCGCAGCATTCACACAATATAAATACTTCTTTCACAAATTTGCTGAGTCTTGTCTCATAAGACCACTTTTTATAAAATTGACAATCAAGCTCAGCATAATTATCGAAGCAGAACTCACACGCAGCTGCTTTTCGATTCATTTGAAATATAGGTACAATTTGGCAACTCCACAAATTTATTCCTGGGGGAGGAGGACATACTATACTATGCAAACCAGAGTATGCATAGCTGACATCAAACCAAAATGGAAGTTTACTTTCATTTTCATTGCAAACATTTTCGTTATTCATGACTTCTTTCCAAAAATCACCTTGTCTTCTTCGATTTAAATTGGTTATAGGCGATGTTTTATCTAAGGAAAAAGGAGTTTGAATAAAAGGTGAATGAGAAAAAAATGTTTCGAATTCCGCATTACTTAATTGTGTTCTTTTTGGAGAATCTATATTATCTTCGGTTTCCACTTTTATACTTTCACTTATTTCTTGCAATTGTGGTTGCGACACTGTATGAAGTTCTTCTTTAAGTAATTTAGTAGCATGGGCAAATATAGGATATTTTCTTTTATCATAAGGTGGGACTGGGATATTCAAACATTTCATTAATAATTTCATTACATTATCACATTTACCGTTAATTTTCAGACTGGATATACTATCCTTTGGTGTCCACTGTAAATTTACTATACAAATTTTTGCTCTATTTTTAGATGCTCGATCCATTTGCCAAAGCCAAGTATATTTCTTTAAAACCTTTAAACTTGAGCCCAAGAAGAGTATTACATCTGCCTTATCAGCATTATGGTAAGCACCAACCCAATTTATTGGTGATTGAACTGTACCTTTCTCTCCAAAGTGTACAATAGTATCTATTAGAGGACTTTCGCAGACATAACATCTTCTGTTTGTTTTATGGGAATATCGCCCTGTTATTTCAGTCGTATCGAATAATCTCCAATATACTGCATTAGGTTTGCAATTAGAACATACTTCAATGTACATGTTTCCATAAATCTCAGATAGAGACGTTGCAGGAAGGCCGGATCGCAAGTGGAGTCCATCACAATTCTGCGATACAACATAATAATAATAATTGTTGGCGCTACAGTCCAAAGGGGGACCAGGGCCTAGCTTGCTCATCAACTACTTGTGTTGTGCGCGCTACTGTTCTCTCACGAGTAGAAGGGACCTACAGTTTTTTGCCGACTCCGAACAGCGAAATTTGAGAAGCTTTCTTAGACAGTTATTACTCTTTGAGTGTTGTCAGCAGCTCGAAAGAGGTGGTGCCGTGAAATATTAGAAAAATTGGTGTTGAACTGGGAGTCGAAACTAGACCCTTCGGCGTGTGAGCGTCGCACTCTACCCACTACGCCACGGCGACCACCTGCGATACAACATGCCGCAATAATTTTCTTCTATGAAGCTCGAATAACGCCATATGTGTAAAAGTAGGGTTTGTAAGTGACAAATCTGGTGTCCAATCTCCTCTCCTTTTTGAAGGAGTGTCCATATCCCATTTGTTCCTCTGTAATCTGGTATTCGTGCAGATGTACTTATTCCCGCCCCCGTATAGCATACAAGATGTTTTGCTTGGGATATTATTGTTGCCAGTTGTACAACTTTTTTTTCAATTAGAAGTATTGGATCCTCCTTTTCTATTATACTATCTTTGTAGAGCATTATACCTTCCCGGCGTGTCTTGATTTGTTGTACTAGATCAGCATATTTTTCAAGAAAACAATTTTCCTCTGGTGTTCTGATGTCTTCACATTTGTTCAATAAGATTGAAATCTTCAAAAAAAAGAAAATAATAAATAAATAAGTTATATTAACTAATTTTTAATTAGTTTTTTAGTTATATTTAAATTTTGTTCGGAATATATACGAAAACAATGTTAAAAACAATTAGTGTTGTTGTAACGGAAGTCCTTGTCATGAACATTTCTTAAATTAATAAGTGGGTATCTGCCATGTGCATAAATGTCAGAACGATTTATACAAACGTAAAATAGACAAAGTATTATTATTATTACACTTTATGAGGAAATAATTTAAATTTTACACTTATATAAACAATGAGCACTAGCTGCCAAGATTTCGGCTCTTAGGTTTAATTAAGATATCTATATTAAGACTAAGACAAAGATTATACCATAATTTCGGATGATTACGTTAAAGTTATTAATGAAGGACTCAACGTCCCTGCCTCTGGTATTGGTGGTATTTGAGCCCCACAGAACACTCCAGGCGTTGACATCAACCACTAGGGTAAATGGGAAGTGGATTTGAAGAATAATATTTTCCAAGTCGTCTTTTGAGAAAGTTTTTACGGGCAGGATGTAAATTAACACCAGTGTAAATTTGACTTTAAATACAAATTCGAAAGCGAGAGTTTATATATTAGAGCTGATAGGAATTTTTCTATACCTTGTTTTGAAGAGGTGTTATGAGAGTAGTTATTTTTGATATTTAAGAAGTTGGAGTTTGTTGAGAGATTACTGAAGTTGTTGTTGGTATTGAGGGGTTAGGGCGTGTGGATGTTGCGTTTTTGTTAGCTATTGGATTGGTTACGGCGGAGAGATAGCACCGACTGATTTGCGGCTTATGTCTGCTACTGATTTGCTCAGTTGCTTAGTTTTCTCAGTGTAGGATTGGTTAGAGACAGAAGGGTACGTTTGGTTGTATGTTCTTTTTGTTTTGGCAAGGTTATATTTATTTTTGGTCTTGATATTCAAGATTTCTTTAATTTGCAAATATTTTGGGCAAGAGGTTGGCGATATAAGTACGAATCGCGGGTTTTCTACGAAAGTTGTTGTTTTATTTTTCTTTGAACGGGGTTCAAACGGAAGCGTGCCGACATCTGCCAAGTGTATGAACACGCGATTTACTAACAAGAGCAAGAACAACTGGCGATTGAGCGAGAAAGAAATAGTACTAGACTTGAGCGCACTGAAAAAAAAGACTAACTGTCAAATAGTCACCACGATGTTTGCTCTATGAGAGCTAGACGGAGACTGTAGACAAAGTGAACGAACGAGAAAATAGTAGTGTGCAAATGAGTCGGCAGTCATTAACAGACCTCCGCAGTGTCAACACATGTTTTGTCTTTCGTGTGTGCATAGAAACAATAAGAGATTAGTTGAGTCGTCATAGAGACACAAAATCTTTAAGGTCGGATCAGCCCAGTGGGTATTGTCAGTGCTTTAGATGTGGTCACCTTGGGTTCATATCCCGACGGGAAAAAAGTTTTCTTTTTCTTTTTAAAATCAAAATTAATTAAATAAAAACAAGTGCACTGCGGTAACATCGTACGATGGGCGATGAGCGGATCGCTCAGAAGGATGACATAGGCGAGGGATCAGACGACCTATCAATGGTCCCCAGCAGCGTAACGAAGAGGAGATGTTCAAATTTTGCGAAGAGGAAAGCGTGCCGAAAAAAGGTGGAGGGGTGTGAGACCCCTCAAAATAAGCAAGTTGTTGGCGAAGAAACAGCTATAAAGGAGCCCGAAGAATTCCCGTACGTCTCCGACGACGGTGAAGGGCATTATGAACTCAGCAGCAACAGCTTTGCTTCCTTGGCGTCCTCAGACACAGAGGGCGAGCTAGAGGACTTTGTCCGCGCCCAAATGGACATTGTCAACGGTTACAGCGATAAGGTTCAGCAGCTGGTCAAGGGTCTCCAGGAGCTCCGAGCCTAGTTTGAGGCAGGAGGGTCGGAAGCCAAAGCTGCTGAGCTTCAGGAAACATCAGAAGCAGCAGTCGCAACATCAGCAACAACAACAGCAGCCACAGATGCAACTGCGACAACAGCAGCAGCTAAAGCTATACTATAATTCCAGATAACCAATTCGGTTTCAAAGCAGGGCATGACACTATCCATGCCGTGTCGAAACTCGTATCGGGCATTCAATGGAATAAAAGTAAGAAACAATGCACCGGTGCCTACCTGATCGACTTGGAGAAGGCCTTCGACACCGTTTGGCTAGAGGGTCTTTTCTATAAATTGAGCGGGCTGGCCATCAGTAAACCATTAATGTACCTTCTTGTTAATATTCTTGCCGGTAGACGGTTCGTCGTGAAACACGGCAATGTGACCTCTACCGGTATATTTCAAGTAAAAAATTACCTGCAACAAGGAGCGGTTAATTCACCAATTCTGTTCAATATTTATACGAGCGATCTCGTAGGTTCTCTTCAAGACGAGTATGAGTATGCAGACGACTTGGTGGCTAACAGAACAGCTCCGAAGATCGATATTATTGTCATCCTTTTGCAGCTTGACTTTGAGTTGATCCAGAGTTATTTCGACGATTAAAGATCAATTTTCAGAAGTCGGAAACCACTGTCTAAAGCCTCGGCGGATACCAAAAAGAATTGGCGTAAGTTCTCAATCGTTGGACAGCACGGACAGCGACTGGCATGTCGAACTGTAGTCAACTACCTGGGAAGCTCCTTGGATTATTTCCTATATTTTAAGAAATATGTAGATATGTCCCCCCAGATGCATTCGTCTACCTGGACCAGAACAGCCTGATACAGGACAAAGATGCGGTTCCGATAATCTTTCATATCGCTCGTAACGTTGTGGATGGGCGACTCAACTACGACCGTTCTGTCGTTGAGCTGAGCACTGAAGATCGTCTCCGGTTCAGTAGGTCCGTCTCCCTCTGAGACATAGTTGACTGTAGACGTCAACACCGAAAATATTGGTGGTTGAGTACGAATGAGGCGATTCCGTCTGCGAATCCTTTAGATCTGGGGTAGACTGGGGTTGGCTCAGACCTAGTCGGTCGCAGGCAATGGATTGGGCGTCTGTCCGCGACCGACCACGGCGGCTCACATATTTTTACAGTAGTTTTTAATGTACAAAGAAAATACTGAACTTATAAAACAGTCTTAAAATCTGAACTGACAGCGTACGAAATTAGTGGCTGGTCCTAAATTTCTCCAATAGCCGCGTTGAAAGTAGAATATTGCAGAATGTCAACAAGCATTTTTGGTAGATGGTCAAACCTTCACTGCCGTAGACCTCAAAATTTCCCACCAGTGGTTTACTTCACATCAATCATAAGAAACGGTAATCAAAAACATGTCTGGAAACAAGTTAACGTAAACTATGGGCCATTATTGCATACATGCATACGTGGCAAGATACCCTAAAAGCCTCCGCTGAGATACATTGGAGAGATATAACCTGTCCAGTAACTGCCAATGCTGCACTCATCTTGGGCAACGATGCTCCTACGCATCTCACAATGAAAATTAGAGGCATAATTACCTCCTCTATTATATATGTCTTTTTAAACAAATTAGTTATCCAGGGTAGGGAACATAATCAGCAATAGGAAGAATGTGCCAGCTAGCTAAAACTTTAATTCATAGAACACTTACCGATTTAAACAGTTTAGTTGATTGCCTCACAAACCAAGAGGGAAAACTTGCCCCACGGTGTAGAGGTAAAATAATTCAATTAATAACCACTTTAAGAAAACTCTTCAGGAAAATTCCTCTAAGATTAGGTGAAGCAGATACCAGACCCCTAGAAAGGTTAAATTTTGCCTTCATACGCAAATCCACCGCACAAGGTGTAGTATTACCCTTTTTATGAAACCTAATTAGAACTTTCACAATCAACTTTCTACCTGTCGTTATATTATAGCTGTACTTTACCTAACGTCAACGTGAGCACAAGCCTTGTAGACGATCTACAAAACAATTCTTGTTGCTTTTACATTTTCTAAGATATCATTGACAAGAAGAACTCAGCAGCCCGTTAAAGTGTAAACTATACTGCCGAATTTCCAAAGGAAATTCAGAAAGTTCTAAAACAAAACATGAATGTAAAAAAAAAACACATTTTATTTATTTTTTTTTTTTTCAGTTTATTACATAAAAGTTAAAGTTTACGTCTCTTGCTTTGATACTTTTTGCAACCTTTGCCGTACCATCCAGCTTGAATCCTAATTAGCTTATTGCTTCGAACAGACTTTGTAGGTGGCAATTCTTTGTTTCTAGTATTATCGCAGCATTCACACAATATAAAGACTTCTTTCACAAATTTGCTGAGTCTTGTCTCATAAGACCACTTTTTATAAAATTGACAATCAAGCTCAGCATAATTATCGAAGCAGAACTCACACGCAGCTGCTTTTCGATTCATTTGAAATATAGGTACAATTTGGCAACTCCACAAATTTATTCCTGGGGGAGGAGGACATACTATACTATGCAAACCAGAGTATGCATAGCTGACATCAAACCAAAATGGAAGTTTACTTTCATTTTCATTGCAAACATTTTCGTTATTCATGACTTCTTTCCAAAAATCACCTTGTCTTCTTCGATTTAAATTGGTTATAGGCGATGTTTTATCTAAGGAAAAAGGAGTTTGAATAAAAGGTGAATGAGATAAAAATGTTTCGAATTCCGGATTACTTAATTGTGTTCTTTTTGGAAAATCTATATTATCTTCGGTTTCCACTTTTATACTTTCACTTATTTCTTGCAATTGTGGTTGCGACACTGTATGAAGTTCTTCTTTAAGTAATTTAGTAGCATGGGCAAATATAGGATCTTTTCTTTTATCATAAGGTGGGACTGGGATATTCAAACATTTCATTAATAATTTCATTACATTATCACATTTACCGTTAATTTTCAGACTGGATATACTATCCTTTGGTGTCCACTGTAAATTTACTATACAAATCTTTGCTCTGTTTTTAGATGCTCGATCCATTTGCCAAAGCCAAGTATATTTCTTTAAAACCTTTAAACTTGAGCCCAAGCAAAGTATTACATCTGCCTTATCAGCATTATGGCAAGCACCAACCCAATTTAGTGGTGATTGAACTGTACCTTTCTCTCCAAAGTGTACAATAGTATCTATTAGAGGACTTTCGCAGACATAACATCTTCTGTTTGTTTTATGGGAATATCGCCCTGTTATTTCAGTCGTATCGAATAATCTCCAATATACTGCATTAGGTTTGCAATTAGAACATACTTCAATGTACATGTTTCCATGAATCTCAGATAGAGACGTTGCAGGAAGGCCGGATCGCAGGTGGAGTCCATCACAATTCTGCGATACAACATGCCGCAATAATTTTCTTCTATGAAGCTCGAATAACGCCATATGTGTAAAAGTAGGGTTTGCAAGTGACAAATCATGGTGTCCAATCTCCTCTCCTTTTTGAAGGAGTGTCCATATCCCATTTGTTCCTCTGTAATCTGGTATTCGTGCAGATGTACTTATTCCCGCCCCCGTATAGCATACAAGATGTTTTGCTTGGGATATTATTGTTGCCAGTTGTACAACTTTTTTTTCGATTAGAAGTATTGGATCCTACTTTTCTATTATACGATCTTTGTAGAGCAGTATACGTTCCCGGCGTGTCTTGATTTGTTGTACTAGATCAGCATATTTTTCAAGAAAACAATTTTCCTCTGGTGTTCTGATGTCTTCACATTTGTTCAATAAGATTGAAATCTTCAAAAAAAGAAAATAATAAATAAATAAGTTATATTAACTAATTTTTAATTAGTTTTTTAGTTATATTTAAATTTTGTTCGGAATATATACGAAAACAATGTTAAAAACAATTAGTGTTGTTGTAACGGAAGTCCTTGTCATGAACATTTCTTAAATTAATAAGTGGGTATCTGCCATGTGCATAAATGTCAGAACGATTTATACAAACGTAAAATAGACAAAGTATTATTATTATTACACTTTATGAGGATATAATTTAAATTTTACACTTATATAAACAATGAGCACTAGCTGCCAAGATTTCGGCTCTTAGGTTTCATTTAGATATCTATATTAAGACTATTAGATATCTATATTAAGACTAAGACAAAGATTATACCATAATTTCGGATGATTAGGTTAGAGTTATTAATGAAGGATTCAACGTCCCTGCCTCAGGTATTGGTGGTATTTGAGCCTCACAGAACACTCCAGGCGTTGACATCAATCACTAGGATAAATGGGAAGTGGATTTGAAGAATAATATTTTCCAAGTCGTCTTTTAAGAAAGTTTTTACGAGCAGGATGTAAATTAACACCAGTGTAAATTTGACTTTAAATACACACAGCGAGAGTTTATATATTAGAGCTGATAGGAATTTTTCTATACCTTGTTTTGAAGAGGTGTTATGAGAGTAGTTGTCTTTGATATTTAAGAAGTTGGAGTTTGTTGAGAGATTGCTGAAGTTGTTGTTGGTATTGAGGGATTTGGGCGTGTGGATGTTGCGTTTTTGTTAGCTATTGGATTGGTTACGGCGGAGAGATAGCACCGACTGATTTGCGGCTTATGTCTGCTACTGATTTGCTCAGTTACTTAGTTTTCTCAGTGTAGGATTGGTTAGAGACAGAAGGGTACGTTTGGTTGTATGTTCTTTTGGTTTTGGCAAGGTTATATTTATTTTTGGTCTTGATATTCAAGATTTCTTTAATTTGCAAATATTTTGGGCAAGAGGTGGGCGATATAAGTACGAATCGCGGGTTTTCTACGAAAGTTGTTGTTTTATTTTTCTTTGAACGGGGTTGAAACGGAAGGGTGCCGACATCTGCCAAGTGTATGAACACGCGATTTACTAACGAGAGCACAAGATTTCTTTAATTTGCAAATATTTTGGGCAAGAGGTTGGCGATATAAGTACGAATCGCGGGTTTTCTACGAAAGTTGTTGTTTTATTTTTCTTTGAACGGGGTTCAAACGGAAGCGTGCCGACATCTGCCAAGTGTATGAACACGCACGATTTACTAACAAGAGCAAGATCAACTGGCGATTGAGCGAGAAAGAAATAGTACTAGACTTGAGTGCACTGAAAAAAAAGACTAACTGTCAAATAGTCACCACGATGTTTGCTCTATGAGAACTAGACGGAGACTGTAGACAAAGTGAACGAACGAGAAAATAGTAGTGTGCAAATGAGTCGGCAGTCATTAACAGACCTCCGCAGTGTCAACACATGTTTTGTCTTTCGTGTGTGCATAGAAACAATAAGAGATTAGTTGAGTCGTCATAGAGACACAAAATCTTTAAGGTCGGATCAGCCCAGTGGGTATTGTCAGTGCTTTAGATGTGGTCACCTTGGGTTCATATCCCGACGGGAAAAAAGTTTTCTTTTTCTTTTTAAAATCAAAATTAATTAAATAAAAACAAGTGCACTGCGGTAACATCGTACGATGGGCGATGAGCGGATCGCTCAGAAGGATGACATAGGCGAGGGATCAGACGACCTATCAATGGTCCCCAGCAGCGTAACGAAGAGGAGATGTTCAAATTTTGCGAAGAGGAGTGCGTGCCGAAAAAAGGTGGAGGGGTGTGAGACCCCTCAAAATAAGCAAGTTGTCGGCGAAGAAACAGCTATAAAGGAGCCCGAAGAATTCCCGTACGTCTCCGACGACGGTGAAGGGCATTATGAACTCAGCAGCAACAGCTTTGCTTCCTTGGCGTCCTCAGACACAGAGGGCGAGCTAGAGGACTTTGTACGCGCCCAAATGGACGTTGTCAACGGTTACAGCGATAAGGTTCAGCAGCTGGTCAAGGGTCTCCAGGAGCTCCGAGCCTAGTTTGAGGCAGGAGGGTCGGAAGCCAAAGCTGCTGAGCTTCAGGAAACATCAGAAGCAGCAGTCGCAACATCAGCAACAACAGCAGCAGCCACAGATGCAACTGCGACAACAGCAGCAGCTAAAGCTATACTATAATTCCAGATAACCAATTCGGTTTCAAAGCAGGGCATGACACTATCCATGCCGTGTCGAAACTCGTATCGGGCATTCAATGGAATAAAAGTAAGAAACAATGCACCGGTGCCTACCTGATCGACTTGGAGAAGGCCTTCGACACCGTTTGGCTAGAGGGTCTTTTCTATAAATTGAGCGGGCTGGCCATCAGTAAACCATTAATGTACCTTCTTGTTAATATTCTTGCCGGTAGACGGTTCGTCGTGAAACACGGCAATGTGACCTCTACCGGTATATTTCAAGTAAAAAATTACCTGCAACAAGGAGCGGTTAATTCACCAATTCTGTTCAATATTTATACGAGCGATCTCGTAGGTTCTCTTCAAGACGAGTATGAGTATGCAGACGACTTGGTGGCTAACAGAACAGCTCCGAAGATCGATATTATTGTCATCCTTTTGCAGCTTGACTTTGAGTTGATCCAGAGTTATTTCGACGATTAAAGATCAATTTTCAGAAGTCGGAAACCACTGTCTAAAGCCTCGGCGGATACCAAAAAGAATTGGCGTAAGTTCTCAATCGTTGGACAGCACGGATAGCGACTGGCATGTCGAACTGTAGTCAACTACCTGGGAAGCTCCTTGGATCATTTCCTATATTTTAAGAAATATGTAGATATGTCCCCCCAGAAGCATTCGTCTACCTGGACCAGAACAGCCTGATACAGGACAAAGATGCGGTTCCGATAATCTTTCATATCGCTCGTAACGTTGTGGATGGGCGACTCAACTACGACCGTTCTGTCGTTGAGCTGAGCACTGAAGATCGTCTCCGGTTCAGTAGGTCCGTCTCCCTCTGAGACATAGTTGACTGTAGACGTCAACACCGAAAATATTGGTGGTTGAGTACGAATGAGGCGATTCCGTCTGCGAATCCTTTAGATCTGGGGTAGACTGGGGTTGGCTCAGACCTAGTCGGTCGCAGGCAATGGATTGGGCGTCTGTCCGCGACCGACCACGGCGGCTCACATATTTTTACAGTAGTTTTTAATGTACAAAGAAAATACTGAACTTATAAAACAGTCTTAAAATCTGAACTGACAGCGTACGAAATTAGTGGCTGGTCCTAAATTTCTCCAATAGCCGCGTTGAAAGTAGAATATTGCAGAATGTCAACAAGCATTTTTGGTAGATGGTCAAACCTTCACTGCCGTAGACCTCAAAATTTCCCACCAGTGGTTTACTTCACATCAATCATAAGAAACGGTAATCAAAAACATGTCTGGAAACAAGTTAACGTAAACTATGGGCCATTATTGCATACATGCATACGTGGCAAGATACCCTAAAAGCCTCCGCTGAGATACATTGGAGAGATATAACCTGTCCAGTAACTGCCAATGCTGCACTCATCTTGGGCAACGATGCTCCTACGCATCTCACAATGAAAATTAGAGGCATAATTACCTCCTCTATTATATATGTCTTTTTAAACAAATTAGTTATCCAGGGTAGGGAACCTAATCAGCAATAGGAAGAATGTGCCAGCTAGCTAAAACTTTAATTCATAGAACACTTACCGATTTAAACAGTTTAGTTGATTGCCTCACAAACCAAGAGGGAAAACTTGCCCCACGGTGTCGAGGTAAAATAATTCAATTAATAACCACTTTAAGAAAACTCTTCAGGAAAATTCCTCTAAGATTAGGTGAAGCAGATACCAGACCCCTAGAAAGATTAAATTTTGCCTTCATACGCAAATCCACCGCACAAGGTGTAGTATTACCCTTTTTATGAAACCTAATTAGAACTTTCACAATCAACTTTCTACCTGTCGTTATATTATAGCTGTACTTTACCTAACGTCAACGTGAGCACAAGCCTTGTAGACGATCTACAAAACAATTCTTGTTGCTTTTACATTTTCTAAGATATCATTGACAAGAAGAACTCAGCAGCCCGTTAAAGTGTAAACTATACTGCCGAATTTCCAAAGGAAATTCAGAAAGTTCTAAAACAAAACATGAATGTAAAAAAAAACACATTTTATTTATTTTTTTTTTTCAGTTTATTACATAAAAGTTAAAGTTTACGTCTCTTGCTTTGATACTTTTTGCTTCGAACAGACTTTGTAGGTGGCAATTCTTTGTTTCTAGTATTATCGCAGCATTCACACAATATAAAGACTTCTTTCACAAATTTGCTGAGTCTTGTCTCATAAGACCACTTTTTATAAAATTGACAATCAAGCTCAGCATAATTATCGAAGCAGAACTCACACGCAGCTGCTTTTCGATTCATTTGAAATATAGGTACAATTTGGCAACTCCACAAATTTATTCCTGGGGGAGGAGGACATACTATACTATGCAAACCAGAGTATGCATAGCTGACATCAAACCAAAATGGAAGTTTACTTTCATTTTCATTGCAAACATTTTCGTTATTCATGACTTCTTTCCAAAAATCACCTTGTCTTCTTCGATTTAAATTGGTTATAGGCGATGTTTTATCTAAGGAAAAAGGAGTTTGAATAAAAGGTGAATGAGATAAAAATGTTTCGAATTCCGGATTACTTAATTGTGTTCTTTTTGGAAAATCTATATTATCTTCGGTTTCCACTTTTATACTTTCACTTATTTCTTGCAATTGTGGTTGCGACACTGTATGAAGTTCTTCTTTAAGTAATTTAGTAGCATGGGCAAATATAGGATCTTTTCTTTTATCATAAGGTGGGACTGGGATATTCAAACATTTCATTAATAATTTCATTACATTATCACATTTACCGTTAATTTTCAGACTGGATATACTATCCTTTGGTGTCCACTGTAAATTTACTATACAAATCTTTGCTCTGTTTTTAGATGCTCGATCCATTTGCCAAAGCCAAGTATATTTCTTTAAAACCTTTAAACTTGAGCCCAAGCAAAGTATTACATCTGCCTTATCAGCATTATGGCAAGCACCAACCCAATTTAGTGGTGATTGAACTGTACCTTTCTCTCCAAAGTGTACAATAGTATCTATTAGAGGACTTTCGCAGACATAACATCTTCTGTTTGTTTTATGGGAATATCGCCCTGTTATTTCAGTCGTATCGAATAATCTCCAATATACTGCATTAGGTTTGCAATTAGAACATACTTCAATGTACATGTTTCCATGAATCTCAGATAGAGACGTTGCAGGAAGGCCGGATCGCAGGTGGAGTCCATCACAATTCTGCGATACAACATGCCGCAATAATTTTCTTCTATGAAGCTCGAATAACGCCATATGTGTAAAAGTAGGGTTTGCAAGTGACAAATCATGGTGTCCAATCTCCTCTCCTTTTTGAAGGAGTGTCCATATCCCATTTGTTCCTCTGTAATCTGGTATTCGTGCAGATGTACTTATTCCCGCCCCCGTATAGCATACAAGATGTTTTGCTTGGGATATTATTGTTGCCAGTTGTACAACTTTTTTTTCGATTAGAAGTATTGGATCCTACTTTTCTATTATACGATCTTTGTAGAGCAGTATACGTTCCCGGCGTGTCTTGATTTGTTGTACTAGATCAGCATATTTTTCAAGAAAACAATTTTCCTCTGGTGTTCTGATGTCTTCACATTTGTTCAATAAGATTGAAATCTTCAAAAAAAGAAAATAATAAATAAATAAGTTATATTAACTAATTTTTAATTAGTTTTTTAGTTATATTTAAATTTTGTTCGGAATATATACGAAAACAATGTTAAAAACAATTAGTGTTGTTGTAACGGAAGTCCTTGTCATGAACATTTCTTAAATTAATAAGTGGGTATCTGCCATGTGCATAAATGTCAGAACGATTTATACAAACGTAAAATAGACAAAGTATTATTATTATTACACTTTATGAGGATATAATTTAAATTTTACACTTATATAAACAATGAGCACTAGCTGCCAAGATTTCGGCTCTTAGGTTTCATTTAGATATCTATATTAAGACTATTAGATATCTATATTAAGACTAAGACAAAGATTATACCATAATTTCGGATGATTAGGTTAGAGTTATTAATGAAGGATTCAACGTCCCTGCCTCTGGTATTGGTGGTATTTGAGCCTCACAGAACACTCCAGGCGTTGACATCAATCACTAGGATAAATGGGAAGTGGATTTGAAGAATAATATTTTCCAAGTCGTCTTTTAAGAAAGTTTTTACGAGCAGGATGTAAATTAACACCAGTGTAAATTTGACTTTAAATACACACAGCGAGAGTTTATATATTAGAGCTGATAGGAATTTTTCTATACCTTGTTTTGAAGAGGTGTTATGAGAGTAGTTGTCTTTGATATTTAAGAAGTTGGAGTTTGTTGAGAGATTGCTAAAGTTGTTGTTGGTATTGAGGGATTTGGGCGTGTGGATGTTGCGTTTTTGTTAGCTATTGGATTGGTTACGGCGGAGAGATAGCACCGACTGATTTGCGGCTTATGTCTGCTACTGATTTGCTCAGTTGCTTAGTTTTCTCAGTGTAGGATTGGTTAGAGACAGAAGGGTACGTTTGGTTGTATGTTCTTTTGGTTTTGGCAAGGTTATATTTATTTTTGGTCTTGATATTCAAGATTTCTTTAATTTGCAAATATTTTGGGCAAGAGGTGGGCGATATAAGTACGAATCGCGGGTTTTCTACGAAAGTTGTTGTTTTAATTTTCTTTGAACGGGGTTCAAACGGAAGCGTGCCGACATCTGCCAAGTGTATGAACACGCGATTTACTAACGAGAGCACACGATTTCTTTAATTTGCAAATATTTTGGGCAAGAGGTTGGCGATATAAGTACGAATCGCGGGTTTTCTACGAAAGTTGTTGTTTTATTTTTCTTTGAACGGGGTTCAAACGGAAGCGTGCCGACATCTGCCAAGTGTATGAACACGCGATTTACTAACAAGAGCAAGAACAACTGGCGATTGAGCGAGAAAGAAATAGTACTAGACTTGAGCGCACTGAAAAAAAAGACTAACTGTCAAATAGTCACCACGATGTTTGCTCTATGAGAGCTAGACGGAGACTGTAGACAAAGTGAACGAACGAGAAAATAGTAGTGTGCAAATGAGTCGGCAGTCATTAACAGACCTCCGCAGTGTCAACACATGTTTTGTCTTTCGTGTGTGCATAGAAACAATAAGAGATTAGTTGAGTCGTCATAGAGACACAAAATCTTTAAGGTCGGATCAGCCCAGTGGGTATTGTCAGTGCTTTAGATGTGGTCACCTTGGGTTCATATCCCGACGGGAAAAAAGTTTTCTTTTTCTTTTTAAAATCAAAATTAATTAAATAAAAACAAGTGCACTGCGGTAACATCGTACGACGGGCGATGAGCGGATCGCTCAGAAGGATGACATAGGCGAGGGATCAGACGACCTATCAATGGTCCCCAGCAGCGTAACGAAGAGGAGATGT
The DNA here is from genome assembly GCA_955652365.1 of Eristalinus aeneus. Classification (NCBI taxonomy): domain Eukaryota; kingdom Metazoa; phylum Arthropoda; class Insecta; order Diptera; family Syrphidae; genus Eristalinus; species Eristalinus aeneus. The sequence continues at coordinate 43,011,050 of OY019130.1, forward strand.
TCAAATTTTGCGAAGAGGAGTGCGTGCCGAAAAAAGGTGGAGGGGTGTGAGACCCCTCAAAATAAGCAAGTTGTCGGCGAAGAAACAGCTATAAAGGAGCCCGAAGAATTCCCGTACGTCTCCGACGACGGTGAAGGGCATTATGAACTCAGCAGCAACAGCTTTGCTTCCTTGGCGTCCTCAGACACAGAGGGCGAGCTAGAGGACTTTGTACGCGCCCAAATGGATATTGTCAACGGTTACAGCGATAAGGTTCAGCAGCTGGTCAAGGGTCTCCAGGAGCTCCGAGCCTAGTTTGAGGCAGGAGGGTCGGAAGCCAAAGCTGCTGAGCTTCAGGAAACATCAGAAGCAGCAGTCGCAACATCAGCAACAACAGCAGCAGCCACAGATGCAACTGCGACAACAGCAGCAGCTAAAGCTATACTATAATTCCAGATAACCAATTCGGTTTCAAAGCAGGGCATGACACTATCCATGCCGTGTCGAAACTCGTATCGGGCATTCAATGCAATAAAAGTAAGAAACAATGCACCGGTGCCTACCTGATCGACTTGGAGAAGGCCTTCGACACCGTTTGGCTAGAGGGTCTTTTCTATAAATTGAGCGGGCTGGCCATCAGTAAACCATTAATGTACCTTCTTGTTAATATTCTTGCCGGTAGACGGTTCGTCGTGAAACACGGCAATGTGACCTCTACCGGTATATTTCAAGTAAAAAATTACCTGCAACAAGGAGCGGTTAATTCACCAATTCTGTTCAATATTTATACGAGCGATCTCGTAGGTTCTCTTCAAGACGAGTATGAGTATGCAGACGACTTGGTGGCTAACAGAACAGCTCCGAAGATCGATATTATTGTCATCCTTTTGCAGCTTGACTTTGAGTTGATCCAGAGTTATTTCGACGATTAAAGATCAATTTTCAGAAGTCGGAAACCACTGTCTAAAGCCTCGGCGGATACCAAAAAGAATTGGCGTAAGTTCTCAATCGTTGGACAGCACGGACAGCGACTGGCATGTCGAACTGTAGTCAACTACCTGGGAAGCTCCTTGGATCATTTCCTATATTTTAAGAAATATGTAGATATGTCCCCCCAGAAGCATTCGTCTACCTGGACCAGAACAGCCTGATACAGGACAAAGATGCGGTTCCGATAATCTTTCATATCGCTCGTAACGTTGTGGATGGGCGACTCAACTACGACCGTTCTGTCGTTGAGCTGAGCACTGAAGATCGTCTCCGGTTCAGTAGGTCCGTCTCCCTCTGAGACATAGTTGACTGTAGACGTCAACACCGAAAATATTGGTGGTTGAGTACGAATGAGGCGATTCCGTCTGCGAATCCTTTAGATCTGGGGTAGACTGGGGTTGGCTCAGACCTAGTCGGTCGCAGGCAATGGATTGGGCGTCTGTCCGCGACCGACCACGGCGGCTCACATATTTTTACAGTAGTTTTTAATGTACAAAGAAAATACTGAACTTATAAAACAGTCTTAAAATCTGAACTGACAGCGTACGAAATTAGTGGCTGGTCCTAAATTTCTCCAATAGCCGCGTTGAAAGTAGAATATTGCAGAATGTCAACAAGCATTTTTGGTAGATGGTCAAACCTTCACTGCCGTAGACCTCAAAATTTCCCACCAGTGGTTTACTTCACATCAATCATAAGAAACGGTAATCAAAAACATGTCTGGAAACAAGTTAACGTAAACTATGGGCCATTATTGCATACATGCATACGTGGCAAGATACCCTAAAAGCCTCCGCTGAGATACATTGGAGAGATATAACCTGTCCAGTAACTGCCAATGCTGCACTCATCTTGGGCAACGATGCTCCTACGCATCTCACAATGAAAATTAGAGGCATAATTACCTCCTCTATTATATATGTCTTTTTAAACAAATTAGTTATCCAGGGTAGGGAACCTAATCAGCAATAGGAAGAATGTGCCAGCTAGCTAAAACTTTAATTCATAGAACACTTACCGATTTAAACAGTTTAGTTGATTGCCTCACAAACCAAGAGGGAAAACTTGCCCCACGGTGTCGAGGTAAAATAATTCAATTAATAACCACTTTAAGAAAACTCTTCAGGAAAATTCCTCTAAGATTAGGTGAAGCAGATACCAGACCCCTAGAAAGATTAAATTTTGCCTTCATACGCAAATCCACCGCACAAGGTGTAGTATTACCCTTTTTATGAAACCTAATTAGAACTTTCACAATCAACTTTCTACCTGTCGTTATATTATAGCTGTACTTTACCTAACGTCAACGTGAGCACAAGCCTTGTAGACGATCTACAAAACAATTCTTGTTGCTTTTACATTTTCTAAGATATCATTGACAAGAAGAACTCAGCAGCCCGTTAAAGTGTAAACTATACTGCCGAATTTCCAAAGGAAATTCAGAAAGTTCTAAAACAAAACATGAATGTAAAAAAAAACACATTTTATTTATTTTTTTTTTTTCAGTTTATTACATAAAAGTTAAAGTTTACGTCTCTTGCTTTGATACTTTTTGCTTCGAACAGACTTTGTAGGTGGCAATTCTTTGTTTCTAGTATTATCGCAGCATTCACACAATATAAAGACTTCTTTCACAAATTTGCTGAGTCTTGTCTCATAAGACCACTTTTTATAAAATTGACAATCAAGCTCAGCATAATTATCGAAGCAGAACTCACACGCAGCTGCTTTTCGATTCATTTGAAATATAGGTACAATTTGGCAACTCCACAAATTTATTCCTGGGGGAGGAGGACATACTATACTATGCAAACCAGAGTATGCATAGCTGACATCAAACCAAAATGGAAGTTTACTTTCATTTTCATTGCAAACATTTTCGTTATTCATGACTTCTTTCCAAAAATCACCTTGTCTTCTTCGATTTAAATTGGTTATAGGCGATGTTTTATCTAAGGAAAAAGGAGTTTGAATAAAAGGTGAATGAGATAAAAATGTTTCGAATTCCGGATTACTTAATTGTGTTCTTTTTGGAAAATCTATATTATCTTCGGTTTCCACTTTTATACTTTCACTTATTTCTTGCAATTGTGGTTGCGACACTGTATGAAGTTCTTCTTTAAGTAATTTAGTAGCATGGGCAAATATAGGATCTTTTCTTTTATCATAAGGTGGGACTGGGATATTCAAACATTTCATTAATAATTTCATTACATTATCACATTTACCGTTAATTTTCAGACTGGATATACTATCCTTTGGTGTCCACTGTAAATTTACTATACAAATCTTTGCTCTGTTTTTAGATGCTCGATCCATTTGCCAAAGCCAAGTATATTTCTTTAAAACCTTTAAACTTGAGCCCAAGCAAAGTATTACATCTGCCTTATCAGCATTATGGCAAGCACCAACCCAATTTAGTGGTGATTGAACTGTACCTTTCTCTCCAAAGTGTACAATAGTATCTATTAGAGGACTTTCGCAGACATAACATCTTCTGTTTGTTTTATGGGAATATCGCCCTGTTATTTCAGTCGTATCGAATAATCTCCAATATACTGCATTAGGTTTGCAATTAGAACATACTTCAATGTACATGTTTCCATGAATCTCAGATAGAGACGTTGCAGGAAGGCCGGATCGCAGGTGGAGTCCATCACAATTCTGCGATACAACATGCCGCAATAATTTTCTTCTATGAAGCTCGAATAACGCCATATGTGTAAAAGTAGGGTTTGCAAGTGACAAATCATGGTGTCCAATCTCCTCTCCTTTTTGAAGGAGTGTCCATATCCCATTTGTTCCTCTGTAATCTGGTATTCGTGCAGATGTACTTATTCCCGCCCCCGTATAGCATACAAGATGTTTTGCTTGGGATATTATTGTTGCCAGTTGTACAACTTTTTTTTCGATTAGAAGTATTGGATCCTACTTTTCTATTATACGATCTTTGTAGAGCAGTATACGTTCCCGGCGTGTCTTGATTTGTTGTACTAGATCAGCATATTTTTCAAGAAAACAATTTTCCTCTGGTGTTCTGATGTCTTCACATTTGTTCAATAAGATTGAAATCTTCAAAAAAAAAAAATAATAAATAAATAAGTTATATTAACTAATTTTTAATTAGTTTTTTAGTTATATTTAAATTTTGTTCGGAATATATACGAAAACAATGTTAAAAACAATTAGTGTTGTTGTAACGGAAGTCCTTGTCATGAACATTTCTTAAATTAATAAGTGGGTATCTGCCATGTGCATAAATGTCAGAACGATTTATACAAACGTAAAATAGACAAAGTATTATTATTATTACACTTTATGAGGATATAATTTAAATTTTACACTTATATAAACAATGAGCACTAGCTGCCAAGATTTCGGCTCTTAGGTTTCATTTAGATATCTATATTAAGACTATTAGATATCTATATTAAGACTAAGACAAAGATTATACCATAATTTCGGATGATTAGGTTAGAGTTATTAATGAAGGATTCAACGTCCCTGCCTCTGGTATTGGTGGTATTTGAGCCTCACAGAACACTCCAGGCGTTGACATCAATCACTAGGATAAATGGGAAGTGGATTTGAAGAATAATATTTTCCAAGTCGTCTTTTAAGAAAGTTTTTACGAGCAGGATGTAAATTAACACCAGTGTAAATTTGACTTTAAATACACACAGCGAGAGTTTATATATTAGAGCTGATAGGAATTTTTCTATACCTTGTTTTGAAGAGGTGTTATGAGAGTAGTTGTCTTTGATATTTAAGAAGTTGGAGTTTGTTGAGAGATTGCTGAAGTTGTTGTTGGTATTGAGGGATTTGGGCGTGTGGATGTTGCGTTTTTGTTAGCTATTGGATTGGTTACGGCGGAGAGATAGCACCGACTGATTTGCGGCTTATGTCTGCTACTGATTTGCTCAGTTGCTTAGTTTTCTCAGTGTAGGATTGGTTAGAGACAGAAGGGTACGTTTGGTTGTATGTTCCTTTGGTTTTGGCAAGGTTATATTTATTTTTGGTCTTGATATTCAAGATTTCTTTAATTTGCAAATATTTTGGGCAAGAGGTGGGCGATATAAGTACGAATCGCGGGTTTTCTACGAAAGTTGTTGTTTTAATTTTCTTTGAACGGGGTTCAAACGGAAGCGTGCCGACATCTGCCAAGTGTATGAACACGCGATTTACTAACGAGAGCACAAGATTTCTTTAATTTGCAAATATTTTGGGCAAGAGGTTGGCGATATAAGTACGAATCGCGGGTTTTCTACGAAAGTTGTTGTTTTATTTTTCTTTGAACGGGGTTCAAACGGAAGCGTGCCGACATCTGCCAAGTGTATGAACACCCGATTTACTAACAAGAGCAAGAACAACTGGCGATTGAGCGAGAAAGAAATAGTACTAGACTTGAGCGCACTGAAAAAAAAGACTAACTGTCAAATAGTCACCACGATGTTTGCTCTATGAGAGCTAGACGGAGACTGTAGACAAAGTGAACGAACGAGAAAATAGTAGTGTGCAAATGAGTCGGCAGTCATTAACAGACCTCCGCAGTGTCAACACATGTTTTGTCTTTCGTGTGTGCATAGAAACAATAAGAGATTAGTTGAGTCGTCATAGAGACACAAAATCTTTAAGGTCGGATCAGCCCAGTGGGTATTGTCAGTGCTTTAGATGTGGTCACCTTCGGTTCATATCCCGACGGGAAAAAAGTTTTCTTTTTCTTTTTAAAATCAAAATTAATTAAATAAAAACAAGTGCACTGCGGTAACATCGTACGATGGGCGATGAGCGGATCGCTCAGAAGGATGACATAGGCGAGGGATCAGACGACCTATCAATGGTCCCCAGCAGCGTAACGAAGAGGAGATGTTCAAATTTTGCGAAGAGGAGTGCGTGCCGAAAAAAGGTGGAGGGGTGTGAGACCCCTCAAAATAAGCAAGTTGTCGGCGAAGAAACAGCTATAAAGGAGCCCGAAGAATTCCCGTACGTCTCCGACGACGGTGAAGGGCATTATGAACTCAGCAGCAACAGCTTTGCTTCCTTGGCGTCCTCAGACACAGAGGGCGAGCTAGAGGACTTTGTCCGCGCCCAAATGGACATTGTCAACGGTTACAGCGATAAGGTTCAGCAGCTGCTCAAGGGTCTCCAGGAGCTCCGAGCCTAGTTTGAGGCAGGAGGGTCGGAAGCCAAAGCTGCTGAGCTTCAGGAGCAGCAGCAGAGCAAGAGACGCAGCAGAAGCAACAACAACAGAAACAGCAGAAGAAGCTGAAGCCGCTTAAGTAGCAACAACAACAACAGCGAAAACATCAGAAGCAGCAGTCGCAACATCAGCAACAACAGCAGCAGCCACAGATGCAACTGCGACAACAGCAGCAGCTAAAGCTATACTATAATTCCAGATAACCAATTCGGTTTCAAAGCAGGGCATGACACTATCCATGCCGTGTCGAAACTCGTATCGGGCATTCAATGCAATAAAAGTAAGAAACAATGCACCGGTGCCTACCTGATCGACTTGGAGAAGGCCTTCGACACCGTTTGGCTAGAGGGTCTTTTCTATAAATTGAGCGGGCTGGCCATCAGTAAACCATTAATGTACCTTCCTGTTAATATTCTTGCCGGTAGACGGTTCGTCGTGAAACACGGCAATGTGACCTCTACCGGTATATTTCAAGTAAAAAATTACCTGCAACAAGGAGCGGTTAATTCACCAATTCTGTTCAATATTTATACGAGCGATCTCGTAGGTTCTCTTCAAGACGAGTATGAGTATGCAGACGACTTGGTGGCTAACAGAACAGCTCCGAAGATCGATATTATTGTCATCCTTTTGCAGCTTGACTTTGAGTTGATCCAGAGTTATTTCGACGAGTGGAAATTAAAGATCAATTTTCAGAAGTCGGAAACCACTGTCTAAAGCCTCGGCGGATACCAAAAAGAATTGGCGTAAGTTCTCAATCGTTGGACAGCACGGACAGCGACTGGCATGTCGAACTGTAGTCAACTACCTGGGAAGCTCCTTGGATCATTTCCTATATTTTAAGAAATATGTAGATATGTCCCCCCAGAAGCATTCGTCTACCTGGACCAGAACAGCCTGATACAGGACAAAGATGCGGTTCCGATAATCTTTCATATCGCTCGTAACGTTGTGGATGGGCGACTCAACTACGACCGTTCTGTCGTTGAGCTGAGCACTGAAGATCGTCTCCGGTTCAGTAGGTCCGTCTCCCTCTGAGACATAGTTGACTGTAGACGTCAACACCGAAAATATTGGTGGTTGAGTACGAATGAGGCGATTCCGTCTGCGAACCCTTTAGATCTGGGGTAGACTGGGGTTGGCTCAGACCTAGTCGGTCGCAGGCAATGGATTGGGCGTCTGTCCGCGACCGACCACGGCGGCTCACATATTTTTACAGTAGTTTTTAATGTACAAAGAAAATACTGAACTTATAAAACAGTCTTAAAATCTGAACTGACAGCGTACGAAATTAGTGGCTGGTCCTAAATTTCTCCAATAGCCGCGTTGAAAGTAGAATATTGCAGAATGTCAACAAGCATTTTTGGTAGATGGTCAAACCTTCACTGCCGTAGACCTCAAAATTTCCCACCAGTGGTTTACTTCACATCAATCATAAGAAACGGTAATCAAAATCATGTCTGGAAACAAGTTAACGTAAACTATGGGCCATTATTGCATACATGCATACATGGCAAGATACCCTAAAAGCCTCCGCTGCGATACATTGGAGAGATATAACCTGTCCAGTAACTGCCAATGCTGCACTCATCTTGGGCAACGATGCTCCTACGCATCTCACAATGAAAATTAGAGGCATAATTACCTCCTCTATTATATATGTCTTTTTAAACAAATTAGTTATCCAGGGTAGGGAACCTAATCAGCAATAGGAAGAATGTGCCAGCTAGCTAAAACTTTAATTTATAGAACACTTACCGATTTAAACAGTTTAGTTGATTGCCTCACAAACCAAGAGGGAAAACTTGCCCCACGGTGTCGAGGTAAAATAATTCAATTAATAACCACTTTAAGAAAACTCTTCAGGAAAATTCCTCTAAGATTAGGTGAAGCAGATACCAGACCCCTAGAAAGGTTAAATTTTGCCTTCATACGCAAATCCACCGCACAAGGTGTAGTATTACCCTTTTTATGAAACCTAATTAGAACTTTCACAATCAACTTTCTACCTGTCGTTATATTATAGCTGTACTTTACCTAACGTCAACGTGAGCACAAGCCTTGTAGACGATCTACAAAACAATTCTTGTTGCTTTTACATTTTCTAAGATATCATTGACAAGAAGAACTCAGCAGCCCGTTAAAGTGTAAACTATACTGCCGAATTTCCAAAGGAAATTCAGAAAGTTCTAAAACAAAACATGAATGTAAAAAAAAAACACATTTTATTTATTTTTTTTTTTCAGTTTATTACATAAAAGTTAAAGTTTACGTCTCTTGCTTTGATACTTTTTGCAACCTTTGCCGTACCATCCAGCTTGAATCCTAATTAGCTTATTGCTTCGAACAGACTTTGTAGGTGGCAATTCTTTGTTTCTAGTATTATCGCAGCATTCACACAATATAAAGACTTCTTTCACAAATTTGCTGAGTCTTGTCTCATAAGACCACTTTTTATAAAATTGACAATCAAGCTCAGCATAATTATCGAAGCAGAACTCACACGCAGCTGCTTTTCGATTCATTTGAAATATAGGTACAATTTGGCAACTCCACAAATTTATTCCTGGGGGAGGAGGACATACTATACTATGCAAACCAGAGTATGCATAGCTGACATCAAACCAAAATGGAAGTTTACTTTCATTTTCATTGCAAACATTTTCGTTATTCATGACTTCTTTCCAAAAATCACCTTGTCTTCTTCGATTTAAATTGGTTATAGGCGATGTTTTATCTAAGGAAAAAGGAGTTTGAATAAAAGGTGAATGAGATAAAAATGTTTCGAATTCCGGATTACTTAATTGTGTTCTTTTTGGAAAATCTATATTATCTTCGGTTTCCACTTTTATACTTTCACTTATTTCTTGCAATTGTGGTTGCGACACTGTATGAAGTTCTTCTTTAAGTAATTTAGTAGCATGGGCAAATATAGGATCTTTTCTTTTATCATAAGGTGGGACTGGGATATTCAAACATTTCATTAATAATTTCATTACATTATCACATTTACCGTTAATTTTCAGACTGGATATACTATCCTTTGGTGTCCACTGTAAATTTACTATACAAATCTTTGCTCTGTTTTTAGATGCTCGATCCATTTGCCAAAGCCAAGTATATTTCTTTAAAACCTTTAAACTTGAGCCCAAGCAAAGTATTACATCTGCCTTATCAGCATTATGGCAAGCACCAACCCAATTTAGTGGTGATTGAACTGTACCTTTCTCTCCAAAGTGAACAATAGTATCTATTAGAGGACTTTCGCAGACATAACATCTTCTGTTTGTTTTATGGGAATATCGCCCTGTTATTTCAGTCGTATCGAATAATCTCCAATATACTGCATTAGGTTTGCAATTAGAACATACTTCAATGTACATGTTTCCATGAATCTCAGATAGAGACGTTGCAGGAAGGCCGGATCGCAGGTGGAGTCCATCACAATTCTGCGATACAACATGCCGCAATAATTTTCTTCTATGAAGCTCGAATAATGCCATATGTGTAAAAGTAGGGTTTGCAAGTGACAAATCATGGTGTCCAATCTCCTCTCCTTTTTGAAGGAGTGTCCATATCCCATTTGTTCCTCTGTAATCTGGTATTCGTGCAGATGTACTTATTCCCGCCCCCGTATAGCATACAAGATGTTTTGCTTGGGATATTATTGTTGCCAGTTGTACAACTTTTTTTTCGATTAGAAGTATTGGATCCTCCTTTTCTATTATACGATCTTTGTAGAGCAGTATACGTTCCCGGCGTGTCTTGATTTGTTGTACTAGATCAGCATATTTTTCAAGAAAACAATTTTCCTCTGGTGTTCTGATGTCTTCACATTTGTTCAATAAGATTGAAATCTTCAAAAAAAGCAAATAATAAATAAATAAGTTATATTAACTAATTTTTAATTAGTTTTTTAGTTATATTTAAATTTTGTTCGGAATATATACGAAAACAATGTTAAAAACAATTAGTGTTGTTGTAACGGAAGTCCTTGTCATGAACATTTCTTAAATTAATAAGTGGGTATCTGCCATGTGCATAAATGTCAGAACGATTTATACAAACGTAAAATAGACAAAGTATTATTATTATTACACTTTATGAGGATATAATTTAAATTTTACACTTATATAAACAATGAGCACTAGCTGCCAAGATTTCGGCTCTTAGGTTTCATTTAGATATCTATATTAAGACTATTAGATATCTATATTAAGACTAAGACAAAGATTATACCATAATTTCGGATGATTAGGTTAGAGTTATTAATGAAGGATTCAACGTCCCTGCCTCTGGTATTGGTGGTATTTGAGCCTCACAGAACACTCCAGGCGTTGACATCAATCACTAGGATAAATGGGAAGTGGATTTGAAGAATAATATTTTCCAAGTCGTCTTTTAAGAAAGTTTTTACGAGCAGGATGTAAATTAACACCAGTGTAAATTTGACTTTAAATACACACAGCGAGAGTTTATATATTAGAGCTGATAGGAATTTTTCTATACCTTGTTTTGAAGAGGTGTTATGAGAGTAGTTGTCTTTGATATTTAAGAAGTTGGAGTTTGTTGAGAGATTGCTGAAGTTGTTGTTGGTATTGAGGGATTTGGGCGTGTGGATGTTGCGTTTTTGTTAGCTATTGGATTGGTTACGGCGGAGAGATAGCACCGACTGATTTGCGGCTTATGTCTGCTACTGATTTGCTCAGTTACTTAGTTTTCTCAGTGTAGGATTGGTTAGAGACAGAAGGGTACGTTTGGTTGTATGTTCTTTTGGTTTTGGCAAGGTTATATTTATTTTTGGTCTTGATATTCAAGATTTCTTTAATTTGCAAATATTTTGGGCAAGAGGTGGGCGATATAAGTACGAATCGCGGGTTTTCTACGAAAGTTGTTGTTTTATTTTTCTTTGAACGGGGTTGAAACGGAAGGGTGCCGACATCTGCCAAGTGTATGAACACGCGATTTACTAACGAGAGCACAAGATTTCTTTAATTTGCAAATATTTTGGGCAAGAGGTTGGCGATATAAGTACGAATCGCGGGTTTTCTACGAAAGTTGTTGTTTTATTTTTCTTTGAACGGGGTTCAAACGGAAGCGTGCCGACATCTGCCAAGTGTATGAACACGCACGATTTACTAACAAGAGCAAGATCAACTGGCGATTGAGCGAGAAAGAAATAGTACTAGACTTGAGTGCACTGAAAAAAAAGACTAACTGTCAAATAGTCACCACGATGTTTGCTCTATGAGAACTAGACGGAGACTGTAGACAAAGTGAACGAACGAGAAAATAGTAGTGTGCAAATGAGTCGGCAGTCATTAACAGACCTCCGCAGTGTCAACACATGTTTTGTCTTTCGTGTGTGCATAGAAACAATAAGAGATTAGTTGAGTCGTCATAGAGACACAAAATCTTTAAGGTCGGATCAGCCCAGTGGGTATTGTCAGTGCTTTAGATGTGGTCACCTTGGGTTCATATCCCGACGGGAAAAAAGTTTTCTTTTTCTTTTTAAAATCAAAATTAATTAAATAAAAACAAGTGCACTGCGGTAACATCGTACGATGGGCGATGAGCGGATCGCTCAGAAGGATGACATAGGCGACAGAGACGACCTATCAATGGTCGGAGTGCGTGCCGAAAAGAGGTGGAGGGGTGTCAGACCCCTAAAAATAAGCTAGCTGTCGGCGAAGAAACAGCTATAAAGGAGCCCGAAGAATTCCCGTACGTCTCCGACGACGGTGAAGGGCATTATGTACTCAGCAGCAACAGCTTTGCTTCCTTGGCGTCCTCAGACACAGAGGGCGTGCTAGAGGACTTTGTCCGCGCCCAAATGGACATTGTCAACGGTTACAGCGATAAGGTTCAGCAGCTGCTCAAGGGTCTCCAGGAGCTCCGAGCCTAGTTTGAGGCAGGAGGGTCGGAAGCCAAAGCTGCTGAGCTTCAGGAGCAGCAGCAGAGCAAGAGACGCAGCAGAAGCAACAACAACAGAAACAGCAGAAGCTGAAGCCGCTTAAGTAGCAACAACAACAACAGCGAAAACATCAGAAGCAGCAGTCGCAACATCAGCAACAACAGCAGCAGCCACAGATGCAACTGCGACAACAGCAGCAGCTAAAGCTATACTATAATTCCAGATAACCAATTCGGTTTCAAAGCAGGGCATGACACTATCCATTCCGTGTCGAAACTCGTACCGGGCATTCAATGCAATAAAAGTAAGAAACAATGCACCGGTGCCTACCTGATCGACTTGGAGAAGGCCTTCGACACCGTTTGGCTAGAGGGTCTTTTCTATAAATTGAGCGGGCTGGCCATCAGTAAACCATTAATGTACCTTCTTGTTAATATTCTTGCCGGTAGACGGTTCGTCGTGAAACACGGCAATGTGACCTCTACCGGTATATTTCAAGTAAAAAATTACCTGCAACAAGGAGCGGTTAATTCACCAATTCTGTTCAATATTTATACGAGCGATCTCGTAGGTTCTCTTCAAGACGAGTATGAGTATGCAGACGACTTGGTGACTAACAGAACAGCTCCGAAGATCGATATTATTGTCATCCTTTTGCAGCTTGACTTTGAGTTGATCCAGAGTTATTTCGACGAGTGGAAATTAAAGATCAATTTTCAGAAGTCGGAAACCACTGTCTAAAGCCTCGGCGGATACCAAAAAGAATTGGCGTAAGTTCTCAATCGCGACTGGCATGTCGAACTGTAGTCAACTACCTGGGAAGCTCCTTGGATCATTTCCTATATTTTAAGAAATATGTAGATATGTCCCCCCAGAAGCATTCGTCTACCTGGACCAGAACAGTCTGATACAGGACAACAATGCCAGTCCGATAATCTTTCATATCGCTCGTAACGTTGTGGATGGGCGACTCAACTACGACCGGTGAGCTGAGCACTGAAGATCGTCTCCGGTTCAGTAGGTCCGTCTCCCTCTGAGACATCGTTGACTGTAGACGTCAACACCGAAAATATTGGTGGTTGAGTACGAATGAGGCAATTCCGTCTGCGAACCCTTTAGATCTGGGGTAGACTGGGGTTGGCTCAGACCTAGTCGATCGCAGGCAATGGATTGGGCGTCTGTCCGCGACCGAACACGGCGGCTCACATATTTTTACAGTAGTTTTTAATGTACAAAGAAAATAATTACATATATGTATAAACAAAATATAGTGTATTTTTTTTTATTATGCATAAGGTTAGTTTTGGTTTTAGTTTAGCTCTCCACTCAGCTCAGTTCCTAGGCCGCTCACACAGCAAATAACTGACTGAAATAGAAAATATTGGTGCACCAAAGTATTAATTTCATATTTCTCTATAGTATAAAGTCTTATTTTACAAATATTAAATTAAAGTTAATACGCTTCCGAAAGGAACGAGATCGAAGACAACGAATTTTGACAAGACCAGTAACATATTGTTGTATAAATTATGACTCATCATTTTTTGGACAATTTTATCAAATCAATCTTAAGGAATTGGTAGTCAAATTTCTTCTTTTATTATTCGTCGTTGTATGCTTATGTACCTCACATGCTACTTTAGTCCTATATTTTCTTGAAAAGTGCAAGCTCTTTTAAATTTCAAACGACTTATGTACAGTTGAACAATAATGACGGACTTTTTGTGCATCATCTTCTCTTTCAGTTATGAAAGAACTAGAAAACCATTTTAGTCTGCTGGAGATAAAGAGCTAGGGTGCAATAAAGTTGTAAATAGAGTTCTAGAATATACTTTCAAAAAATCCTTAGCGACCCAAAATATTTTTTTCTCTTAAATGTTTGGTCTGAAAATCGATTTCAAAAGTTAATTTTTTTAAGCGTTATAAAGCAGGTAATTCGGAAATGCAAATGCTCACGCCTCACTCACTTCGTTTGTTATCCAAAAGTTAACTGCCTAGTCTTATTCAGAATTTGTATCGGTATTATTAAATTACTTATTTGTAAGCATTTCAATCACTGTTTTGCTTAACACAATTTTATTGTTCTACCAAACTTCTGTTTTATATTATTAAATCTTTTAAGAAAGGCGTTTATAGCAAAATATATGTTTTAATGCTTTCCGAATTTCCATATTTTAAATAAGAACTTCAAAGCAATTGAGGAACACTGTTCTCCAAACCGGGTCGACTCATACAAAAAAAAAATTATAAATAGAATTCTTAGACTAAAGAAGTAAATGAACTATGACCGAATTGCGAAGCACGATGTTCTGGATTAAGTTTCGCTTAAGCAGTATTTTAATTCATACTGGGTAAGAGGAGATCCAAGAAGGTTTACAAAATTTGTAACTTTTCGAGCTTCCGAAATTCAGGAGAACTCCAATATAAAGTCCTGGCGCTATACCAAAAATAACGTTGCAGATGATGCAACAAAATGGACAAAACTTCCAAAATTGGATTCAAAGGATCGATGGTTTACTGGGCCTGCGTACTTGCTGTTAGAGGAATCCAAGTGGCCAGAAAATAACTTCGTAGTTAATGAAACATCAGAGGAGCTTATAAACATACATACTGAGGAGACACCGCTAATCGATTTCAACCGATTTTCAAAGTGGAAGCGACTACTCAATACCATAGCATATGTAATGAGATTTATAAACAACACTAAGAACACCGATTGTCACATTAAACGTAAGGGTATACTAACAAGCGAGGAATTAAGCCAAGCAGAAATATTGATCTTTAAGTTGGTTCAAAAGGAGGTTTATAGACGTGAGATAATTCAATTTGGAATAACATCAGCAACTGATCGAAAAGAACTTAAAGTCACAGTTGATCACAACAGTTCCTTATTTCGTTTGTCACCATATGTAGATGAGGATGGCTTGTTAAGGGTAAGAGGGAGAACCGAAGCTGCCGAATTTACACACACACACTTCTTAAAACTGTATAAACATTTGTTGTCTGTAAAAAAAAAAAAATCGCTGTCTTATAATGGTAAAGGGCTGTTTCGTAATGTCACAATTTCAGGATTCAAGGGAAAACTACCACGTCTAATGAACAATGTTTACTGAAGCAATTGCTTAAAAAACGGTCTTCCACGATAACAAATTAACTGTGTAATGCCTCGTCTAAATCAGGCTGCAGCCACAGCTCCAAATTATTTGTTTCCAAACTTGAGAAAGTCACAGGGTAAATGAGGGGTCGCCACAAAGACATGAAGACTTTCGGAAAACGTATAATGTGAAACATTGATTTGACTTTATAGGCTATGTGCATATTAAGTCACCAAGGTTAAATGGGAAATAAAACTCCCGTTTATAGGAGACTAACTATTAGCACCAATTTTTTAAGCCTCAAAACAGAAATGACCCGTCGAAAGAGAAAACAATATTCACTTACGTAAACGTATGGGTCAACGACCGACAGACGGTTAAAACGAAAATTAGGGCTTCGTTTTTAAGCGATGTCTTGTAAATAAAGACTGAAAAATGTATGCCGGTCTAAATACCACAGCTGTTAATATTTCTTATGTTACTGTTTTTTAATACCCGAGTTACTTTATTTTCCTATAGTTTAATATTTTAATTCTCAAATCTGTCTTCGAGCAATAATTAAATTAATATTGTTGTCTGATTTGTACACTAGGATATATCCCGAGAAAAATTTCAAAGAGACAAGAATGTCATTACAGTCCACAACAATCGATTTTTCACAACCAAAACGCATCAATTGAAATAAATTTCTTTAAATATATTGTTAAGTTTTGAATAATGTCATCTAATATCTGCTTCACTATATTACCTTTTTAATACATTCCTTTTTATCATTCCGGCCATCATTACTAAGAGGATTCAATTTTCCTCGAGTAATATATGACTGACGAAGCTTTAATTTATTAGCGCCTTCCATTATAAAAGCATAATGTACTCAGTTATATAAAAAAACATTGTGGAAATGCAGTTTATTATAAAATGTCCAAATTTGTTTAAGACAGGCTGCAATTGTGGTAAACAAACAAATTTTACACTTGAATTGAAATCAGAAGCACTTAAACTAAGTTATTCAATTCCCTTGCGCCTTTCCAATGGAAGCATTAATTAACATATTTCCATTAGAGAAAAACTTATTGCATAGTTCAAGGCTCACTTTAAGCAGACTAAGTGTCATATGCTTTAGACGTGTTTTCTTTGAAATTATAAGTGTACATACATATACATGTATAAGTATATATGAGTACAAGTTGCCCAAATGAAAGTTTCGGTCGACTGACAGCCTTGAAAATAAGAGTACGAAAACCAATCATA
Source organism: Eristalinus aeneus (assembly GCA_955652365.1). Taxonomy (NCBI): domain Eukaryota; kingdom Metazoa; phylum Arthropoda; class Insecta; order Diptera; family Syrphidae; genus Eristalinus; species Eristalinus aeneus. The sequence goes on from OY019130.1 coordinate 43,027,479, forward strand.
AAACGAATATCTGAGCGATGTATCGATTTGTTCCTGATGAAACGTTACTCAAATGAATGGTAGTACTAGAGGATTTTGGATACCGTACTTTTGCAAAATTTACTCCTCAACAAAGCAAGGTGATGTTGCGTGCAGTGGTGAATTTCAAAAACTTTTTTTTGCCGCTGTCGCCACAAGCGAATTTATTTTAGATAATCAAAAAATCAAGTTTCAATTGAAAATTTGAGCAATTGATATAAGATTACACTGAAACCACAATTATTTAGAAATAACCACGACCTTCATTATTATGTATCAAACAATCGTTAACACAGACTTGCAGTCAACATATTTTTAACCTTAAAATATGTACTCGCCTATTACTTGTGGCAGGCGTGGCGTAGAGGGTAAAAAGACTAATAAATATCTAAGAACTTCGCCGTTCTTAGTAGGCAAAAAACTGTAGGTCACTTCTACTCGTACTGTAGCGCGCACAACACGAGTAGTTGAAGATCAAGCAGGGCCTGATCCACCTGTGGACTTTCGCGCCATCCAATTATTATTATAATATTAATGTGAGTGAGTATTAGTATTACACGTGGGGCGTTCGATATATTCTCGGTATCGAGCTGAAGCTGTGGTTATATATATAAATTGACTTATTTATAAAGTAATACTTTTAGTCCATTCATGTAAAATTTCATATAAATGTGATTATTTATCCGCGTTTTATCTCTAGTTTAACAGAATCATAATGGCAATTGAGACGATGATGGTAAAAATTGAGCATCGCAAAATCAAAAAACTGTTCATGAAGAGATGGTGGCTGTTTGCCAGGGTTCCGCACCTTATCAACTGTGTACAAGTGGTCAAGTGAGTTCAAGAGACACAGAGAGATCATTGAAGACGACCCCCGCTCCTGTGCCCCGGCTACTGCTTGTACGGGAGAAAGCATTAGAGAAGTCGAAGAACTTGTTCTTGAGCATGCCCGAATAAAGGTGAAAATTATGGCAGAGACCACCAAGTTTTCAACTGATCTGGTACCATTCACACCATTTTTCATGACCATCTTAAACTTTTAAAGGTCAGTGCAAGGTGGATTCTTTAAAAAGGAGACGCCTTTGACTGCGCCAACTACCGATGATAAGTCTCCTGACAAGATCCTCTCTGCCGTATTGTGTGAGCTTCTGAAGCCGTTTGTCCATGACCTGATAGGTCCCTATCAGTGTGGTTTCAGGCCAGGGAAGTCCACAATAGACCAGATCTTTACATTACGGCAGATCCCGGAAAAGGCCCAAGAAATGCAAATTGACACTCACCACCTATTCGTCGATTTCAAGGCTGCATATGACAGTGTGCATAGAGACGAGCTATACAGTGCCATGTTTAGTTTTGGCATTCCTACCAAACTCGTCAGATTGTGTAGGATGACGATGGAGAACTCTCGCTGCTCCGTCAAGGTCGGTACCGAACTCACCGCGACCTTCAATATCAAAAAAGGTTTTAGACAAGGTGACGCTCTGTCATGTGACTTCTTTAACATCATCCTTGAGAAGATCGTGCGTAACTCACAAGTCAACACCAGAGGCACGATCTTCCAAAAGTCAGTTCAGTTGCTAGCATACGCTGATGAAATTGACGTGATTGGACGAACACAGCGAGCTGTCAATGAGGCGTTTGCTGGCATTGAAGCGGAAGCGGCTAAAATGGACGTCTCGGACGGAGCGTCACATTAGGCAGCAGAAACTTTGAGGTAGTCAAGGACTTCGTCTACCTCAGCTCCGCGGTAAATAGGGACAACAACACCAGTACCGAAATAAAACGCAGAATCACTCTTGCCAATCGCTGTTTCTTTGGGCTCATGAGGCAATTGAGATATAAAGCCCTCTCTCGAAAGACGAAGCTCGCTTTATATAACAGCTTTATCATCCCCGTCCTTCTTTATGGCGTGGAATCTTGGACGTTAGCAAAGGCGGATGAGGAAGCCCTTAGTCTCTTCGGGAGAAAAGTTCTGCTTGCGATTTTTGGTTCTGTTTGCGTTGATGGCATCTGGAGGAGAAGATTTAATTACGAACTCTATAGGCTGTACAGCGACATGCGCCTGGTCAAGCGTCTACGGATACAACGCTTAAGATGGCTAGGCCATGTAAAGCGTATGGACACCACTGCTCCGGCCCGAAAAGTCTTTGAATCCGTGCCATTGGGACAACGCAACAGAGGACGATCTAGACTAAAGTGGCGCACACGATTGAAGAAGAACCTCAACTAACTTGGAGTGCGCAACTGGAGACAGCTAGCGAAAGATCGTGCAGGCTGGAGAGGCATGTTGGTTGAGGCCCAGGTCCACCCCGGACTGTAGCGCCACAAGAAGAAGAAGAAGAAGCAAGGTGAGCGCCACGAATGCTCACAGCGACTTAGAAAAAAGTGAGAATCGCATGCTGTAGAGAGATTTTGGAGATGTGTAGTGAGAACGCGGACGTAGTTATGGATCGAATTGTTACTGGAGATGAAACATGGGCTCACTACTATGACCCTGAAAGCAAACGAGAGTCCATGCAGTGGCAAAAAAAAAAGAGACAGACCCCTCGAAGAGGTTCAAAGTCACTCCGTCTGCCAGGAAGCTCATGGCCACAGTTTTATGGGACTCAACGGAAATCCTGCTCATTGAGTACAAAAAAAGGGAAACCATCAAAACCACATCCTGCACTTCCACTTTGCATAATTTGTGGGAGGAAATTAAAAAGAAAAGACGGGATGGTAAACTCGCAGTGGGTGTGTTGCTACTTCATGACAACGCTCCTGTTCACACGGCGCGAGTTTCCAAGGCTGTCGCGCGAGATTTGAAAAAATGTCTTTGTGGAAAAAGATTTGCGGATGATGGAGAACTCAAGCCGGCAATAAATAGGTGTTTGCAGAGAAAGAAGAAATTTATTTACATGTATGTTATCTCAAGATGTAACAAATGCATTGATGTTAGGGGAGATTATATTGGAAAATAATAACAATTTAAATTAAATTCGCATTTTCCTTCATATCGATACCGAGAATACATTGAACGCCCCTCGTAAATTTATATTTCAATATTAGCTTACCTTGTTTCTTTCAATTAAGGCTTTTATTTCTAACAAGCCGTATATTGAATATAATGCATATAAGGAACATTTTAATGCACATGTTAAAGATATTCTATTTTCTCCTATCTATTGAGGATTACCAATTTGGCAATGTACATTTCAAATATTTGGTTCTTTACGAATATTAGCATATGCTGGTACATATATAAATTACTTTTAATTAATAAAAACGTAGAGTATTTTTTTTATTTATTTTAACTGTTTTAAAGTCTATACAAATTGTTTAATTGGTGGCTGGGTGATGTGGGAACAGGGTAGGCACTGATTGGTATCAACCTGGCGATGCCCAGCTGTTGTAACTGTCTTCCACAAATCAATTGTGCTTATTCTACCTCCAAGTTGGTAGCCACCGGGTACTAGATGTTGTTCATCCGAACTCAACCTGCCAAACCTATAAGTGCGACCTCCGCTCAAAAGGTATAAAAAAGGGCCTGGTCCTCCAGGTTTGGGGGTGTGCGTCGGTGTAACTGCCCGGCCACATAAAAAGTAATAGTTACGAACCCAACGAATGCCTCCGATATGGATGGATACACTGTTGACGTCCCACGCAAACGAAAAAGGATAATGCTTTACGGATATGCACGTGGAATGGGAGGTCCCTAAACAGACCACGTGCAGCCGATGAACTTACGGAGGCCCTGGACTGCTATAAAGCAGACATTACCGCGATTCAGGAAATGCGGTGGGATGGGCCGGGCAAGAGAAGAGTGAGAAACTGCGACATATACCACGGCGACTGCTACAGGGAGAGAGAAGAACGCTTATTTGGATGCGGTTTTGTTGCTCGAGGCAGACTTAGGCAAAAAGTCTTAGGCTTTTAATACATAAGCGAACGCCTTATAACAATCCGCATCAAGGCTAAGTTTGGGAATATAAGCCTCATATGCGCCCACGCCCCGACAGAAGAAAAAAGATGACAGCAGTAAAGAAGACTTCTATCACCTCATAGAAAGGACATACGATCGATACCCAGATTTGAACGCTCAGCTGGAAAGAGAAGAAGTCTTTGCTAAAGTCATCGGAAGAGACAGCCTGCACGCCAACACCTCCGGAAACGGACTCAGGCTAGTTGACTTCGTCTCGGGGCGAAGCCTCTCTGTGGCCAGCACGCGGTTCCCACACCTCAACATTTATCAACCGCCAACCAGATTGATCATGTTGCGATCGACGTCAGACACTCCTCCAGTTTTCTCGATGTCCGAACCTTCCGAGGCGCAAACATCGACTCGGATCATCATCTTGTTGTAGCCAAGGTAAGAACCCGGATATCGAGAGAGCAACGGAGTCGAGACAATCCAGACGGTTTGATGTCGGAAACCTACAATCGCAGCCGATCGCTAGAGCCTTTGCCGATCGATTCTGTCTGAAACTATCTCAAAGATCGACCATGCCTGCACAAGCAATAGAAGACAAGTGGAAACGTTGTCAAGAAGCTATCAAAGAGGCCGCCACTGATGTGCTGGGTTTTACACCACCACCTAAGAGGAACCCATGGTTTGACGACGAGTGTAGGCAGGCGCATGCAGCCAAACAAGAAGCATACAAGGCAGCGCTGCATCGAACGATGAGAGCTGCTTGTGAGTTCTAAAAACAGAGAAGAAGGGAAGAGAACCGGCTTCTCAGAAGAAAAAGGAAAGAGCACGAGAAGCGAGCGGTCGAGGAAATGGAGAGGTGCTTTGGCAGGAATGACGTCGGAAATCTTACCGCAAGATAAAACAGTTATCCGGTGGTTATAAGCCTCGGACAGAAGCCTGCCGGGACCAAAATGGACAACTAGTGGTAGAGTCGCAGTCGGTGCTGAGAATCTGGAAGGATCATTTCTGCAGACTCCAAAACGGCGATGACGACGCAAATCACGCTGTTAGGCAGAATTTTCCACTCAATTTGGACGACGATGGACAAGAATTCCGTCCCCCCGACTTCGACGAGGTCAAGATAGCAATATCGAGACTGAAGTCGAACAAAGCTGCTGGCGCGGACGGACTATCCGCAGAGCTGTTCAAAGCGGCTGGGGATGAGCTGGTTGGGTGCATGCGCCAGCTCGTCTGTGAGATATAGTCGGAGGAAAGCATGTCCGATGAGTGGAATCTCAGCATCGTTTGTCCGGTCCATAAGAAATGAGACCCCCTACCTACCGAGGGATCAGTCTCCTTAACATCGCATATAAGATTTTCTCTGCCGTACTGTGTGAGCGCCTGAAACCGTTCGTCAACAACCTGATAGGCTTTTATCAGTGTGGTTTCAGGCCAGGGAAGTCCACAATCGACCAGATCTTCACACTGCGGCAGATCCTGGAGAAGTCCCAAGAAGTACAAATCGACACCCACCACCTATTCGTCGATTTCAAGGCCGCGTATGACAGCGTCCATCGAGACGAGCTATACAGTGCCATGTCTAGTTTTGACATTCCAATCAAACTCGTCAGATTGTGAAGGATTACAATGGTGACCTCTCGCTGCTCCATCAAGGGCGGTAGAGAACTCACCGAGACCTTCGATGCCAAAAAAGAAGGTAGACAAGGCGACGCGCTGTCATGCGACTTCTTTAACATCATTCTTGAGGAGATCGTGCGGAACTCACACGTCAACATTGTCGCGTGCAAATTGCACACGAGTCTGCACGAGAGCTCACGCGTGGTTAGGGCGCGCGGGGCGAGGGGTACTTACTAGTAGGAAAGCCTACGGGCAAAACATAATCGATCAAAGGGGAAATAATGCAAACACAACAGTTTGCAATATTTCGCACTAAGATCATGAAAAGTGTGCCACGCACACATATACACCTGCGTGGTGAATATATTTAAGTACCGCCCACTATTGGGGAAACACGATCTCCCGGAATTCTCGCTCCTCCCCACCGTTGTTCCTCGTCCGCCCAAAAATATACAACAAGATCCACCAGCATCGCTCACGCGCAAAGCAACAAAATGAACTTGAATAAAACAACATAAAACACATAATTAACAACCCACAATATCACATAACCTAGAATAAACATTTAACACATAACAAACAAGATCGTGAACAATTTACAAGCGAGTAAACATCAACAAATAGTCTACTTTTAAAATACAAACAACATAACAAGTGCGTATGAAACGTGTGTGAATGAGGGCTGCATACACCCAGGCGGTGATGCGGTCGAGTGCATGGGTACGTGAGAGAGAGCGACGAGGGAGGTAGCTAGCGCTCTTGAGGTGATTCCCTTTGCGCTGGCTACCATGTACGAGTGAAGGGCAGCGGGGAAGCTGCCGGTGCTTTGGATGTGCTTTCCTCTGCACTGGTAGCCAAGGCCAGCTGCAGGGATGCATGATCGGGGGAGTCGGCACGCACGAAAAAGAAATTCACCACCGCACCACGAGAGACTGGCCAGCGGGTATGTGTACGCTTGCAGAAGTGAAAACATGATGCGGAGATGGTTAGCGCGATCGAGGGAACCTGTGTGTATGTGCGTGCGGATGATTAAAGGGGAAATGAGGTGCAGTTGGGCACCCGGAGGCGTGGCGAGGCCGACTAGCGCGATCGTGTGAGAGCGCGTGTGCAAAGAATGCATGAGCGTGCGGAATGTAAAGAATTTGCATCCCGTGGGGAAAGAATGTGTGCGAAAGGGGAAAGAATGCGTGGAATGTGTGTGACGTATGTGTGCGAATGGGTGTTGCTGGTGTGGTAGACCGTAGGAGGGGAATTGCATTGCAACAAAGAAAAAGAAAGACTTTCTGCGTCGCAGTGGAATTTTCCCAAGAGTATTCTGCGTTTAGCTATTAGGGTGGACGCTCCACCAGAAAGTTTTGGCGTAGGGTTTTTTCGCGAAAAAAAAAACAGAGAACAAAGGAGGACAAAGACTACATATAGCGGCAGATATATAAAACAAAAAGAAAGTAAGACGGAGGACAGTAACAAAACTTCTGGAAGAAAAGCACCGAGGACGAAAGTGAAACGGGAAGAACGAGGACAACGAGGAAGAGGACGAAGGATTCCGGGAGCAGCAGGACGTTCGTCGAGGGAATCACGATATACATATATGTCGTGATCGATTAACGATAAGTACCCCTCGTGGGAGTTTTTTTTATATATTCTTTTGGTGAAAAGTGAGTGAATTTGAGGACTCCCTTCTGGAGCCTCAAATAAGTAACGAAGTAAAGCGTTAAGTGCCCAGAAAGGGGCAAGAATTACGCGTGAGGTCTCGGTTTCGCGTCCGGGTTTGTTTTGTTCGCAGCAGAAAGGCTGCACCGTTCGGTCGTGAAGTCCCGTAAGATTCGGCGCCATAGGCGCCCCGCGAAAATTGTTGTTGGGGTTTGGGGTCGTCCGGGACCCGCCATTGTGCTGTCTTGTGCGGGCCGAGCTCAGCTTTTCTGGGTGAATTAGATCGGCTGTGCCGACGTGTTGGCTGAGGTTCTAGAACCAAGGCCGGGAAATCAGGCTCCCCCCTAACGGGGGTTATATGTTAATATATATATATATATATATATATATATATATATATATATATATGTATATATGTATATATATATATATATATATAAAAAAAATATATAAAAATCTTTTCCTTTAGATGAAACGCAAACCAAAGGACCAAATCATCCGCCTTTGGTAACGTCCAAGATTCCGCTCCATAAAGTAAAACGGGGGTGATCAAGCTATTATATAAAGCGAGCTTAGTCCTTCGAGAGAGGGCTTTATTACTCAATTGCCTCTTGAGACCAAAGAAACAGCGATTGGCAAGAGTGATTCTGCGTTTGATTTCGGTACTGATGTTGTCCCTATTTACCGCGGAACCGAGGTAGACGAAGTCCTTGACTACCTCAAAGTTTCTGCTGCCTAGTGTGACGGTCTGTCCGAGACGTCTATGTTGTGTGTCCTTTCTTGATGACAGCATGTACTTGATTTTGCCCTCATTTACTGCCAGACTTATTTTATCCGCTTCCACTTCAATGCCAGCAAACGCCTCATTAACTGCTCGCTGTGTTCGTCGAATCACGTCAATGTCATCAGCGGAAGCTAGGAATTGAACTGACTTCTGGAAGATCGTGCCTCTGGTGTTGACTTGTGAGTTACGCACGATCTTCTCGAGGATAATGCTAAAGAAGTCACATGACAGTGCGTCGCCTTGTCTAAGACCTTTTTCTACATTGAAGGTCTCGGTGAGTTCGTTACCGACCTTGACGGAGCAGCGAGAGTTCTCCATCGTCATCCTACACAATCTGACAAGGTTGGTAGGAATGTCAAAACTAGACATTACACTCTATGCACACTGCCATATGCGGCCTTAAAATCGACGAATACGTGTTGAGTGTCGATTTGGAATTCTTTAGTCTTTTCCAGTATCTGCCGTAATGTGAAGGTCTGGTCTATTGTGGACTTCGCTGGTCTGAATCCACACTGATATGGACCTATCAGGTCACGGACAAATGGTTTTGAGACGTTCGCACAGTACGGCAGAGAAAATCTTATATGCAATGTTAAGGAGACTGATCCCTCGATAATTGACACAGTCAAAGGGGTCTCCTTTCTTGTGGACCGGGCCATCGAAGCTGAGATTCCACTCATCGGGCATGCTTTCTTCCGACCATATCTTTCAGATGAGCTGGTGCATGCGCCCAACCAGTTCATCTCCAGCTGCTTTAAATAGCTCTGCGGGTAGTCCATCCGCTCCAGCAGCTTTGTTCGACTTCAGCTTGGATATTGCTATCTTCACCTCGTCTAAGTCGGGGGGGACGGAGTTCTTGTCTATCATCGTCCAAACGAACTGGAACATCCTGCCTAACACCGGGATTTGGGCCATTACCGCCGTCAAGGAGTCAGCAGTAATGATCCTTCCAGATTCTCTACACAGATTGCGACTCTAACACGAGTTGTCCACTTTAATCAGACTTCGGTCCGAACATTGTTTCCGCCGGATTGTTGTTCTACCTATCGGTAAAACTTTTGGACTTCATTCCTGCCATAACACCTTGCCCTTTCCTCGACTGCGCGCTACTTATGCTTCTCCATTTTCCTTCTGAGAAACCGGTGCTATTCCCTTCTTCTCTCACGAACAGCCCTCGTTTTCGATACAGCGTCGCCTTATAGGTGTCTTGTTTAGCTGCATGCGCTTGCCTGCACTCGTCGTCAAACCATGGGTTCCTTCTGATTGGTCACGTGAAACCCAGCACATTAGTGGCAGCTTCTTTGATGGCTTCTTGACAACGTTTCCAGTCTTCTTCTATGTTTAGTGCAGGCAGCGTGGATAACTGAGGGAGTTACAGGGAGACTCGGTCGACAAAGTTCCCAGCGACTTGTTGCGATTGTAGCTTTCCGACGTCAAACCGTTTTGGTGTATCTCGACTCCGTTGCTCTCTCGATATTCGAACTCTTACCTTGGCTACAACAAGGTGACGATCCGAGTGTATGTTAGTACCTCGGAAGGTATGGACATCGAGAATGCTAGAGAAGTGCCTGACGTCGATCGCGGTGAATTGATCAGGGGATCGCCAGGTCCCTTTTTTGGATGTTCAGGTGTGGGAACCGCGTGCTAGCTACAGAGAGATTCCGCACCGAGAGGAAGTCCAACAGCCTGAGTCCGTTTCCGGATGTGTTGTCGCGCAGGCTGTGTTTACCGATGACTCCAGCAAAGATGTCCTCCTTTCCCAGCTGAGCGTTGAAATCTCCTATAACGATCTTGGTGTCATAGCTGGGACATGTTCTTTCTAGGAGATCATAGAATTCATCATTGTTGTGATCCTTTTCCTCTGTCGGGGCGTGAGCGCATATTAAGCTGATGTTCCCGAATTTAGCCATGATGCGGATTGTCATGAGGCGTTCGCTGACGGGGTCGTAGCTTAAGACTTTTTGCCTTAGTCTGCCTCGAACGACAAATCCGCATCTGAATAAGCGCTGCCTTCTCTCTTTGTGGCAATCGCTGTGGTATATGTCGCAGTTTTTCATCGTTTTCTTGCCGGGCCCATCCCATCAGACTTCCAGGATGGCGGTAATGTCTGCTTTGTAGCAGTCAAGGGCCTCCGCAAGTTGTTCGGCTGCACGTGGCTTTTTAAGGGACCTCATATTCCACTTGCAAAACCGAAAATCAAAGTCCTTAAAACGTTTGCTGGGGTCGTCAACAGTTGATCCGTCCTTATCCGAGGCATATCCGGGTATTTGAACTTAAAGTTTTTTTCGTGGTGAGGAAGTTACCCTCACGCACAACCCACAGACTGGTAGGCCATTCCCATTATTTATGCCTTCGGGCAGAGGGGTTTGTTGTATACATTGGCTCACCACACAACGGGTGTTGTGATGTCTATCCAGGGGGCGCCGCGAGGAGGCTATATGTCAATTTGACCTGTGCACAAACGAGAACAATGATGACAGCTCGCCTTGTTGAGCGCAATCAACAGTTTTACCTCGCGTGCACAGGCCCATGCCTGTACTTTGTCACTTGAAAGAAAATTGTTGAAGTAAAGAGATTCCTTCATATTCTTTTGTAAGGTTTTGTGATTCGCCCGTTTTGATTTTATCGGTTTTGTGTGACGCCAGAAATGTATGTTTTGAGGCAAATACTTGCCTAAAGTGTCAGTAATCAATTGTTTTAATTAGATTAAATATCGAAAAACAATATTCCTATTAGACGTTAAAAAAAAAAAAGAATTTTAGTTGCTGTACTCAATTGGGTTTACTGGCCAAAACTATGTTATATATTTGTTCTTGTTGAAATTTTAGGGAAGTGGATTTTTCATCAATAAACTGCACCAGCTTTTATGGTCGACGTTATGGCTGTAAATTATATCCCAGATAATGGGAGGGAGGTTGAAATAGTGGTTATTCTACCGGATGTAGACATTCAAACTGGCAAGGAGGATAAATGCGAGATTAATTTGTTCGATTCCCATACTCCGATTGACATTCCAGAAGCAGTAGAAATGGAAATTAACGATGGATTTGAGAGCGAGGATGACATACCACTTGCTAATATACGGGATGAAACTTTAGCTTAGTGTGAACCACAATATAGAGCTTCAGAATGGTCAAATCATGTGGAGTATTCAAAAGAAATGAATGAAACATTTCAATATTTGGAAAATTTGGCAAAAGTTAAAGAACAAGGAAGACGAAGTTCAAATCTTTGAACATTTTTTCAATGATGATGTGAAGAATTTGATTATAGAACAAAGCAAAAAATAAATATAAAAATATATAATATAAAAAATAAAAATAATAATACTAATAAAATATACAAAAAAATATGGAATAGAACTGTCACACATTCTCATTTACAAAAAAGGATGGAAAAAAGTTCGTTGGCATGTTTTTTTGCTGGCTACCACACTTTGCCCCAAGCCGAATATACCAGAATTCCATTCCATTCCATTCCAGCTAATTCTATGGCTCGCAATCCCTTCAAAGAAATTAAGCGTTTTATTCATCTGGCCGACAATTCTCATTGATAAGACCGATAAAATGGCAAATGTTCGACCTTTGATGAATAAGATTTGTCAAAATTATCAAAAATGGAACTTTTTCGATGATAAACTTTCAATTGACAAGGCAATGGTAAAATATTTTGGTTATCACTCCGCAAAGCAGTTTATCCGTGGAGGGAATGCTTTGCAGTAACGATGGATATTGTTATATCTTTGATGTGTATTGCGATGCCAAAAAGTTTAATCCAACGCATAAAAGTCTCACTCTTGGATTTCGTGTGGTGATTGATTTGCTATAAGTTGTAGGCACCCCAAGTGACCAGTTTGTCTGTAATTACTTCACCAGTCACGATCTTATGATTTCTTTGAGAAAGAAAGGATTTCGGGCAACGGGTACGGTTCAGGAAAACAGAACAAAAAAATGCCCACTCCAAAATTGAAAAACAGCTACGTTGCAGAATTTGCCACAACAGAGTTCGCTGGACTTGTGAGAAATGTCTAACTAATCGCCTCGAAAAGGAGTGTTTTAATATATTTCATAGCTAAGGTAGCAGTGTATACACATTTGGTCAGTGTACTCAATTGGGTACACCCCTCTAAAACCCAAAGTTGAAACAATTTTTTTTTAATCTTTGTACTTTTTTAGTTGTATGCCATTTAATAAATAGTATTTAAAAGGATTTTTAACTCCTTTAATTTTTAAGTGGGTTGGTCTTTAATGGGTTAATGAAATCACTTCTTTTCGAGAGTTGAATTTAGAGATAAGGGAATCATTGCTTATCTTTGGTTGAATTTAAGAGGCTGTCCCTTTTAATATGTCGAAAAATTCTCAGAAGATCCAAACTATTCCTAACTGAAAATTCCTTACAAAAGATAAATTTTCTCAAAGATCAGTGACTCCAAATACGAATTACTTCTCCAGTGTACGAAATAAGTTGAATCCAAACCTGTGAAAATTAATCCAAATACGGACTGAAATCCAAGTCGTGCAATGGTATATATAACATTGGAAGAACATTCAAACGAGTTACAATTAACGTTGTTTTCTCTTTCAGCGAAAATAAGCATGTCCAAGTGATACTCAACTACTTTTCTTTAGGCCAGAGATGTACACTATTCCCAATTAGTAAGCCAACACTCTCGTGGAGGCATTTTTCAAAAATGGGTATGTCGTTTTAGTGCTCATTTAAAACCGCACTCGGCAAGGTGTTCAATGAATATTATAAGGATTGATCCTGAGTATCCGTAGTACGGCGGAATTGCGTAAATATGCAACCAAACACGCGAAGAATACCTCTAGAAAATGGTTGATAAGAGTCAACAAAACTGGGACTAATGAATATCAATGTTTCTTTTGGCTTAATGCTTGGTGGCAAGGAAATATTCCGATCGGGATGAAACTCTACTACTACAACTATTTTTCACAATTTCCCTTTCTAGTGTACAGTAATGAAGCAATAGGGGAAGTGAAGGAATACAGATACGTTGGAGAGTAAATTCAGAGCGTGAGAATGTGGAGAAAATGCACAATACATTCATAAAAATATTATTTATCTAACTGGATTGATTTCGCCTTATACACTTATGTTAAAGATGAACTTCAGATATATATCTAAACTATTCCAATTACCAAACTTTTTGTGGCAAGTACGAGGTAATATTCAAAATGAATACACACTACTATATGCTTCATAAGACGCTAAGCAATGTGGAATGCTTATTATGCAACATAGAAGTGAGTGAGGAAATATATACTTATTTCCGGCTGGAGGATATACATAATGGATGGTGCGACAGTCCCTCTCATGAGTAGAAGGGACCTACAGTTTTTTACCGACTCCGAACAGTGAAGTTTGAAAAGCGTTTTCTTAGACAGTTATCCTTTGAGCATTGTTAGCAGGTTGAAAGAGGTGGTGCCGTGCAAAATTCAAGGTGTTCAGCCGGGAATCAAACATGGACATTCCGGGTGTGAGCGTCGCACTCTATCTACTAAGTCACGGTGGCCACGTGACATAGTAGGTAGAGTGCCAACACATCCTATAATGTTCCTCTGAACATAATTGAGCATGGAATTCAATGATATGATAAAAATGCCATGACATAAAGAAATAAACGCCGTTTTATAAAGTTATTTAAGAATTGTGTATTTGTTTTATACTTTCCATTTCGGTGCCTATGCAAGAATACATATTCCAGAATGTGTTCCTCATCTGAGACAAAATGATAAAATATTTTATTTATAATTATCTTATTTAATAGCATGGTCAATTCCAATTTAATGATAAGGAAAATAATAAAGCAATAGAAATGATTATTTTCGGTGAAAACTCAAATAGATTATCAAATTTTCAAATTTACTGATGTGGTTCTTGTTGCAAATTAATTTCTGTATATCATATTATATTTGTTATATATTGATTTGTCTGTGTTACAAGAATGTTGTCCAGTATACAATATTGAGAATAAAAAAGGAAAAAGGAAAAAAAAATCTTGAAAATTTGTCAATATATATTGCGGTTGGATGTCCATGATAAGTATCATATTGTGGCTCTATAATTGAATCACGGTGTAAGTTATTCTGAAAAATAGTTATAATAAATTTAAGGACATTATATGAAAAAAAAACATATTACCTTATTCTCCAATGTCGGAATGCTTTCATCTGAGTAGCCCTTCATCATTTTTGTGGCTATTGGTCCCATATAATTATTTACGACAGCGAATTCCATTAATGATAGAAATACGAAAACCGAACAAGAAGACATCCAAACATCTATAGCTTTTACGTACGACACTGGTGGTAATGACTGTTGTGATTGAGTATTTTGTGTTGCTAAGGTCAGTAATGATGTTACGCCTAATGTTACTCTTGCAGGTATTGCTTCGGGCTTTATCCAAAAAGAAATCCACGACATAACAACGATTAATGCAGACGGTATATACGTATGAAATAAGTGATAACCCAACCTTCGGCGTAAATTAAAGACAACTGCCAAGCAGGTAAAATTCCCTAAAAATAATCACGAATATATAAATCTATTGAAATCAGTTTTATATGGGGGGTATTTCAGTTTTGCAATTTATTTATATTGTTAAATTCCTAGCCACCTAATAATCTGTATTTTCTTTCTGTAAATACATATATTGAATGTTGGATTGAAATAATATAAATGAAATAAAATAAATGAGAAACTATATTTATAATATATATATATTATCTATATTAAGCCGAGAACATGAAGTGCATGTATGCTGGCGTGTGTTAAAATCTTTATAAATTCCAGATTTGTTGGCCGCACATGCCGAATCAATGCGATCGCTTTGACGAATAATATATAACTGCCTAGAATCCGTTAGTTGGCCTTTTATCAAACCATAAATTATATTTTATTCAGGCACCCTCGAACTTATCTTCTTTCACGTTTCCTGTGGTCACTTTGAGTTTCATTCAGTTCTCCATCAGCACTAAATCAAATGTTTTTTTTGGTATTTTTTTTTATTGCAAATTTGTTTTAATAAACATTCAAGGCTATATTCAAGGCCTATATACTAGACAAATTTTCTTAAAACTAGCTTAACAAATTCTTTTCTTACATCTATCTTACTGACCCTATCATGCTCTAAGTTAATATACGCATAGTTGATATTACTGCCTTTCGGCATCTTGTTTTTTTCTTAATCTAAACTTAAATTAAATTATGCTAAGAAAACTATTAAAAACTTAGCTGCATTTCGTTTTTTTCTTATATACAAAACATTATGCAGGGGAATCTGTCTTTCCATCATCGGCTTTTTTGGTCACTGTTGATTTTCAATGAAACTAGGTTATTTCATTGTTATTATCCCAACGTTTCGGCAGGGATTGCTGCCTTCATCAGGGGATCTTTTATATTGAAACAATAGAACAAATTATGTTACATACATACATAGTAACAATGCAATTTAACAAGTGGATAATAAACTTACATTAATTGTGTTGTTGTTACAAATGGATGTGGATGTTAATCTAAATGTTCTTTAAAATTATCACAAAAAACAAAATTCACAATGAAACAAAATATTGAGCACTTCCGTGTGTGAAGATCAGTCAAGAATGATTTGAAATTTAAAATTTCCCCTGCATTATAATAATTGATTTGGTCAATTTTAACAAACAACTTTATATATAAAACCTAAGACTAAACGTAACTTAAAAACGAACTACTAACTACTTAAAACTAAAGCTAAGAAGCTGACCACAGACTGCCCCGCTGACCATATCCGTCCACATAAAAATAACTCATAAAGATCCGTTAACGGCGGCAGGGGTCTTCACCAGTACAGGTGATGTTCTTTCCCAGACTCCCTCCTGTCTCGGGCCAAGACAGGCAGATCATCGCGGCTGCGAGCGACGTTCGGTTCATACAGAAGTCGCCGGTCCACTGTTCGGCGTGCGACATGGAAGATTATAGAGCATCCCTTCTTGTCCTGAAATAAACACATCATGTCTAAATAAAGAAATGCCTCTGGTGGTGGCTTTTCGAAACACAAAAAGTTCGGGTAGTAAGCCCCGAAGATCAGGCTATTGGTAGAAGTCAACCACCGTGCAACGTGCCGTCGAATCAATTTTATTATGAAATTATCAATTCTTATCAGATTTGCCTCGTTGTACAAAGTCTCGTTGGGATAAAATTTCTTGTACTCAGATTCGGGAGTTCGATACAACCTGAGACATGTCCTGAGACACTGCCTCTCCAACAGCCTCATCTTTTCCATCTGAGAAGAACTCACGTTGAACCACACAGGACAAGCGTACGCCATCATCGGCCGGATGAGTGCTGTAAAGCATATTACCTTTACCCTGGAAACAATTTGGCTGCTGTAAAACAGCCTTCTTGCCACAGCAAAGGCTTTCTTGGCTTTCGTCAGAGCAGGATCTACATGTTTGTTAAAGTATAGATACTGGTCCAACTAAACGCCTAAGTATCTCACCAAGCCTTTCACAGCTAACGGTTCTCCCCGTGGGTCAACAATGCGGAACTTACGCCAGTTTAACCTCGTGTCCCTTGAAGCCCTGGACAGCAGGGTCCTGAAAAGGATAGTCTCGCATTTATTGAAATTAATTTTTAATTTCCAGCTATCACAATATTGCTGAATCTTTTCGATGTCATGTTGCAGCAGGTTGTTAATAACTTCGACCTTTGACGCTGATCTGTACGCTACCAAATCATCGGCGAACGCTATTATGTGCGGCATGGGGTACAAAAGATCGCTAGTAAATATAGCGAACAAGACTGGCGAGCCAACTGCCCCCTGTTGCAGACCGTTTTTAATGTCGATAACCATGGTAGACGTCATGGTGCCATTTTTCACAACGAACTTCCTACGTGTTATCATGTCATAGATCATGTATAGCAATGATTTACTTATGCCATGTCTGACCAGCTTTAGAAAAAGTCCTTCTAACCAAACAGTGTCGAACGCCTTTTCCAAGTCGATCAGACATGCACCCGTACATTGGCTCTTGGATTTGTTCCATAGTATGTCGGAAACCAACTTTGACGCGGCATGTATGGTATCATGCCCCGCTCTGAAGCCGAACTGGTTGTCCGGTATTATAATATTGTCCTCAACCCATTTTTTCAGAGCTGATATAACAATTTTTTCGAAGACCTTGCTAATGCAATGAAGAAGACTGATGGACCGGAGAGTTGTTGGGATGGACATATCTTTGTCCCGTGTCGTGTAAATCTCCACCGCTTCTAAGGGTAGATGGCGTAGCACAATATTGGGTATACCATCGATCCCTGTTGATTTCTTCTTCTTCAGAGAGTTCAAGATGCCTTAGAGTTCTTCTTTTGAGATTTGAATGGTATTGATTCCTTCTATAGTGATGACATTATTAGCCATACTCTCATCATTGAACCTGGTGAAACCAGTGTTCTCAGATCGCCACTGCCTTATCTCTTCCCGAAGGTAGAAGTGGTTCAACTGGGCTCTGTTTTCCAGATCGTGGTCTGGCCTACGGGACTTGTTAACCGTATACAGTTTCTGAAAAACAGCTCCCAGTGTCGTAACCTTCTCCTGAGGATCTTCAACTACGAATAAGTTATCATCAAGCACTGCTCTATCCGGTTTGATGCCCACAGATGTCAGTATGTATGTGAATGTCTTTTTGATCTTTCCTCCTGAATATTTTATTTATTTGCGGAGACATACCCGGGTTGCTGGATCTTACAGCCCGGATTTTTTTGCCCCAGTGCAAACTTACAACAAGGCTTTAATTAATTTTAATAAGCTTTTAGAGGTTTTTGATTTCTGTTTTTTTTCCTGTGGATCTATGAACCGTCTGTGCAAGAATTTAAGTCTTGACAGCAGTCTGCTTTTAAGTACGTTGAGTGCGTCCATGGTAGCATTTGGATATACATCATTATCATCGGTACGAGATACCTTTGGAATTCTCTTGTCCATAGTTCGTCGTATTACGTCGTCCATTTGTACGAGGTACCTGGTAACCTCTTCGTTCGCCAGGTTTCTGTTGGTTGGCGGATTGATCCCACGCGAATGTAGTTCTCTGGATAAGGCCCCAGAGAAGAGTGGTCAGCGAGCCTTATCGTAGTTATAAGGGTACTCATGGACACATTCCTCTAGTTCCTCCAGCTCATTCGGGAATTGCATCGGCGCAGCGAGTCCGCAGTGATCACTGTCAAACTCAAATGTGGCTAAGCAATTCCTTGTACGCCTATCTATGTCCAGTATTGTTAGTCGTCTGTCGACTAGCATCACATCGAGATATATGACCTTGTGACAAAGGGTCACAAGGTTCTTTTACTAAGAGAGCGACCCCGCCCCTTGTGAGGAGTGTGGCCGGTCTCTTCGTACTACAGTGTAGTTTCTGAACCTGAGACTGCGAGCCTGGTTTAGCTTAGTTTAGCTAGGCATTTGCACGTGAGGATTTTCTAGATTAAGTCCACTCGCGCCTCTTGTTGAAGGAACTTCTGCTGCATCTCTGCCGTCTGTCTTTGCATCTGTGCTTGCATGGCTTGCAAGGTGAGTGAGTGTGCAAGGCCTGTACACTCCGCAGCACAGACTTTAGAATGCTTTCTTCTTCCGGTTGCTTAGGTTCGGGAACCACGGCTACCTTCGGAACTGTCTGTTGTGCCGCCCTTCTGCCAGACGCCACGTTGGCGAGGGAGAGGGTCGGTGTAACAGCGGTAGCTGGCATGCGAGGAATGGACCTCGCTGCTACTGTTTTTTTTTTCGCTGCGACATGCCCAAACCTCTAACAACGCGCACATTGTAACGTGTGGGTAGTCTTGTCTAATTTTTCCAATTTAACAGCAAGGGAGCCTAAATATCGGATACTCTTTAGGCTCTCGATTTTGCTGTCTGGGGTGAGTTGAACTAGGACGAATGGGAGCTTCCTAGTCTTCCTTTTGACTGGATTTTGTCAAGCTTCGGGGTGAATGTATAAAAGTCGGCTTCCATCGCCGTTAATTTGTCCCTAATTTTTCTAAACGAGTCTAGAAGCGCTGGACACAAAGCCTTAAGGGCCCTCTGTACTTAATTAAGAAAGAAGACGAGCTGGCCAACTTACAAAGCTTTACTACCCCGCTAGTCTACAGTCCGAAGACGTTTATTGGGGGGCATCTCTAATTTCTTGGCTGCTGCTGCGATTGTTGTTTTTGCGCGTCTGCTGCTGTGTTGTCTGCTGTTTCTGTTGTTTCTTGAACTTTGTTTCTTCTTCAGCTGGGTCAGTTGCTTGTTGGCTATCTGGGCCAGGGCCTCCTTGGAGGTTGTTGGCCCCTCTTCTTTTTGAGGCTTTGTCAGCTGTGTCTGGCTTGGTTTACTAGAACGATGCTTCTCCCGTTGTGGCTGTGGTTGCTGCTGTAGTTGTTATTCCGGGCTCTTCCCGGGCTCTTTTCGCTGCTCGTCTAGCCTTTACTCGATTGCGAAGCTCTGCGATGAGTTTTGCGAGCTCTCTCTCGACTCGGATGTCGCTAACACACAGAAGGAGTTGCGGCTTGCTCCATAAGAGAAGCGGCCCTCCCCCTCTTTAGATTCGAATACGAATCTTAGGGCGTTCATGCCATGTCATGTACATGTCGTCTTTATAAAACTTGGATCGATTTTTGTGTTGCGAATGGTATACCCGTTTCTGATAGCAGTAGCTAATCCCCTTATTTACTTAATGAATAAAATAATTAATTAGAATTCGTAGCAACTTCGTATTTGTTATGAGTATCAATACGTATTAACGTAGAGTGTAACTTTTCTAATAGTGAAAGTTTTATATATCGTTTGTTGTATAAACGAGTTTAAAAGTTTTTAAAAGACTCCAGACCGGTAGAAAAAAAGCTTATGGCGTCAAATATAAATGTTTTAAATATTTTCTATGGCTTGAACATTGTTCTAGGACTGAAAAATTGAGAGATCATTTGCAGAAATCAATGGCCGCAAGGTTTCTACGCATCGAGGATGGTTGGAATTCAAACAACCAACATACCACGGATATAATCATCAAAGTTCAATAAATCTCTCATCAGACCCCATTAAAGCGAGAAAGACAGGGCTAGAGCATTGATCGTGTCAATTAATTAAATAATTAATTATTCAATTATATTTTCTTGTCCATCCGTTTTGAGAACTTGCATTAAAAGCGACATGGAAATCACTTTAGACTGTTAGAACTTGTGAATATCAATTGAATAACTTCAAATGTTAAATTACTTTAAATGTAACATCACCTAATCAGCAAAATTCATTGAAAATTGGAATAGAAAAATCAGCTGTTTCCAAAAAACCAGTTAATGTATCAAAAGGCAGGAGACGCAAAAAAAAAATTGTTATTTCCACTAACTACTTTTTCTTCATTGATTTAAAGATATTTCTTGAATTCATCTTTCGAATTTAGGAGAAGATGAAACCATTTCATAGATACAGAAAAGTCTGCAAGTCCTTGGATAGTTTGGTCCTTCGGGCCTTGGCAACCTTCGGCACAGTTTATTGTGTCGTTTCTCGGCGTGAAACCTTTTTTTTTTGGCAGAGTACACGATAGAGCGTTTTTTCCTTGGTTTCTTCAACTTTCAACTTTCTTTTAAAATTTAGCTGAAATGAAACATATCCGTTCAATTTAAAGTTTTATTATGCCTATCCAAATGTCTGATGCTAATAGTCCTTACTCAACACGTTTCTATTTTTAAATTTTTTCTAATATTATAAGTGTTTAAGCATATATATTTAAAACCACATTTATTTATTAAATCATGAATCTTGTACAACTTTAAACCGTCAACATTTTGCAACAGTCTTAACGTTTAGACTACTTTGTTTTCCTTAGTTTCCACGTCTTTGGTTACAATTTTTTCCGTTTTTTATCTTATAATTATTAATGACACACATTACACAACTTCAAAATGTATTATGTGTTTTCTTTTGTTGGAGGTTGAGATACACTGCACTGGGGCGCTCAGATTCGAATACTGGTCCATTGTACCACCAGGCAGTAACCTTCATTTAATTTGTTTTTTTTTGGTTTTTCGAAGAAATGAAAACATATTGTGAACAGTATGTCTGCTTTAAAAAAAGCCTCTTACGAATATTTGGACTAACAATATGGAACCTCTGGTATTGAAGCGGAAGCGGCTAAAATAGGTTTGGCGGTAAATGAGGACAAAACAAAGTAACACGCTGTCATCAAGGAAGGACACACAACATCGACGTCTCGGACAGAGCATCAAGTTAGGCAGCAACTTCGAGGTAGTCAAGGACTTCGTCTACCTCGGCTCCGCAGTGAATAGGGACAATAATATGAGTACCGAAATCAAGCCCAGAATCAGTTTTGCCAATCGCAATTTCTTTTGGCTCAAGGGGCAATTGAGTAATAAAGCTCTCTCTTGAAGGACCAAGCTACTACTTTAGTCTTTTCGAGAGAAAAGTTGTGCGTGCGATTTTTGGTCCTTATTGCGTTGATGTCACTTCAAGGAGAAGATTTATCAACGAACTCTATTTGCTGTGAGACATGCGCCTTTTTAAGCATCTTCATTGGGATAACATAACAACGATCCGACGACATAACGAAATAAGACAACGATTTACGAGTGATTTCTTAAAATTTAAGATTCATCCATTTTCCAGGAGCGACTCCTCAACTGTAACAAATATGTTAAACAGGACACGAGATAATGCGAAACATATAACAATGAAACGTATTGGGACGCAGTTTCGTTGTGAGAAAGAGACTTACGTCGAAGGTTATTTACTTTAAGCCGATAAGTGATTGCAGTACATTGACCTATGCCTGCATCTCATCGGCTCAACTGAATACAAAGAAGAGGCTTTTTATGACCTCTGAAAAAGAGACTATTAAAATCGTCCGGACTACGATGTCAAAAGTAAATCTTTTGCGGAATGATGATCCTCTACGTGACAACAGCCACGTCTTCATCACCGAGACAAGGTTTAAACGCAAAAGAATTCAAGCAGCAACCTGGCTATCTCCGAATGCTCGAACCACCAACAAAATTGATCACGTTCTCATCGACGCAAGGCATACATTGAACATCCTTGAGGTTAATCAGATGGACGGCGAACATCGACTTTCACAATTTCCTCGTTGCAGAAAAATTCAGATATTGATATTCCAATGCAAGAAAGAACACGAGTCAAAAAAAGAAATATTTGTGTTGTGTGAATTGTAAATAGAATGTGAAATCACAATCTAATCATACATTTTTAGTTGCAGTGCGGAGAGCTTTTTTTCTCTAATATGGATAATAATTTATCCAACTAGACTTAAGACAAATATCAGTTAGTTTTAATTTCATTTGTATCCATTTTTTATTACATATCCAATCTACAGCTTTTAGCTCTGTAAAATTTACTGAATCTTGAAAAGTTTCATAATTTTACTAAACATTAGCTTAATCCTTACAGCCCTGTGCAAAATTATAGCACTATGCTCAACTTTGTCACTATTTTAATAACTTTTTCCTACCTATACTGCACAACATCGTTATTCCATCAGTATTAATAATAATAATTGTTGGCGCTACAGTCCAGAGGGGTACCAGGGCCTAGCTTGCTCATCAACTACTCGTATTGTGCGCGCTACTGTTCTCTCACGAG
Organism: Eristalinus aeneus; assembly: GCA_955652365.1. NCBI lineage: Eukaryota > Metazoa > Arthropoda > Insecta > Diptera > Syrphidae > Eristalinus > Eristalinus aeneus. The sequence continues at coordinate 43,050,093 of OY019130.1, forward strand.
TAGAAGGGACCTACAGTTTTTTGCCGACTCCGAACGGCGAAATTTGAGAAGCTTTCTTAGACAGTTATTACTCTTTGAGTGTTGTCAGCAGCTCGAAAGAGGTGGTGCCGTGAAATATTCGAAAAATTGGTGTTGAGCTGGGAATCGAACCTAGACCCTTCGGCGTGTGACCGTCGCACTCTACCCACTACGCCACGGCGGCCTATCTATCTATATCTATATCTATCAGTATTAGAACCCATAAACAAGATAAGAAAAAAGTGCATTCTCGGATTGTGCAAAAGAATTCATAAATATGAAGTAAAAGTCAGTGGAATAGTGAAGTTTTTTGTTTTTATTTTTGATGGTACTTGTTTGTACAACGTCGTGGCATGGAGTTGATTAATGCATGACATCGCTAGACAGGGATATCCTTCCATGCAATCTGCATAAAATCCCATTGTTCTTTTGTATTTTTGGGTTTTGCTTCATATACAGCTATCTTTAAATCTGTCCAAGAATTTCAATAGGATTCATAATATAATTTATTGCGCCCTTTAGAGGGTTCTCAGTTCAGGTGTTATTTCGCAAATTTGGTTCGTTTTAGTAGGTTGATTTGTGACAGTAGAGCTATTTTTCTGAGACTTCTGGTAGGTGCCTTTTTCTTATTGTCAATGTCACCACGGTTAAATTTAACTCATCTTTTATTTTCCTAGCGTTCATAAACGGGTTACGTTTGACCAATCCTACTTACTGTCGTTCATCTGTGGGGATTAGTTTCGATTTTCTTCCTCTTTTTTCTTCCTATTGAGGGTATTTTTTGGAATTTACGATCATTTTATTTGAACATCCAACAACTTATCTTATGAATTTTTAAGTTTTACCCTCAGTACATTGCATACCACGACCTATTTTATTTTGCTAACAACGCTGCACTATTCTCAAATATTATCTTTAAGTAATTAGTCAAGGCGCTACTTGCCCCTTGACTGCTACAAAGCAGACATTACCGCCATCCAGGAAGTGTGATGGGATGGGTCTGGCATAAAAACGGTGAAGAACTGCGATATCTACTGCAGCGCTTGCTATAGAGAGAGAAGGCAGCGCTTATTCGGATGCGGATTTGTTGTTTGAGGCCAGAATAATTTGCGCTCACGGTCCGACAGAGGAGAAGGATGACAGCACCAAGGATGACAGCACCAAGGATGACTTCTATGATCTCCTAGAAAGAACATACGATCGATGCCCCAGCTACGACACCAAGATTGTTCTAGGAGATTTCAACGCTCAGCTGGGAAAGGAGGACATCGCTGCTGGAGTCATCGGTAAACACAGCCTGCACGACAACACATCCGGAAAGGGACTCAGGCTATTGGACTTCACCTCGGTGCGGAACCTCTCTGTGGCTAGGACGCGATTCCCACACCTGGACATTCACAAAGGGACCTGGCGTTCTCCTGATCAATCCACCGTCAACTAGACTGATCAGGTTGAGATCGACGTCAGACACTTCGCCGACCGAGTCTCCCTGAAACTCGCTCAGAGTTCGACGCTGCCTGCACTAACCATAGAAGAAGACTGGAAACGTTGTCAGAAAGCCATCAAAGAAGCTGCCACTGATGTGCTGGGTTTCACGTCACCACCCAGAAGAAACGAGTGCAGGCAAGCGGATGCAGCCAAACAAGACGAGTATAAGGCAACGCTGCTTCGAACGACTAGAGCTGTTTGTGAGCTCTACGAACAGAGAAGAAGGGAAGAGCACCGGCTTCTCCGAGGGAAAAAGAAGGAGCATGAGAAGCGCGGGCGAGGAAATGAAAAGATGTTATGGTAATAATGAAGTCCGAAAGTTTTACCGAAAGGTAAAACAGCTATCCGGAGATTACAATGTTCGGACCGAAGCCTGCCGGGATCACAATGAACAACTCGTGGTGGAGTCACAGTCTGTGCTGAGAATCTGAGAGGATCATTTCTGCAGACTCCTTAACGGCGATGAGGGCCCAAAGCTCGCTGTTAGGTAGAATGTTCCACTCGATTTGGACGATGATAAGCATTCCGTCCCTCCGACTAAGACGGGGTGAAGATAGTAATATCCGAGCTGAAGTCGAACAAAGCTGCTGGAGCGGACGGATTGTCCGCAGAGCAATTTAAAGCAGCTAAAGATGAGTTGGTTGGGCGTATGCACGAGCTCATCTGTAAGATATGGTCGGAGGAAAGCAAGGCCGATGAGTGTAATGTCAGTGTCGTTTGACCGGTCCACAAGAAAGAAGACCACTTTGACTGCGCCAATTATGTGTGAGCGTCTGAAACCGTTGTCCATAAGCTAAAAGACCCCTATCAGTGTGGTTTCAGGGATGTCCCTAATAGAGCAGATTTTCACATAGAAAAGACCCAAGAAGTGCAAATCGAAACTCAGCGCGTATTCGTCGATTTTAAGGCGGTTTATAATAGTGTGCATAGAGACGAGGTATACAGTGCTATGTCTAGTTTTGACATTCCTACAAAACTCGTCAGGTTGTGTACGAAGTTTGGTAGCGAACTCACAGAGACTTTCAATGTCAAAAAAGTGTTTAGACAAGGCGTCGCACTGGCATATGACTTCTTTAATATAATCCTCGAAAAGATCGTGAGTAACTCACAAGTCAACACCAGAGGCACGATCTCAGAAAATTCAGTTCAATTACTAGCGCACGCTGATGACAGTGACGTGCTTGGACGAACACAGCGAGCCATCAATGAGGTGTTTGCTGGCATGACTAAGTACATGCTGTCATCAAGGAAGGACACACAACATCGACGTCTCGGACGGAGCGTCACTCTAGGCAGCAGAAACTTCAAGGCAGTCAAGAACTTCGTCTACCTCGGCTCCGCGGTAAACATGGACAACAATACCAGTCCCGAAATGAAGCGCAAGACCTGGACGTTACCAAAGGCTTTATATTACAACCTGATAATCCCGGTCCTACTTTCTGGCGCGGAAACTGGTACGTTTGCAAACGCGGATGAGGAAGCTCTTAGTCTTTTCGAGAGAAAAGTCTTGCGTGTGATTTTTGGTCCTGTTTGCGTTGGTGGCATCTAGAGGAGAAGATTTAACGACGAACTCTATGGGCTGTACAGCGACATGCGCCTGATCAAACGTCTACGGATACAATGCTTAAGATGGCTAGGCCATGAAGAGCGTATGGACACCACTGCTCCGGCCCGAAAAATCTTTGTACAACGCAACAAGGGACGACCTAGACTAAGGCGGCGCACAAAATTGGAGAAGGACATCAACCAACTTGGAGTGCGCAATTGGAGACAACTGGCGAAAGATCGTGCTGACTGGAGAGGCATGTTGGTTGAGGCCCAGGTCCACCCCGATCTGTAGCGCCACAACAACAAGAAGAAGAAGAACTACATAAATATGTGTAGATAAAATTTAAAGCCAGAAAAACGAAAACACTCCAGAAGAACGTGGTGCTATTATTTTGCACATTTAAATTCGGCTGCATTTCCGGTAACGGGATCTTCTTTAATGATAAGATTTTGTTATTATCTTGTATATGGGTTTCATGACTTTATTATGATCTTAATGTAGTAAAGATATTGTGCAATTAATATGAGGCGCCTGACTGATGATAAAATGAACAATTACATCTACTTAACCCTTTCTAAGAGTATGTTGGTGCTTAAACCTAGAATAGGAATTATTTATATATTTCACATGCATGTGTTTCCAGCACGCCGTGATGGACTTTTTTGATTTTCATTTGTCTACTTTGATGTGATAGAGTATTAAAACTCGATGTGATAGAGCACTTAAATTGAGGTTGTCGATACAAACAGAGGCTGTTCAGAAGCATCTTTCAAAATCCAAAGCAAATCTAGCCTTAATATTATTTCCTCTTTCAGTTTTACGTTTTCATAGTTTGTTGCTATACATAACCTACTACTCAAACCGCTTGGTATATTGCTAGTCCGTCTTTGCTTTCATCGATTAGGCTTATTGCTGTTTTTTCTGATTTAGTAGTCTTAGATTTTGGTGAGATTTTTGCAAATGCTGCGTTACCTCTAATGGGGGAGATATTGACCCTTTTGTTTCTGTTTCTCATACAGATCTGTATTTTACAGCTCCAGAAGCTCCCTCTGTAATTGCTTGACACATTTTTGTATAATATTAACAAACAATCTATATTAGAAATACTTTTCTGCATTGCATATATGTACTGAAATTCCAAAATGGAAGATACCTTTAGGAAAAAATAATAGAAATCGTTCTATCATAGCAGAAATTTAAAAAGAATCGTAGCACAGTAATTTGACATTTCCATTCTCAAACTTTTGTGAATATACAAACCGTTCAAAAAACTTAAATTACGTGAATACTAATTTTCCGGCAAAAGAAACATTCAAAGTTATAACTAATTTGAATATTTAAGAATCCAAGTACCGTTTTAATTAAGGCCTCCATACAATTTTTCTCCCCAAAGGCAGAATAATGCAATTATTTCACTTGAAGAAATTCAAAAATACATAGCACAAACCTTATGATTCATTCATTCCTTTCATTAGTTCTTACTGCAGTTAACTACTTTTATGACAATGTATGGGTACATAAGGTATTCGCAATCTCAAATGTGCTTCGGATTACTTTGTAAATGATATTCAAGATCTGCTTAGGATACATGTGTATATTAATATCATTGTTTCGCTATTTCATTTACCCATAACTAATAAGGACTTAACTTTATTAACATAGTTCCAGGATAAACAAAATACAATGTAAACGACACAATTAAAGCTCTCTAGAAAAAGCAATTTGCGACGGTGATATTAACTTAAACTATATACAGAATTTTTAGTGACATTGTAGGTCTACATTTTTCATATTGTTGTTTTGAACTTACCTGTTGAATATTCAATAGTGCAGTCAGTTGTATAGTTATTTGAAATATCCAATTGTGGTAGTTCGATTTCACTGTTTACAACTAATGGATCCGTCATGTTCCATATGAAAACAAGATCTTGTACTGTATGTGACACTAAAAAAATGTCGTTGTATTAATTCAAGATATATTTCATATGTTCATACTTAAAATATAATATCTTTATGGAACAACGTTTACTTTTTAGTTTAGTTTTGTAAGTCAACTAATACAAATAAAGATTAGTATCATAAATAAAATTAATATAAAATATTTATGTATTAAGTCTTAAACCGTTGACTCTGATGTGTGTGTCTTCAACATGCCACATTTACCGATAGTTAGTCGTAATAAATGGGCGATTAATTCAAGTAAGTTAATTAAGTAGCCCTTAAGCAAGAAATTCCATTACCATAAATGCACTTTAATATGATAAAATAGGCTTACTGTAAAAACAAAATTCGAAAAGTAGATACAAGTACATATTTTCGATATCCTTATACCTTGTTTACAATTAGGAAATAATCCGAGTCTATATTGGCCTCTCGGTATGTTGAGATATCGAGAATATTCTATGAAGCGGTTCGCTTATTTATGTGTTTTTCGATAGAAAATTTAAACAAAAGGGCAGTTACACTTCCTGGCCAAGAAGGGATTTTCGGTTTTAAGTAAGTAAAGATTGAAAATATTTCTATTTCTAAATTTTCCCAGAGAAAGACTTTAACGATACTTTTAATTTTTTTGACGATTTTCCCACAAAATTTGTAGTATTATGTCAAAAACTACTCGACAGAGAAGCATGCTCTATCCCGCTCTCATTACATGTCTCTGAAATACAATAAAATGTTATTATATTTATTCACACATCATTCTACATACTTATTCATCTATGACATATAAAAATATATATATATATGTACCCGATGAATTGCTTAAGGGCTCGAAGCTGTTAATCGCACAAAGTACTTTACCTAAATCATGATTTGTTTTCATCGACAGTGGTTCCAAGTTGGCAAAAGTTTATTTGTTAACATAAAACACATAAAACATAAAAATGTGCTAAGATTACTGAAAATCTGCAAAATCGGTGATATAAAAGAAAATCACACGATTTTGATTTCGAGCTGATTTAAAATGTGGCTAATATTCTACAACCGGCTTATGCTTGTAATACTGGACCAGTTAATATTGTTGCTGCTATAAGTAGGTGGAGTCTAAAATCTATTTGAATTTATTGCCAGATGTTCTCCACTAGTGTGTGACATCTTTACTTCAGCTTTACACTGTTACGATGTGTCAATTGTTTGGATTCTACTTGGATTTTATTTTTTGGTTTTCATTCGCTTTGCATAGAATAGGCGCCGTAGGCACTTGACCAGACGTGCAACCCATAAAGTTCCTCCATATGTCTTCTCGTCAGAATATATTTCGCTTTGAACTCATTAATAGCCAGACTAATTTAGTCGCTTCTGCGTCAGTGCCAGCATACGTGTCATTGACGCGTATCGCTCGTTCACCATGTTCGTCCAGTTACGTCAAAGTCGATCGCAAAAAGTTGAGCTCAAGTTTTTGGTCATCTCTCTCTTTACTCGTTTGGGGCATTACATGTGCTCTCTCTTTTTCTTCTTGTGAAGCCGGTGCTCTTTCCGCATCTTGAGTACGTAAATCTCCCTCTTGTATGCTGCGTATGCTACTAAATTCGATTAATACGCCTGAAAATGATTTAATTGCTTCTAACCTTACTAGGTTTCGGTCTGTCTCGAACAAAAACTCTGCATTCAAACATCGCTTGCCATTTTTTTCTGTGGAAGTTGCTGTAGTAGATGTCGCAGTTTTTTTTCTCCCTTTACCCTACCCATGCTATCTCATGGTATTAGGTCGACATTCTAAGGGCAAGGAACTTTGAATTTTTCTTCTGTTTACCATAGATTGTGGATCTAAACCGAGGTTAGTTTTCGCATGTACAGACTAGAAAATAATTACAATGACTATACTTTTTTTTTTAATAATAATTAAAAACAGCTTACCTATCGCAATATAACTGTGACAAAAACTTAAGTATACAATTAAGCTAAAACCAATAGAGGTGTTATTATAAAACACTGGAACTTAACGTTTCTATGTGTAAAATGCACGTTGAATTACTTCATACATTTTTATAATATATAAAAAAAAAATCTTTCCGAATTAATTTTATTAATGATTGAATCTCCTTTGTTCAGTGATAACCAATTGAAATACTGATTGGCAATGAAGTTATTGCGAGATGTTAAAATTGATGAGAGATAAAAAAAGAATAAAACTTATTAGGTATGTTCCAATTCATTTGTCTACAGAAATTCGTAGTTGAGTAGCTTGGGTAACAATCTCTCTTGCAGAGGGTACCTCTAATAAGCCTTGTGAAACGTCTTTTCGTAGAACTTCGTAAGCAGCTATCGGATGTATGAAATGTTAGAGTTTTTTTTTTGTTTTCATTTTGACAGCCACCTGCTGCCCACAGATTTTTCATCGGCAGCAATTAGTAGAGAGGGGAAATATTTTGCTCTCTCATAAGCTCTCTCTTCCACGAAAAAATCAAGTAATGGAACGCTTTTTCGTAGTTTTTTGGGCAAATTCGTAGACATTCGTAGCAATTCAGAGCAATTGGAACGGACCTATTGTGTAAGGTTATATCTGCATATCTAAAGCGAAACGGCGAGTAAACAAGTAGTAGAAGTGTTTCGTAAACCAATAAAAGATAAAAAAAAATAATAAATCAAGAGTTCTCTCTTGTTCAAGACCTCTCTCTTGTTCAAGTACAATATAGACTCCTTCTGCGTACGTGTATAAAAAATTACTGTGATCGAAAACAAAATTGTGTAAAATTTTACGGATTTGGTTCATGTTACGGTTGGCTACAATTCCGAATACCAAATTCGCAGATGGTTCCACATTATTGATCATAAAACTGCTGGTATTCATTTAATCGAAATGCCATGACGCTATAATAATATTATCAGATATATACTGTTCGATGCTATAATTTTAATTTGATCTCCAGAGTTGTTCCTGTTGCAAGACCTATCTTACAATATATTGCCGCGATTCAACTTATTGTTCATTTTGTTACAAACACTTATTATTCAGTTTGGACTTACCAAATTTATTGCTGCCAATTTCTTGGTGTGTTTTCTTTTATCCTTTATTTAAAGGTCTAAATAAGTTGCTGTTGATGGCGTGTGTGTGCACAATGTTGAGGAACGTAGTTTGTAGGATATGGACTTGCATGATAAGGAGGAGTGGACTGTTTTCATGCAGTTTTGACAAAATTGTAATGTCCAAACAGCATTTTCTCGATCTGCCTGTGAAAGAGATAGAAATTGTGAGCAACAGTATATTTTATGCTTTAATACTGTTGGCATTATTTGTTACAGTAAGCACAGATGTGTTTTTTTGTCGTGCTTTCTTTTCTTTCATTTTAAGTTTGGAATCACAACTTTACTAGTTTGAAAAAATTATGTACACACGAAAATTTCATTGGATCGTGCAACGACTGTTCGAACTTGACTCTCCTTTCTTCAGTCAACTCCTTTTTACGCTTGCATATTCAAAGTGTTAAAGATTATGGTAATGATATAGTTGATTGCGTAGTTCGGAACTGCTCTTGCTAATACGGCGTCCCTCCGGCTGCCAATATCTTTCTGCACAACTTTGGGGAAAATATTTTCCTTTTTTTCTGTCCTTGTGATTTGGACTGCCTTAGACTCTTTGGTCTGGAGCCATTTTATCCATCCTCTCTAAAAGATATAGAACCTTTGCAACCGTAAAAACTTTAATATTCACTTGTTCTTAACTCCTCTAGATGCCATCAACGCACAAAGTACCGGAATTCCTTTAGAGTTTTCTCGGCAAGCTATGACGTTTTGTCAGATAAGTCAAAGCTGCGAAAGGTCCAATACGATATTATTCGTGTAAGCTGCTAACTACTTGAATATCGTGCCGTTGGTATTGTCTTGTGAATATTTCACGAGCAATACTCTTGAAAATATCGACGTTGCCATACTGTATTGGATTGTTCTATTTAAAAGTGCCATTTTACTTCCTATAGTTTTCTTAATTTCAGCATCGATTACTTATTCCTTTACGATCCCAGTGTCTCAGCTGGGGCATTATCCTTTATTTTTCTGGAATGTCAAAGCAGGCATTTAATTTGTTGATGTCATCTAATCTGTCAGGACACGGCGTTTGCTATGTTTGCCGATGTTCTACATGAATAAATAAATTATGTTTGTCTCGAACTATAGCTGTTTATCGTAAAAGTTGCAAAGCGTAATAGTACCCTAATAAAAAAAAAGCAGCAACTTCGGCAGATATGGTTCGGAAACTGAAAACTCGTATAGAGCGCAGTGTCGAAATTTAGGACAAAAGAGCTTAACATATCAAGCTTATTTTTTAACAATACATGCTGAAAAATAAGCTTGATCTTAAGCCATTAAAGTTCTAAAATGTACAGGATAATACACTACAACAGCAAATACGTTTGTATGAAAGTGATAAGTTGCCGAATTTGTTTTTTTTCGGATGAGTCGCCATTTCTTATGTCAATAAATAAAATTACTGAATTTATTTATCAGAGAGGTTACTAAGCAGGCAGCAACGATGGTGGTGGTTTGGGTTGCCGGTAGATGTTCACTCTTCGCTCGTATTTTCAGGGCGTAAAAAGACTGCTTTATATATATAAACTTTGGGCAAACAAACATTTCAGTCAGAGACCGTGCACATTTCATTAAGACTCGGCAATATCTCACAAAGTTCGCGTCAATCAAGATTGGTCAATTTTTTTACACAATAGAAAGTAAAGTCGGCCGGATGAAAAATAGTTATATGTTTCAGATATGGAAGGTTATATCAAAAATATTGGTGATGAAGCAGAGTTAAACGAAAGATGGGTAGATCAGTGAGGAAGTAGAAACACTAGACGACACAGGTTGTGAGATTTAATTGGTGCAACCTGAAATCAATATTTTTAACTGGCTTCAAAACGAAACAAAGCACAGCGAGCCGTGAATGAGACGTTTCATGGCATTGAAGCGTCTAAAATGGGTCTGGTGGTTACTGAAGGCGAAACGATGTACATGCTGTCATCAAGGTATAACACACAACATCGACGTCTCTGAGAGAGCGTCAAAATAAGCAGCAGAAAGTGTTTCCACATTCTCAACAGGCGTCGGAAAGAGTAACATCACTAAGCCCAAGCAGACATAGCTGCTTAGCGAAGGTGAAAAGACGCGGATTTCTTGTTAACGTTCCGGAGCATCCTGGTCATCCTACATTCAAGAGCGTTGTAAGGAGACCCAACAGTCAACGGAGGCCCTGACCAAGGATGCAGGTGGGTTCGGGCCCTGCGAATGCCTCTTTTGATCCTTGCCTGGCTAGTTCATTGGCAATGTCGTTTCCCATGATCCCGTCATGTGCCGGGAACCAGACAAGTCATTGAGAATTCAGCCTGCCGACCAAATTAAGGGAAGACTTGCGTTGTTGGACTATCTTGTAAGTGGTTAAAGGGTTGAATAAGGCCTTAAGCACAGCTCGACTGTTGCTACAGACACAGATACTTCGTCCCTTCTACTTATTCTTCGCAATATAGTTAGTGGCCATTAGGATTGCGAAGGCGTCGGCCTGGAAGACCTACGCGAAATTACCTAAGGAGGAGCGAAGTCTAATGTTGTCGATTTCCACGAAGGCCACAGTACCAGAACTCTCCGTCGTCTTGGAGCCGTCCGTTGAAATCCGACTACATTCCTTTCCCGGTTCAGTGTCTGGCCAGATCCATTCCAGGACAGGGGGAAAATTGAATTTCTATAAGCGGCGCAGCTGTATTTTTGGTGACCTCGCATCAGACGGCATGTCCATGAGTCTAGTGTCATAGGAAGTCATGTGTGCGAGATTATCAAAGCTAGAGTGCGAGTTGAACTCATTCCTTTTTAATCGAGAGATGGCCTTGAGTGTACATCCGATCATGTGGTAGTCAAGGGGAGGAAGATTGAACAGAAGCAGACCCAGGCATGCTGGGAAAAGCCACTGTGTAGCCGAAACAAACCGTTCTTTGAAGCGTGAAGCGAATGACTGATGCATATGAGAAAAATGGTCTTATCATTTCCGTATAAATCTATATGGATCTTCTTGGTGATAGACCCCAGGTTTTGCCGAAAATTCCCTTACACTGTCAGAAGACTGACAGCGCCTTGGAGGTTTTTATCTCAATGTGTTTTTTCCAAAGAAGTTTTTTTGTCCAGGATAACGCTAAAGATTCTTCTACACCGTGTTCTCTGGCCGCGTTGCACATGCCATCAAAAGTCGCATTGTCGAAAGCACCCTTAATATTGATAAAAAAGCCCAGTATTCTTTCCTGTCAAGTGCACTTTCAATTCTGCCGACGAGATTTTGAAGCGCAAGATTTTTCTCGCTGGTAGGCATGTTGCACCCGAGTTAGGCATTTTTGCGCTGATGCAATTCGACCGGTCTTTCTGAGCTTTTTAGCATGAAGGAAGTAAGACTAATGGGCCTGAAGTTTTTTGCGTGAGAAGGCTACCCACACTGTACGCCAGGAGCTTGGAATATATGCCAGCGCAAAGACGGGAGTGAAAATTCTTTTCAGAGCCGATAGTATTAAGCCCTTTTGCAGCAGTGCTGCAAAAATGCCATCGGTATCTGATGACTTGAAGCCATCAAAAGACGCAACAGTGTACTTGATAGCTTTATCGGTTACCACGAGCGATGATATATACCAGCCTCGGAATGTAATATTTGTCTGTTCATCTCCGATTTCGGAAATCGGCACTGGTTTTGAGGCAGTTGTGGTCAGGTTCACTGGGAAGTGAGTCTCTAGCATGAGCTGGAGGGTCTCAGCTTTAGACTCAGTATAGTTACCGTTAGGTTTCCTAAGTGTGTCTAGCCTCACTGCTTTGTCCCTTTTGAGGACTTTCACCAGTCTGCTGGTCTCACCAAGTGTTTCGATTTTTTCACAAAAAATTTTATAAGAGGCACTGTTCGAAGGCAGTGCACAGTCCTCTTCCTTTGCTGCTGCCGTGGAAAGTGGTCTAAGCATTAGCGTCGCAACAGATAACGAGACCCATCTTTTTCTTTTCGCAGTACTCTACGAGTTCCGCTCCTTCCTTTCGTGGTGGTGGTAGGACGGACTCATAGGGGAAGTAGGCTGAAGCCACGACAAAATTGTGCCACGTTCGCTTTATATACCAGCCAAGTCCTATTTTATGGCGCAGAAACCTGGACGTTACTTAAAGCGGATGAGGAAGGCCTTAGTCTCAAGAGAAAAGTGTTTCCGTTGATGGCATCTGGAGGAGAAGATTTAACGACGAACTCGATGGGTTGTACAGCGACATGCGCCTGATCAAGCGTCTTCGGATACAACTCTTAAGATAGCTAGGCCATATAGAGCGTATGGACACCACTGCTCCGGCCCGAAAAGTCATCGAATCTGAGCCATTGGGACAACGCAACAGAGGATGGCCGAAGTTAAGGTGGCGCACACAAGTGGAGAAGGACCTCAACCAACTTGGACTGCGCAACTGGATACAGTTAGCGAAAGATCGTGCTGGCTGGACTCTACAGAATTATTTTTAATAAGAGTAAGTTCAGCTACTGGGAAGTGTGATCAATTTATATTATAGCATATTTCAAAATGCGCCTTTCCTGAATTCTTTTTTACTTCTTGCAATGGATGTGTATTGTTTTTTTATTTTGAACAAGTGGTTAATATTTATTTTTATTTAACTATTCATTAAAAACATACTTAAGGCTATATCTCCACTGTTGTAATTATTACTTAGGAATTCCTTTTGGGAGGTTCACTATCATGGCTCATTTGTGGAAAAACAGTTTCTGTTGTCATTCATTCGATGTTTTATATGTAGTTTTGCTCTTTGCTCTATTTGGAAAAAGTGAACGTTATGTCGAGGCAATCGTTATTCTGAACAATCGCTGTATTTTGTTCAATGAATATGGCCTTTTTTTCCAAGTATTCTTACTCGTTGTATTTTTAAACATTTCTATAAATAAATTATTCTCCAAATTATATTATAATTATTTACATATTTTTTTTGCTTTCTTTTTTTGTTTTTATCCTTTTTAGTAATGATTTCTTGATCTCCTATTACAAATTTGTGTACTCCTATTACGAATAGTGTGTTCTCGCAATAACTATTGTTTTGCATATGCAAGATAATTTTAACGGAACTGGAACGGAAGTGTGAAAATATCCAAGCACTTTTTTTCTTTATTCTGGTAAAACTAATTTGACAATTTGTTTATTGATTTACGGCAGGGTCCATTATTTTTTTTAATAAAATCTACTTTAATCTTGCCGTTTTAAATAAAATTTCAAGTCTTATTTAAAAAATGATATTCGCTGTTTTCGCTTCACCTTCTGTTTTTTTTATAATTGACGCGTGCAAAAGGGGTTGCGAGTACCCTTAAGTGACCGGATCAAGTCACAGCACGGGCCGAAGGTATAGAGGAAGAGAGGGAGAGGAGGTACCGATGCACATTGGTTTTAAATGCCTGTGGATTGTAATGAGGAGGAAAAACCGAGCTGGGAAGAGCATTCCAGATTCGTGTAGTGCGGCTAAAGAACGAGTCTCTGAATTTGACTGTACGTCCGAAAGAGGGCTTGAGGGTGAATTGATGGGCATTCCTAGCGAGGCGTGTATTGCGGGTGAATTCTTGAAGGGGAGGAATGCAACTGGCTAATTCGTCTGAGCATTTCTTGTTGAAATAGCTGTAAAAAAGTGATAACGACGCGACATTACGTCGGTGTTCTAACGAGTCAATCGACTTCGCAATATTACTGTCACCTATAAGTTTTATCGCTCGCTTTTGAATTCTATCCAGCAGGTGCAGGGAGGTCTTAGAAGCACCTGACCAGATAGGAGCGTTATACTGAAGTTTTGGGCGTATGTATGCCTTGTATATTGTAGCCAGATCAGAGGGGGTGAAGTACTTCTTGCATCGTTTAAGGAAACCTAGACGTTTCGCAGCATTTTTGGCGACCTCAAATATGTGATCGTTCCAACTAATTGTTGGGTTGATACACATACCGAGGATGGAAAGTCTTTCGGTTTCAACAACGCAAGTGCCGTTCATGGATAACGGCTGATTATTTTGTAATCGCTTTAACGACAGTAGACAGCACTGTGTTTTGGAAGCATTAAATTCCACTCTATTCTTTTTTCCCCAATCGATTATGCTGTCAAGGTCGGAATTTAATGTGCTTAACATACGCTGCCGTTCCGAGTCTAAGGCCGAAGTGGAGGGACGTGAGCCAAGGAACGAATATGAAAAGCTGAGGGTACTGTCATCAGCGAAGGAATGAATAGGATTAGAAGTAGCAGACAAGAGATCATTTATAAAAATGAGAAAGAGTGTCGGAGACAAAACAGAGCCCTGGGGAACACCAGCATTAATATAGTGGATATCAGACTTGAATCCATCCAAAACGACTTGTATTGAACGATTCGAAAGGTAATTTCTAATCCATTGAAGAAGAGACTCATCGATCCCAAAAGCACGCATTTTCGACAAGAGAGCCTGATGCCAGACCCTGTCAAATGCCTTAGAAATATCAAGCGCCACAATCTTGCTTTCTCCTGCATTGTGCAAAGATTGGTTCCACTTTTCAGTGAGATATGCCATCATATCACCAGTGGAACGGTTGCTTCGGAAGCCGTACTGCCGGTCATTAAGAAGCTTCCGGGACTCAAGATATTTCATAAGCTGACGGTTTATCAGCGTTTCCATGACCTTGGAGAGAAGGGACGTTAGTGCTATGGGTCGGTAGGAGGTGGGTGACGAACATTCGCCCTTTTTAGGGACGGGCTGGACAAATGCAGTTTTCCACTTACTCGGAAAGAGCCCTGAAGAGTAGGACAGATGGAAAAGCTTACGCAGTGGTTTTGCCAGCGTAGAAGAACACCTCTTCAGAAGAACAGGGGGTATACCATCCGGGCCAGCGGATTTGTGTATGTTTAGATCTTTAAATACTCTTGCTACTGTACGAGTGCGAAAATGGATTTGCCCCATGGAGAAATTTACGCTCTTAAGTACAGGTGGGGACAAAGTGTTATCTGGCAGCGTTGAGCTAGCTGCAAAGTGTGCAGCAAGCAGATTAGCTTTGTCCAAAGAGCTGACAGCTGGAATGTCATTGCAAATGAGCGTTGGGATCGAAGACGAGGCTGAATTCCTTATGTTTTTTACGAAAGACCAAAAGCTTCTGCTACCCTTGGGGCATTGTAGAACTTTTTGCCTCCACTTTTGGTCAAAGGAGAATTTAACACGTCTTATTAATGCATTACAGTCATTTCGGATCCGTTTGAACTTTTTTTACTTACTTAATTTTACTTCACTTCACTGATCAACGAACTACTTACATTTGACTCATGTAATTTTATTTAATATACATCTTTATCACAAAATAAAGAATACGATCACCACTTTAATAATGAATGTCATGCTTATATTTTTCAGTTCAGTTTATTTGTAGTTTAATTCATAAGTATTTGCATTTCAATATAACGTATTCTATAGATACAGAACAAAAGTTCCTTACACCTATCAAGATACAGATAATATAATAAGATATATGAAATAATAGTAGAAAAATAAAAGGTAGAGGAAAAAATACTACAAGCAAAAACCCTTATTATTATAACTCTTACAACTATAGATTCTTATAACTATATTTAACCTAAACCCAACTTTTTGGTAAGGCACCATATTTATATAATCGTTTAAGTGTAAGTGACTTCAATTTTTATTGTCGAGTACGGTCACTATGTTTTGGCGTCGAAAAGCTACACTCGGCTAACTCACATTGGCAAGGTGTCATCTATAAAGCAAGTACTTATTCGATGGTTTTATTTCAGTTTCGTTGTTGATGCTGTAATGTGACAATATGTACACGGAAATGTTCTCCAAAAAGGGCCTTATAGTGACAACACAGGATACAGCACAGGTACCATACATTAAACTATATTTGAATGAGAACTTACTATAGTATTCTTAAAAGGAAATCGTATCTTGAGAAAAGGAAGAAAAGCAGTAGGAGTGAGTGGTTGTCGAGGAAAGTGAATAAAAAATAAGAAAGTAAAACAGTAAGATAGTGAATATAGACATAAACATTAGTGTACATAGAGACGAAGTTGCCCCTAAGACCAAACCACCAACAGGTTGATTCCGTAGACTGAGGTTTTTTTTTCTTGTTGGAGCGTATGTCCCTAAAGTTGCTGGCGGAGCTCGACTTCATTTGCGGTTGGTTAAGCATTGTAACCAAATATACAGAAGACCCGGAAAGGCGTAGACGACCACCTGCATCGAGCAACACAGCTACCAGGTATCTCAGGTGTTAAGATATAGTGTTAAGAACATCAAAATCCAATATCCGTAAAAAGGAATTGAGAGTTTTCCTAAGTGTCGTATTGGACTCAGATTGCGTGAGCGGGGTCGTATCCGAATTGATTGAATAACTGGTCTGTCGCGAAGTTGAAATCAAGAACGACGGAGATCATCTTCGAGTCGCGTTCGTTTTTGTTTTTTTTTTACTTTATTTGCATTATTATTTTTATTATTATTATTATTTTTTTTGTCTTGCTACAAATGGGGAGTAAATCAGGAGACGGTTTAGCATAGAGTAGGTTTAGTGACATTTTTGAATTATATAGAGCCTCCTAGATATAAGATTAGATTTAAGGGAATATTGTTAGATTGTAAAGTTGGATTAAGCTAGCTAATAAATGAAGTATTGTTAACGCGTATTGTATTCTTCGTCTGCTAAGGTCTCCGTGAACGGATCCAGTTGCGATTTTAGGTCCGGAAAACAATAAGAAGGAAAGAGGGTAATCGCGTGGCGTCAAAAATTATCCCGCGACCTTTCTCCCAGCTGGTCGGCAAAACCCCCCTCTTTCCCGGAGTATCTTCGTGAAAAAAGTCAACATTTTGGCGCCCAACGTGGTGCCTGTAAAGGAAAAAAATTAACGTAATTCAATAGAATGACGACAGGTTGTGGGAGGAGATAAGGCGTCAAACTCAAGGCCAATCCGAGCCCATTGGAATATATGTTAGCGTCATGCAGGGCTTATTCTCCAGGTTGAGTATGGCGTGTTCCAATGATGTTATATCAAAGTGAATCCGTCATAACCTTTCGCCATTTTATCAGACGCAGATGAACTTGGTGGAAATTTCTTCGCTGCAACAACTGGTCGATGTAGGTCATCGCCTCGAAGCTACAAGGTATCTAGTCAAAGGATACGTGCCACCACCGTCAAAACGTAGGGAAACCCTACTCGAGCCCGACTTAGCTTATGTAGATGTTACAGGCAGAGAAGAAGTGCAGGCAATCACACCTCCCTCCCAAGGGACTGCAGGGACATTTTCTTGCTTTCGCTGCAAGAAGCCTGGCCACGAAGCCATTCGTTGTCCCGAGCCGGTGAGATGCTATGGTTGCAAGGCTATTGGCTTCATAGGGAGTCGTTGCCCACACTGTGCGTCTATGCCATCCACTTCGGGAAACCAGGCTGCGGCTCAAGGGCAGCCGGGCCTTTGAGTTGCCGGAAAAACACCGCACCAATAACATTAAGGAAAACAGGGAGTTGTAACATAGGGTTGGATTTTGTTTTGGCGGAGACTGGGAACGATAGGCGACCGTATCTTTATGTGGAGATTTATGGGACGCGATTACTGGTTCTATTAGACTCCGGAGTGTCTAGGACGATTCTGTGTAGGAAAGGGTGGGAATCGCTGAAGTTATTAGGTTGTAAATTGTCCAGGTCTGATGTAGGGAACAAATTACGGTTGCTAATGGGAACGGGGTAGATGTACTGGGAGTAATCTATGCACCAGTAAAGGTTGAGGACGTTGTTGGGGTGAGATCCTTGTAATACCAGCCTTGTCGCACGAATTAATTTTGGGCACGGATTTTTGGTAGGACTTCTCTATTGTCCCAGACCTAAAGAAGAGGGTATGGAATTTTTCAGAAGAGGTGTGCGAAATACTAGGAGACGGTTTTCTCTCAAAAGTGCGAAAGACAGCAGCTTAATGTGTTAGTTGATAGGGTTTTTGATAAAATGGGTGATGAACTTGGTTGTACCACGCTGGTGGAACACGTCAAGACCAGAGCGGAGCCGATAAAGCAACGCTATTATCCCATTGTGCAGAAGCAGATTAATGAGGAGGTGACGAAATGCTAAAAGCAGGAGTAATCGTACTGTCAGATATCTTATTAGTCAATAAAAAGAATGGTCGTTATCGTTTCAGTGTGGACTTTAGAAAGCTTAATCAAGTCACCCAAGGGTATGCGTATCCAATACCCTACGTGCCTGCAGCCCTAGATAAGCTAAGGAACGCCAAATTCTTGTCCTCCTTGGCCTACTGGCAGATTCCTATGGCGGAGGATTCGAAGGCGTATACGGCGTTTACCATTCCAGGCAAAGGGCTTTTCCACTTTCGCAGGACGCACTTAGGACTTCATAATGCGCCTGCTACGTGGCAGGGCTTCATAGATAGGGTTATCGGAGCCGACACGGAACCGTACGTATTTGTGTAACTAGACGACGTCATCATAGTGACCGAGTCCTTTGAACGTCATTTAGCGACCTTGGAAGAAGTATTGGACCGTATCCAAAAGGCAGAGTTAGTACTTTGCAAAGATAAATGCGAATTTTGCAAGTTGGAACTTAAGTACTAAGGATACGTACTGAATGAAAAAGGGCTGCTAGTGGATCCCGATAAGGTAAGGAGCATGGTCGAATATTCGAAACACACTTCGGTTTCAGCGGTAAGGGAGTTAGTGGGAATGGTGTCTTGGTACCGACGGTTTGTCGAGAACTTTTCCGACCTAATAGCTCCTATCACGGAACTTTTGAAGAAGCACCGGAAGTTTCAATGGACCCAGGAATGTGATGAGTCCTTTCGGTTATTGAAAGGAGGAGTAGTAATGGTATGCTCTTCAAACACCTGGCAGCGAAGTATTCACAGTTGGCCACGGAGAATGAACAATGGAAACAAGTGGTGCCCGAGGAGGGACGGCTGGAGAATACCATGACGATATCCTCAGTGGCCACGGCGGCCTACAAAAGACTCTGGCTCGCATAGGAACCAAGTCCTATTGGCCTCAAATGAAGTCCACTGTGGTCAAATATGTTCTGTCAAGCAGTGACACCGGATCTGCGGAAGCCGGCAGGTTTAATGGCGTCCAGGAGTAATGTCACAAGGCCCACTTGGTTGTGCATAGACTTCATTGGGCCGTTACCCCGTTCTACGAGGGGATATTGCTATATTCTCACTGTGGTTGACTATTTTTCCAAATTTTGCCTTTTCTTTCCTGTGAGGTCAGCGACAACGAAGTCGGTCAGGATAATATTGGAGGAGCAGGTCTTTTTGGTTTTTGGGGTTCCGAAGTGGTTAGTTTACGATAACGGGGTACAGATAAAGAGCAAGGAATTGACCGACCTGAGTAATACGTCTTTTTATTATCCGCAGGCAAACCCCGCGGAACGGTTTAATCAAACGGTCAAAACAAAGCTCCGGACCTACATCTTCGATAACCACCGTACCTGGGACATACTCCTTCCCAATGTTGCTTGCGCTATTCGTACCTCCACCCATGGGGTAATTAAAACCAACCCATACTTCGTGCTGTTCGGGAGGGAAATGCAAACAAATGGAGGGAAGGTTCCGAGTGAAGGTTTTACAGTAGACAGGACGGGTAATTCTCAGGATAGAGCCAGGACGTTAGAAGAACTATCCAAGGAGGTTAGGGATCGTATTTTGAGTGCGGCGAAAAAGTCTTCAGGGCAGCATAACCTTAGACGCAGGGACGTGAATTTCTTACCGAAGGATCTGGTACTCAGGAAAAACTTCGTGCTCTCTGATGCATCGAAGTACTTTAACGCCAAACTCGCCCCAAAGTCCGTAGGACCATTCGAAGGTCATAAGAGGGTTTCCCCCTGGACATATGAACTTCGCGACCTAAATGGGAAGGCGGTCGGAACTTGGCACGCTAAGGATCTTTCAACGTACCACGGCAGAAAGGATTTATTTTAACGGCGAAAACCTTTCGAAAGGACGGGGGAAGTATTATGAATTTTTCTTATTAAAGGTTTTCGCCTACAATTAGGCAATGTCTTCCGAGTGTCAGGAGTCGCGACCATAGGAAGAGGCTCCTTGACACAAAGAATTTTCCAGGTGAGGGGGTGACTCAGGTGGATGGAGATCGCCCGTCAAATCGGCGGTTATGGGTTCAACCCCCCATATGGGATTCGGGAAAAGACTTTTCTTTTTTTTTTGTGAAATTGTTTGTTCCTTTGGAACATATCTTAGTTGTGGGGTCAGATGGTTGGTTGAGTGACATGAAAACAGTAACTGCTTCTTACTGAGGCCAACGGGGGAAGCGAGTCTCGCCAATACCCAGTCAGGGCACTTTCTCTTGTCGACATAGGAAACAGAATAGGAAGAAAAGCAGTAGGAATGAGTGGTTGTCGAGAAAAGTGAATAAAAAATAAGAAAGTAAAACAGTAAGATAGTGAATATAGACATAAACATTAGTGTACATAGAGAGGAAGTTGTCCCTAAGACCAAACCACCAACAGGTTGATTCCGTGGACTGAGGTTTTTTTCTTGTTGGAGCGTATATCCCTAAAGTTGCTGGCGGAGCTCGACTTCATTTGCGGTTGGTTAAACATTGTAACCAAATATACAGAAGACCCGGAAAGGCGTAGACGACCACCTGCATCGAGCAACACAGCTACCAGGTATCTCAGGTGGTAAGATATAGTGTTAAGAACATCAAAATCCAATATCCGTTAAAAGGAATAGAGAGTTTCCCTAAGTGTCGTATTGGACTCAGATTGCGTGAGCGGGGTCGTGTCCGAATTGATTGAGTAACCGGTCTGTCGCGAAGTTGAAATCAAGAACGACGGAGATCATCTTCGAGTCGCGTTCGTTTTTGTTTTTTTTTAACTTTATTTTCATTATTATTTTTTTTATTACTATTTTTTTTATTATTATTTTTTTTATTATTATTTTTTTTTTGTCTGGCTACAAATGGGGAGTAAATCAGGAGACGGTTTAGCATAGAGTAGGTTTAGTGACATTCTTGAATTATATAGAGCCTCCTAGATATAAGATTAGATTTAAGGGAATATTGTTAGATTGTAAAGTTGGATTAAGCTAGCTAAAAAATGAAGTATTGTGAACGCGCATTGTATTCTTCGTCTGCTAAGGTCTCCGTGAACAGATCTTGTTGCGATTTTAGGTCCGGAAAACAATAAGAAGGGAAGAGGGTAATCGCGTGGCGTCAAAAATTATCCCGCGACCTTTCTCCCAGCTGGTCGGCAAAACCCCCTCTTTCCCGGAGTATCTTCGTGAAAAAAGTTAACAACGTGGTGCCTGTAAAGGAAAAAAATTAACGTAATTCAACAGAATGACGACAGGTTGTGGGAGGAGATAAGGCGTCGAACTCAAGGCCAATCCGAGCCCATTGGAATCTATGTTAGCGTCATGCAGGGCTTATTCTCCAGGTTGAGTGAGGCGCGTTCCAATGATGTTATATCAAAGTGAATCCGTCGTAACCTTTCGCCATTTTATCAGACGCAGATGGACTTGGTGGAAATTTCTTCGCTGCGACAACTGGTCGATGTAGGTCATCACCTCGAAGCTACAAGGTATCTAGTCAAAGGATACGTGCCACCACCGTCAAAACGTAGGGAAACCCTACTCGAGCCCGACTCAGCTTATGTAGATGTTACAGGCAGAGAAGAAGTGCAGGCAATCACACCTCCCTCCCAAGGCACTGCAGGGACATTTTCTTGCTTTCGCTGCAAGAAGCCTGGCGAGGTGTGCGAAATAATAGGAGACGGTTCTCTCTCAAAAGTGCAAAGACAGCAGCTTAATGCGTTAGTTGATAGGGTTTTTGATAAAATGGGTGATGAACTTGGTTGTACCACGCTGGTGGAACACGTCAAGACCAGAGCGGAGCCGATAAAGCAACGCTATTATCCCATTGTGCAGAAGCAGTTTAATGAGGAGGTGACGAAATGCTAAAAGCAGGAGTAATCGTACCGTCAGATATCTTATTAGTCAATAAAAAGAATGGTCGTTATCGTTTCAGTGTGGACTTTAGAAAGCTTAATCAAATCACCCAACGGTATGCGTATCCAATACAAATTCTTGTCCTCCTTGGCCTACTGGCAGATTCCTATGGCGGAGGATTCGAAGGCGTATACGGCGTTTACCATTCCAGGCAAAGGGCTTTTCCACTTTCGCAGGATGCACTTAGGACTTCATAATGCGCCTGCTACGTGGCAGGGCTTCATAGATAGGGTTATCGGAGCCGACACGGAACCGTACGTATTTGTGTAACTAGACGACGTCATAATAGTGACCGAGTCCTTTGAACGTCATTTAGCGACCTTGGAAGAAGTATTGGACCGTATCCAAAAGGCAGGGTTAGTACTTTGCAAAGATAAATGCGAATTTTGCAAGTTGGAACTTAAGTACTAAGGATACGTACTGAATGAAAAAGGGCTGCTAGTGGATCCCGATAAGGTAAGGAGCATGGTCGAATATTCGAAACACACTTCGGTTTCAGCGGTAAGGAAGTTAGTGGGAATGGTGTCTTGGTACCGACGGTTTGTCGAGAACTTTTCCGACCTAATAGCTCCTATTACGGAACTTTTGAAGAAGCACCGAAAGTTTCAATGGACCCAGGAGTATGATGAGTCCTTTCGGTTATTGAAAGAAAAGCTAGTACAAGCGCCCATCCTCACTTGACCAAATTTCGAACTACCGTTCATTGTTCTTACTCCTTACTCAAGAGTACCCAGGAGAAGGAGAAAAGGTAATTAGTTACTTAAGCAGGACTCTAACTAAATCAGAGCGGAACTTTTCGGCGACAGAGCGGGAATGCCTAGCTGCTCTATGGGCAATAGAAAAATAACGGCCGTATTTAGAGGGAAGTCGTTTCACAGTGATCACAGATCACCACTCGTTATTGTGGCTAAACAGTTTAAAGGACCCTCAGGGTAGACTTGGTCGGTGGGCTGTAAAGTTGCAGCAGTACGACTATACTATCCTACACCGGAAGGGGAAGGAGCACTTAGTCCCGGACGCCTTGTCAAGGGCGAAGGAAGACATAGTCACAATTGGTGATAGGGTGGAAGATAAATGGTACTCCAAGATGAAGGGACTCGTTAGCGGGAAGGGCGAGAAGTATCCTAACTGGAGGAGTAGGAATGGTATGCTGTTCAAACACGTGGCAGCGAAGTATTCACAGTTGGCCACGGAGAATGAACAATGGAAACAAGTGGTGCCCGAGGAGGGACGGCTGGAGAATACCATGACGATATCCTCAGTGGCCACGGCGGCGTACAAAAGACTCTGGCTCGCATAGGAACCAAGTCCTATTGGCCTCAAATGAAGTCCACTGTGGTCAAATATGTTCAAGGGTGTCCGGTCTGTCAAGCAGTGACACCGGATCTGCGGAAGCCGGCAGGTTTAATGGCGTCCAGGAGTAATGTCACAAGGCCCACTAGGTTGTGCATAGACTTCATTGGGCCGTTAGCCCGTTCTACGAGGGGATATTGCTATATTCTCACTGTGGTTGACTATTTTTCCAAATTTTGCCTTTTCTTTCCTGTGAGGTCACCGACAACGAAGTCGGTCAGGATAATATTGGAGGAGCAGGTGTTTTTGGTTTTTGGGGTTCCGAAGTGGTGAGTTTACGATAACGGGGTACAGTTAAAGAGCAAGGAATTGACCGACCTGAGTAATCACTTTGGCGTGACAGTAAGCTATACTTCTTTTTATTATCCGCAGGCAAACCCCGCGGAACGGTTTAATCAAACGGTCAAAACAAAGCTCCGGACCTACATCTTCGATAACCACCGTACCTGGGACATACTCCTCCCCAATGTTGCTTGCGCTATTCGTACCTCCACCCATGGGGTAATTAAAACCAACCCATACTTCGTGCTGTTCGGGAGGGAAATGCAAACAAATGGAGGGAAGGTTCCGCGTGAAGGTTTTACAGTAGACAGGACGGTTATTCTCAGGATAGAGCCAGGACGTTAGAAGAAATATCCAAGGAGGTTAGGGATCGTATTTTGAGTGCGGCGAAAAAGTCTTCAGGGCAGCATAACCTTAGACGCAGGGACGTGAATTTCTTACCGAAGGATCTGGTACTCAGGAAAAACTTCGTGCTCTCTGATGCATCGAAGTACTCTAACGCCAAATTCGCCCCAAAGTCCGTAGGACCATTCGAAGGTCATAAGAGGGTTTCCCCCTGGACATATGAACTTCGCGACCTAAATGGCAAGGCGGTCGGAGCTTGGCACGCTAAGGATCTTTCAACGTACCACGGCAGAAAGGATTTATTTTAACGGCGAAAACCTTTCGAAAGGACGGGGGAAGTATTATGAATTTTTCTTATTAAAGGTTTTCGCCTACAATTAGGCAATGTCTTCCGAGTGTCAGGAGTCGCGACCATAGGAAGAGGCTCCTTGACACAAAGAATTTTCCAGGTGAGGGGGTGACTCAGGTGGATGGAGATCGCCCGTCGAATCGGCGGTTATGGGTTCAACCCCCCATATGGGATTCGGGAAAAGACTTTTCTTCTTTTTTTTGTGAAATTGTGGGTTCCTTTGGAACATATCTTAGTTGTGGGGTCAGATGGTTGGTTGAGTGACATGAAAACAGTAACTGCTTCTTACTGAGGCCAACGGAGGAAGCAAGTCTCGCCAATACCCAGTCAGGGGACTTTCTCTTGTCGACATAGGAAACAGAATAGGAAGAAAAGCAGTAGGA
Organism: Eristalinus aeneus; assembly: GCA_955652365.1. NCBI lineage: Eukaryota > Metazoa > Arthropoda > Insecta > Diptera > Syrphidae > Eristalinus > Eristalinus aeneus. The sequence continues at coordinate 43,074,827 of OY019130.1, forward strand.
ATGAGTGGTTGTCGAGAAAAGTGAATAAAAAATAAGAAAGTAAAACAGTAAGATAGTGAATATAGACATAAACATTGGTGTACATAGAGACGAAGTTGCCCCTAAGACCAAACCACCAACAGGTTGATTCCGTGGACTGTTGGAGCGTATATCCCTAAAGTTGCTGGCGGAGCTCGACTTCATTTGCGGTTGGTTAAACATTGTAACCAAATATACAGAAGACCCGGAAAGGCGTAGACGACCACCTGCATCGAGCAACACAGCTACCAGGTATCTCAGGTGGTAAGATATAGTGTTAAGAACATCAAAATCCAATATCCGTTAAAAGGAATAGAGAGTTTCCCTAAGTGTCGTATTGGACTCAGATTGCGTGAGCGGGGTCGTATCCGAATTGATTGAGTAACCGGTCTGTCGCGAAGTTGAAATCAAGAACGACGGAGATCATCTTCGAGTCGCGTTCGTTTTTGTTTTTTTTTTACTTTATTTTCATTATTATTTTTTTTATTACTATTTTTTTTATTATTATTTTTTTTATTATTATTTTTTTTTTGTCTGGCTACAAATGGGGAGTAAATCAGGAGACGGTTTAGCATAGAGTAGGCTTAGTGACATTTTTGAATTATATAGAGCCTCCTAGATATAAGATTAGATTTAAGGGAATATTGTTAGATTGTAAAGTTGGATTAAGCTAGCTAATAAATGAAGTATTGTGAACGCGTATTGTATTCTTCGTCTGCTAAGGTCTCCGTGAACGGATCTTGTTGCGATTTTAGGTCCGGAAAACAATAAGAAGGGAAGAGGGTAATCGCGTGGCGTCAAAAATTATCCCGCGACCTTTCTCCCAGCTGGTCGGCAAAACCCCCTCTTTCCCGGAGTATCTTCGTGAAAAAAGTCAACAACGTGGTGCCTGTAAAGGAAAAAAATTAACGTAATTCAACAGAATGACGACAGGTTGTGGGAGGAGATAAGGCGTCGAACTCAAGGCCAATCCGAGCCCATTGGAATATATGTTAGCGTCATGCAGAGCTTATTCTCCAGGTTGAGTGAGGCGCGTTCCAATGATGTTATATCAAAGTGAATCCGTCGTAACCTTTCGCCATTTTATCAGACGCAGATGGACTTGGTGGAAATTTCTTCGCTGCGACACCTGGTCGATGTAGGTCATCGTCTCGAAGCTACAAGGTATCTAGCCAAAGGATACGTGCCACCACCGTCAAAACGTAGGGAAACCCTACTCGAGCCCGACTTAGCTTATGTAGATGTTACAGGCAGAGAAGAAGTGCAGGCAATCACACCTCCCTCCCAAGGCACTGCAGGGACATTTTCTTGCTTTCGCTGCAAGAAGCCTGGCGAGGTGTGCGAAATAATAGGAGACGGTTCTCTCTCAAAAGTGCAAAGACAGCAGCTTAATGCGTTAGTTGATAGGGTTTTTGATAAAATGGGTGATGAACTTGGTTGTACCACGCTGGTGGAACACGTCAAGACCAGAGCGGAGCCGATAAAGCAACGCTATTATCCCATTGTGCAGAAGCAGATTAATGAGGAGGTGACGAAATGCTAAAAGCAGGAGTAATCGTACCGTCAGATATCTTATTAGTCAATAAAAAGAATGGTCGTTATCGTTTCAGTGTGGACTTTAGAAAGCTTAATCAAGTCACCCAACGGTATGCGTATCCAATACCCTACGTGCTTGCAACCCTAGATAAGCTAAGGAACGCCAAATTCTTGTCCTCCTTGGCCTACTGGCAGATTCCTTTGGCGGAGGATTCGGAGGCGTATACGGCGTTTACCATTCCAGGCAAAGGGCTTTTCCACTTTCGCAGGATGCACTTAGGACTTCATAATGCGCCTGCTACGTGGCAGGGCTTCATAGATAGGGTTATCGGAGCCGACACGGAACCGTACGTATTTGTGTAACTAGACGACGTCATCATAGTGACCGAGTCCTTTGAACGTCATTTAGCGAACTTGGAAGAAGTATTGGACCGTATCCAAAAGGCAGGGTTAGTACTTTGCAAAGATAAATGCGAATTTTGCAAGTTGGAACTTAAGTACTAAGGATACGTACTGAATGAAAAAGGGCTGCTAGTGGATCCCGATAAGGTAAGGAGCATGGTCGAATATTCGAAACACACTTCGGTTTCAGCGGTAAGGAAGTTAGTGGGAATAGTGTCTTGGTACCGACGGTTTGTCGAGAACTTTTCCGACCTAATAGCTCCTATCACGGAACTTTTGAAGAAGCAACGGAAGTTTCAATGGACCCAGGAGTATGATGAGTCCTTTCGGTTATTGAAAGAAAAGCTAGTACAAGCGCCCATCCTCACTTGACCAAATTTCGAACTACCGTTCATTGTTCTTACTCCTTACTCAAGAGTACCCAGGAGAAGGAGAAAAGGTAATTAGTTACTTAAGCAGGACTCTAACTAAATCAGAGCGGAACTTTTCGGCGACAGAGCGGGAATGCCTAGCTGCTCTATGGGCAATAGAAAAATAACGGCCGTATTTAGAGGGAAGTCGTTTCACAGTGATCACAGATCACCACTCGTTATTGTGGCTGAACAGTTTAAAGGACCCTCAGGGTAGACTTGGTCGGCAGCAGTACGACTATACTATCCTACACCAGAAGGGGAAGGAGCACTTAGTCCCGGACGCCTTGTCAAGGGCGAAGGAAGACATAGTCACAATTGGCGATAGGATGGAAGATAAATGGTACTCCAAGATGAAGGGACTCGTTAGCGGGAAGGGCGAGAAGTATCCTAACTGGAGGAGTAGGAATGGTATGCTGTTCAAACACGTGGCAGCGAAGTATTCACAGTTGGCCACGGAGAATGTACAATGGAAACAAGTGGTGCCCGAGGAGGGACGGCTGGAGAATACCATGACGATATCCTCAGTGGCCACGGCGGCGTACAAAAGACTCTGGCTCGCATAGGAACCAAGTCCTATTGGCCTCAAATGAAGTCCACTGTGGTCAAATATGTTCAAGGGTGTCCGGTCTGTCAAGCAGTGACACCGGATCTGCGGAAGCCGGCAGGTTTAATGGCGTCCAGGAGTAATGTCACAAGGCCCACTAGGTTGTGCATAGACTTCATTGGGCCGTTACCCCGTTCTACGAGGGGATAATTCTATATTCTCACTGTGGTTGACTATTTTTCCAAATTTTGCCTTTTCTTTCCTGTGAGGTCACCGACAACGAAGTCGGTCAGGATAATATTGGAGGAGCAGGTCTTTTTGGTTTTTTGGGTTCCGAAGTGGTTAGTTTACGATAACGGGGTACAGTTAAAGAGCAAGGAATTGACCGACCTGAGTAATCACTTTGGCGTGACAGTAAGCTATACGTCTTTTTATTATCCGCAGGCAAACCCCGCGGAACGGTTTAATCAAACGGTCAAAACAAAGCTCCGGACCTACATCTTCGATAACAACCGTACCTGGGACATACTCCTCCCCAATGTTGCTTGCGCTATTCGTACCTCCACCCATGGGGTAATTAAAACCAACCCATACTTCGTGCTGTTCGGGAGGGAAATGCAAACAAATGGAGGGAAGGTTCCGAGTGAAGGTTTTACAGTAGACAGGACGGGTAATTCTCAGGATAGAGCCAGGACGTTAGAAGAAATATCCAAGGAGGTTAGGGATCGTATTTTGAGTGCGGCGAAAAAGTATTCAGGGCAGCATAACCTTAGACGCAGGGACGTGAATTTCTTACCGAAGGATCTGGTACTCAGGAAAAACTTCGTGCTCTCTGATGCATCGAAGTACTTTAACGCCAAACTCGCCCCAAAGTCCGTAGGACCATTCGAAGGTCATAAGAGGGTTTCCCCCTGGACATATGAACTTCGCGACCTAAATGGCAAGGCGGTCGGAACTTGGCACGCTAAGGATCTTTCAACGTACCACGGCAGAAAGGATTTATTTTAGCGGCGAAAACCTTTCGAAAGGACGGGGGAAGTATTATGAATTTTTCTTATTAAAGGTTTTCGCCTACAATTAGGCAATGTCTTCCGAGTGTCAGGAGTCGCGACCATATGAAGAGGCTCCTTGACACAAAGAATTTTCCAGGTGAGGGGGTGACTCAGGTGGGTGGAGATCGCCCGTCGAATCGGCGGTTATGGGTTCAACCCCCCATATGGGATTCGGGAAAAGACTTTTCTTCTTTTTTTTGTGAAATTGTGGGTTCCTTTGGAACATATCTTAGTTGTGGGGTCAGATGGTTGGTTGAGTGACATGAAAACAGTAACTGCTTCTTACTGAGGCCAACGGGGGAAGCGAGTCTCGCCAATACCCAGTCAGGGGACTTTCTCTTGTCGACATAGGAAACAGAATAGGAAGAAAAGCAGTAGGAATGAGTGGTTGTCGAGAAAAGTGAATAAAAAATAAGAAAGTAAAACAGTAAGATAGTGAATATAGACATAAACATTGGTGTACATAGAGAGGAAGTTGTCCCTAAGACCAAACCACCAACAGGTTGATTCCGTGGACTGAGGTTTTTTTCTTGTTGGAGCGTATATCCCTAAAGTTGCTGGCAGAGCTCGACTTCATTTGCGGTTGGTTAAACATTGTAACCAAATATACAGAAGACCCGGAAAGGCGTAGACGACCACCTGCATCGAGCAACACAGCTACCAGGTATCTTAGGTGTTAAGATATAGTGTTAAGAACATCAAAATCCAATATCCGTAAAAAGGAATAGAGAGTTTCCCTAAGTGTCGTATTGGACTCATAATGCGCCTGCTACGTGGCAGGGCTTCATAGATAGGGTTATCGGAGCCGACACGGAACCGTACGTATTTGTGTAACTAGACGACGTCATCATAGTGACTGAGTCCTTTGAACGTCATTTAGCGACCTTGGAAGAAGTATTGGACCGTATCCAAAAGGCAGGGTTAGTACTTTGCAAAGATAAATGCGAATTTTGCAAGTTGGAACTTAAGTACTAAGGATACGTACTGAATGAAAAAGGGCTGCTAGTGGATCCCGATAAGGTAAGGAGCATGGTCGAATATTCGAAACACACTTCGGTTTCAGCGGTAAGGAAGTTAGTGGGAATGGTGTCTTGGTACCGACGGTTTGTCGAGAACTTTTCCGACCTAATAGCTCCTATCACGGAACTTTTGAAGAAGCACCGGAAGTTTCAATGGACCCAGGAGTATGATGAGTCCTTTCGGTTATTGAAAGAAAAGCTAGTACAAGCGCCCATCCTCACTTGACCAAATTTCGAACTACCGTTCATTGTTCTTACTCCTTACTCAAGAGTACCCAGGAGAAAAAGAAAAGGTAATTAGTTACTTAAGCAGGACTCTGACTAAATCAGAGCGGAACTTTTCGGCGACAGAGCGGGAATGCCTAGCTGCTCTATGGGCAATAGAAAAATAACGGCCGTATTTAGAGGGAAGTCGTTTCACAGTGATCACAGATCACCACTCGTTATTGTGGCTGAACAGTTTAAAGGACCCTCAGTGTAGACTTGGTCGGTGGGCTGTAAAGTTGCAGCAGTACGACTATACTATCCTACACCGGAAGGGGAAGGAGCACTTAGTCCCGGACGCCTTGTCAAGGGCGAAGGAAGACATAGTCACAATTGGCGATAGGGTGGAAGATAAATGGTACTCCAAGATGAAGGGACTCGTTAGCGGGAAGGGCGAGAAGTATCCTAACTGGAGGAGTAGGAGTGGTATGCTGTTCAAACACGTGGCAGCGAAGTATTCACAGTTGGCCACGGAGAATGTACAATGGAAACAAGTGGTGCCCGAGGAGGGACGGCTGGAGAATACCATGACGATATCCTCAGTGGCCACGGCGGCGTACAAAAGACTGTGGCTCGCATAGGAACCAAGTCCTATTGGCCTCAAATGAAGTCCACTGTGGTCAAATATGTTCAAGGGTGTCCGGTCTGTCAAGCAGTGATACCGGATCTGCGGAAGCCGGCAGGTTTAATGGCGTCCAGGAGTAATGTCACAAGGCCCACTAGGTTGTGCATAGACTTCATTGGGCCGTTACCCCGTTCTACGAGGGGATAATTCTATATTCTCACTGTGGTTGACTATTTTTCCAAATTTTGCCTTTTCTTTCCTGTGAGGTCACCGACAACGAAGTCGGTCAGGATAATATTGGAGGAGCAGGTCTTTTTGGTTTTTGGGGTTCCGAAGTGGTTAGTTTACGATAACCGGGTACAGTTAAAGAGCAAGGAATTGACCGACCTGAGTAATCACTTTGGCGTGACAGTAAGCTATACGTCTTTTTATTATCCGCAGGCAAACCCCGCGGAACGGTTTAATCAAACGGTCAAAACAAAGCTCCGGACCTACATCTTCGATAACAACCGTACCTGGGACATACTCCTCCCCAATGTTGCTTGCGCTATTCGTACCTCCACCCATGGGGTAATTAAAACCAACCCATACTTCGTGCTGTTCGGGAGGGAAATGCAAACAAATGGAGGGAAGGTTCCGAGTGAAGGTTTTACAGTAGACAGGACGGGTAATTCTCAGGATAGAGCCAGGACGTTAGAAGAAATATCCAAGGAGGTTAGGGATCGTATTTTGAGTGCGGCGAAAAAGTATTCAGGGCAGCATAACCTTAGACGCAGGGACGTGAATTTCTTACCGAAGGATCTGGTACTCAGGAAAAACTTCGTGCTCTCTGATGCATCGAAGTACTTTAACGCCAAACTCGCCCCAAAGTCCGTAGGACCATTCGAAGGTCATAAGAGGGTTTCCCCCTGGACGTATGAACTTCGCGACCTAAATGGCAAGGCGGTCGGAACTTGGCACGCTAAGGATCTTTCAACGTACCACGGCAGAAAGGATTTATTTTAGCGGCGAAAACCTTTCGAAAGGACGGGGGAAGTATTATGAATTTTTCTTATTAAAGGTTTTCGCCTACAATTAGGCAATGTCTTCCGAGTGTCAGGAGTCGCGACCATAGGAAGAGGCTCCTTGACACAAAGAATTTTCCAGGTGAGGGGGTGACTCAGGTGGATGGAGATCGCCCGTCGAATCGGCGGTTATGGGTTCAACCCCCCATATGGGATTCGGGAAAATACTTTTCTTCTTTTTTTTGTGAAATTGTGGGTTCCTTTGGAACATATCTTAGTTGTGGGGTCAGATGGTTGGTTGAGTGACATGAAAACAGTAGCTGCTTCTTACTGAGGCCAACGGGGGAAGCGAGTCTCGCCAATACCCAGTCAGGGCACTTTCTCTTGTCGACATAGGAAACAGAATAGGAAGAAAAGCAGTAGGAATGAGTGGTTGTCGGGAAAAGTGAATAAAAAATAAGAAAGTAAAACAGTAAGATAGTGAATATAGACATAAACATTAGTGTACATAGAGAGGAAGTTGTCCCTAAGACCAAACCACCAACAGGTTGATTCCGTGGACTGAGGTTTTTTTCTTGTTGGAGCGTATATCCCTAAAGTTGCTGGCGGAGCTCGACTTCATTTGCGGTTGGTTAAACATTGTAACCAAATATACAGAAGACCCGGAAAGGCGTAGACGACCACCTGCATCGAGCAACACAGCTACCAGGTATCTTAGGTGTTAAGATATAGTGTTAAGAACATCAAAATCCAATATCCGTAAAAAGGAATAGAGAGTTTCCCTAAGTGTCGTATTGGACTCATAATGCGCCTGCTACGTGGCAGGGCCTCATAGATAGGGTTATCGGAGCCGACACGGAACCGTACGTATTTGTGTAACTAGACGACGTCATCATAGTGACCGAGTCCTTTGAACGTCATTTTGCGACCTTGGAAGAAGTATTGGACCGTATCCAAAAGGCAGGGTTAGTACTTTGCAAAGATAAATGCGAATTTTGCAAGTTGGAACTTAAGTACTAAGGATACGTACTGAATGAAAAAGGGCTGCTAGTGGATCCCGATAAGGTAAGGAGCATGGTCGAATATTCGAAACACACTTCGGTTTCAGCGGTAAGGAAGTTAGTGGGAATGGTGTCTTGGTACCGACGGTTTGTCGAGAACTTTTCCGACCTAATAGCTCCTATCACGGAACTTTTGAAGAAGCACCGGAAGTTTCAATGGACCCAGGAGTATGATGAGTCCTTTCGGTTATTGAAAGAAAAGCTAGTACAAGCGCCCATCCTCACTTGACCAAATTTCGAACTACCGTTCATTGTTCTTACTCCTTACTCAAGAGTACCCAGGAGAAGGAGAAAAGGTAATTAGTTACTTAAGCAGGACTCTAACTAAATCAGAGCGGAACTTTTCGGCGACAGAGCGGGAATGCCTAGCTGCTCTATGGGCAATAGAAAAATAACGGCCGTATTTAGAGGGAAGTCGTTTCACAGTGATCACAGATCACCACTCGTTATTGTGGCTGAACAGTTTAAAGGACCCTCAGGGTAGACTTGGTCGGTGGGCTGTAAAGTTGCAGCAGTACGACTATACTATCCTACACCGGAAGGGGAAGGAGCACTTAGTCCCGGACGCCTTGTCAAGGGCGAAGGAAGACATAGTCACAATTGGCGATAGGGTGGAAGATAAATGGTACTCCAAGATGAAGGGACTCGTTAGCGGGAAGGGCGAGAAGTATCCTAACTGGAGGAGAGTTCAAACACGTGGCAGCGAAGTATTCACAGTTGGCCACGGAGAATGAACAATGGAAACAAGTGGTGCCCGAGGAGGGACGGCTGGAGAATACCATGACGATATCCTCAGTGGCCACGGCGGCGTACAAAAGACTCTGGCTCGCATAGGAACCAAGTCCTATTGGCCTCAAATGAAGTCCACTGTGGTCAAATATGTTCAAGGGTGTCCGGTCTGTCAAGCAGTGACACCGGATCTGCGGAAGCCGGCAGGTTTAATGGCGTCCAGGAGTAATGTCATAAGGCCCACTAGGTTGTGCATAGACTTCATTGGGCCGTTACCCCGTTCTACGAGGGGATATTGCTATATTCTCACTGTGGTTGACTATTTTTCCAAATTTTGCCTTTTCTTTCCTGTGAGGTCACCGACAACGAAGTCGGTCAGGATTATATTGGAGGAGCAGGTCTTTTTGGTTTTTGGGGTTCCGAAGTGGTTAGTTTACGATAACGGGGTACAGTTAAAGAGCAAGGAATTGACCGACCTGAGTAATACGTCTTTTTATTATCCGCAGGCAAACCCCGCGGAACGGTTTAATCAAACGGTCAAAACAAAGCTCCGGACCTACATCTTCGATAACCACCGTACCTGGGACATACTCCTCCCCAATGTTGCTTGCGCTATTCGTACCTCCACCCATGGGGTAATTAACACCCAACCCATACTTCGTGCTGTTCGGGAGGGAAATGCAAACAAATGGAGGGAAGGTTTCGAGTGAAGGTTTTACAGTAGATAGGACGGGTAATTCTCAGGATAGAGCCAGGACGTTAGAAGAAATATCCAAGGAGGTTAGGGATCGAATTTTGAGTGCGGCGAAAAAGTATTCAGGGCAGCATAACCTTAGACGCAGGGACGTGAATTTTTTACCGAAGGATCTGGTACTCAGGAAAAACTTCGTGCTCTCTGATGCATCGAAGTACTTTAACGCCAAACTCGCCCCAAAGTCCGTAGGACCATTCGAAGGTCATAAGAGGGTTTCCCCCTGGACATATGAACTTCGCGACCTAAATGGCAAGGCGGTCGAAACTTGGCACGCTAAGGATCTTTCAACGTACCACGGCAGAAAGGATTTATTTTAGCGGCGAAAACCTTTCGAAAGGACGGGGGAAGTATTATGAATTTTTCTTATTAAAGGTTTTCGCCTACAATTAGGCAATGTCTTCCGAGTATCAGGAGTCGCGACCATAGGAAGAGGCTCCTTGACACAAAGAATTTTCCAGGTGAGGGGGTGACTCAGGTGGATGGAGATCGCCCGTCGAGTCGGCTGTTATGGGTTCAACCCCCCATATGGGATTCGGGAAAAGACTTTTCTTCTTTTTTTTGTGAAATTGTGGGTTCCTTTGGAACATATCTTAGTTGTGGGGTCAGATGGTTGGTTGAGTGACATGAAAACAGTAGCTGCTTCTTACTGAGGCCAACGGCGGAAGCGAGTCTCGCCAATACCCAGTCAGGGCACTTTCTCTTGTCGACATAGGAAACAGAATAGGAAGAAAAGCAGTAGGAATGAGTGGTTGTCGAGAAAAGTGAATAAAAAATAAGAAAGTAAAACAGTAAGATAGTGAATATAGACATAAACATTAGTGTACATAGAGAGGAAGTTGTCCCTAAGACCAAACCACCAACAGGTTGATTCCGTGGACTGAGGTTTTTTTCTTGTTGGAGCGTATATCCCTAAAGTTGCTGGCGGAGCTCGACTTCATTTGCGGTTGGTTAAACATTGTAACCAAATATACAGAAGACCCAGAAAGGCGTAGACGACCACCTGCATCGAGCAACACAGCTACCAGGTATCTCAGGTGGTAAGATATAGTGTTAAGAACATCAAAATCCAATATCCGTAAAAAGGAATAGAGAGTTTCCCTAAGTGTCGTATTGGACTCAGATTGCGTGAGCGGGGTCGTATCCGAATTGATTGAGTAACCGGTCTGTCGCGAAGTTGAAATCAAGAACGACGGAGATCATCTTCAAGTCGCGTTCGTTTTTGCTTTTTTTTACTTTATTTTCATTATTATTTTTTTTATTATTATTTTTATTATTATTATTTTTTTATTATTTTTTTTTTTTCTTGCTACAAATGGGGTGTAAATCAGGAGACGGTTTAGCATAGAGCAGGTTTAGTGACATTTTTGAATTATATAGAGCCTCCTAGATATAAGATTAGATTTAAGGGAATATTGTTAGATTGTAAAGTTGGATTAAGTTAGCTAATAAATGAAGTATTGTGAACGCGTATTGTATTCTTCGTCTGCTAAGGTCTCCGTGAACGGATCTTGTTGCGATTTTAGGTCCGGAAAACAGTAAGAAAGAAAGAGGGTAATCGCGTGGCGCCCAAAATGATCCCGCGACCTTTCTCTCAGCTGGTCGGCCAAACTCTCCCTCTTTCCCGGAGTATCTCCGTGAAAAAAAGGTAACAATATATATATATATCTATATATATATATATATATATATATATATATATATATATATATATATATATATATATATATATATATATATGTTAAATATATATATATTTAAATTATCGTGAACCATGTTTACAAACTCTTAGAGTTTATGATTTCAAAAATATCTAAATTTATTTATTTGATATCATGTTCACAAACTTCGAACATTATGAAATAAAATGCTTTCATTATATATAATACATATTTCAAGAACAGTTTGAATCTTTTACAGCTAAATTTGAATGTTTTGTTATGTTAAGCGCTCCTAAAACACTAAAATACTGAAAAGTCCTCCAAACTCTTTTCATTTGTTAATTACTTGTCAAATATTAGTTTCCTCAAAAGAGGAAGGATTTTAGTAATAACAATGATATTATCATACCTACTGCCTATACTTTATTCAATATTTTTCTTATGTCTAAATATTACTTACAACTCTCGATCATCATTGAGCATATTTGCGTATCATGAGGATAAGACTCGAATTTCATGGCACATGACAGTACTAACGTTAATCTGAAATAGATAAAAGGCTTCAAATTTGGCACTGAAAATATTTGCTATTGTCTATAAATAGCCGATACTTTATCTAACTTAAGATATTAAAATTTTTCGGTGTCATGCACAGTCCGCAGAAGAATTATTTAAATATATATTAATTTAATTGTAAACGATTAATATTATATCTTCTAAGATTTTAAGGTTAAGCTTCCATACTGTATGTCAAGCTTATTGTTAAATACATACATAACTTGGGAACGTAAAACTACAAGTACATGTTAAACACATAAATTATGTTTGGTATATACTATATTTGTTTTAATTGTTTTTAAATTTTTTAACATATTCGCCCATTATACTTACTTTGACATATATAACAACGTTTTATCATGGTAGAGCCATAAATAATGATTTGGAATACTCATTTCGTGAAATGTGACTTTCTTTGCATTTTTAAAAAAACAATCAGGTCTCCAAATACTGTGCAGCCAGTCGACGTCTAATATTCTGTATTCTTCACTCATATCTTCTGGCAACCTCAGGCGTGGATCTCGCCAGCTTTGAGCCAGAAATATATCGGTGACATAAGTCTGTAAAACGAAAATGTGTAAATTATTTCATATTCCATCATTATTTTGTCCTATGCTAAATAATACCATAGATTCTTCATTGATTGAATCTAACGACAATACCGTCACATGAAAATAAACAATTGTCGGTTGTCCAAGAAGTTTTGGAGCTCTGTTTTTATCATAGTTTTTTGTTGGAATCGGTAGAATGTCCGGTAGCGACAAACTTGATTCATAATGTGATACCAACTCTGCACTTTCTGTGTTTTCCATTGTTATATTACTAAAAAGCAAATACCAAAATTTTGTTGACTTTTTTGTATATCCTTTTTTAAATAAGCATAACAGCACATAGAGACAATAAATTAGCTTGTTTAATCATAAAAATGAATAAATGGTTATTTGATAGAACTAAAACGCTAAAAACAAGGTGTAACAATTGGTGGGCTGAAATAAAAAAACTAAAAATATGATATCAAAAATTGTTGAAGTTATTTGCTCGTCACTTGAACATTGATAAGCGTAACTAAAAACTTTAATAATACATTCTTACCTTCTGAGCGTACAAAAATATATGAAATCATTAAAATGTCATAATATTATGTACTGAACAAAGTATCATACGCACGAGGTCTATGAAAAAAGGCGCATTTTAACTTTTCTCAAAAAATACAAATACAAATACAAATATTTTCATGAATTCCCATTTTGCCTCCCTCAAAGTGTTTTCCAATCCTCTAAGTAGTTCTGATATACAGATTTTGATATGCCCTTAAGCTCTCTTAGCGATTCGGTTTGAGGCTCATCAATCGTCTTTAACGCCATTTTTCATGATTCTCTTCAATCTTGAAAATAAGAACGAGTGTGAAGAGTGAACAGGTGCATAATCGTGATGCAAAAGTAATGAATTATTTTTAGATGATTCTCAACGTTGGTAATACTCTTTATCGATCGTACCATTCTTAGCGCACTACGATTCTCTGATCGAAAAAAACAGTCAGCTTGTTTTTGTCTTGACGCTCCTGGGCTCTTTCATTCGGACTATTGGACTGTAATTTCGATTCCATAACCCTATACCCATGATTCGTCACCAATTATGAATTTTTTAAGAAAGTCTGGATTGCCGTTGACGTCATTCAACAATTCCTGAGCGAGGCTCATGCGACATTTTATTTTGGTCAAAATTTGCCAACCGATATGTTGACATCTTCAGCAACTTCTTTAATAGACGATTCTCCATAACAATTTTCTTCACTTTCTCAACATATTCATTGGTTGTGGAAGTGCTGGGACGCCCAGAGCGAGCATCGTCGTTCACATCTTCTTCTTCTTTTACTTAATATTTCAAATGCCACTGTCAACATTTAAAGTGTTTTTGAGCACTTAATTAAATTTTTGACACAAAATTGAATGCAAATTCTTTGATTGATTTATTAACTTCATTTCACAGCAAGAAATCGACGAACACACAAATGCGTCAAACTTTTATGCCTTTCACAAACAAAGTAAATAGGCTATATATATAGCTGAAACTGTAAACATATTTTTTTAACAGACCACAATAGTTTATATTTTTTATATTATATACAAGATTCCTATATAATAAGAAATAAATTATAGGTTCACATTAGCTCCTAAAGTGCAGGCTAGAAAGATAATGACCTAGCAGAAATTTTGCCTCCCATAAGATCGATTGTTTAGAAATTATGTGCTTTGAAATTCAAGTCATTCACTTATGAAGTACAAATAACGGATTGAATGCGGCCAGTGTAATTTTTTGTGAGATTAAGCAAAAATAATTTCTTTGCTAATTTTCTTAAAATTTCGAAAAGGGGCAAAAATACCTCCATCCAGATGAATATCCGGTCTATACATGTTCTTCCAAGCATAAGCAATGTTTTTGAAAAGATTGTCATCAGAGCGCTGAAAGATTTGATGGAGAAACATAAAATTATATCGGACAACCAATTCGGCTTTGGCGCGGGGCATGATGCCAAACTTGCCGCGTCTAAATTGGTCTCCGACATTCAATGGAACAAGAACAAAAGCACATGTTAAGGGGCTTGCATGGTAGATATGGAAAAGGCATTTGACACCGTTTGGTTAGAAGGCCTCTTCCTCAAGTTAGTTAGACTAGGCATAGATAAAACACTGATGTATATGATCTATGATATACGTAACATTTGCCACAGTATTTCACATAAAAAATAGTTTGCAACAAGGGACACTTGGGCCACAGATCCTTTTCAATATATTCATTAGCGATCTTATTGAATCCAGTCGATGTTCTTATAGCGTAGAAATTAGGCTCGAAAATCGAAGTAATAAATAACTTGTTGCAGTGTAAAGAAAAAGTTCTGTGATCTTGCGACGGCTGGAAGTTGAAAACCAACTTCTGGAAGTGCGAAACTATTCTCTTTAGAACCCTTCTATCAACGGCCTTAAGGGACAGCTGTGTAAAATGTAGTTAGATATGATGGCATTTGTTTGGACCAGTATGGGCCTGTCCGAAAGAGGTAACGTTGATCGAGCTTAACAAGACGAGCTGCCAACACCTTAATTGCAGTTTTTACTTCATAATAGTTTTTTAAATACTAGACAAAAATACTTAAGCTATGTTACTCGTCTAATCTTTGATCTTAATTTTAACTTACTGACTTTTTACAAACACTCTAAGCTAACCTTGGATTATTTTTCATTTCTGCCTTTCGGCCTATTTTATTTTTCAATTTGTGTTTTTTTTAATTGCCCTAATTTCAGTTTTATTTTGTCCCAAGAAAGCTTTAAAAACTTGGGCATTAAGGTTCTTAAGTTAACTTAATACTAAGACTAAAACCTATTATAAAACTACTTAACTCTAACTTCCGTATAAACTTATATGTACTTAACTATTTACATTACTCTTAACGTACCTTACCATTATACGGACGTTATGTTAACCTATGTGAATTGGCCCTAGTAACTCAGCTATCCTGTCTTTTACTCTAAGAAGTTAGCGGCATCGAAAGCTGATTTGGTTATAACTATCGGTAAAAATGCCCTTCCCTTGTCAGAAACTGCTCTGTCGTGGGTAGAAATCGCTGAACCGTAGGGGATCCCCGTGGCTGCGAACGACATCCGGCTCGTATTGGAGTTGTCTTTATACTGTTCGGCAAGCGACATGGAAGATGATTCCCTATCTTGTATCAGGCCTTTCAAATCCAGATAAAGGAAAGTTTTAGGTCGAATGGTATATTTTATTTGGCTGGTAAGCCCCAAAAATCAGACTGTTGGTTGAAGCCATAGTTCGAGCAGTATGACTCCGAACCAACTTAATAATGCAGTTATCTATCCTTATTGGGTTTGGGATAGAATTTCTTGTAATCAGATTCTGGAGACGATATAAACGAAGGCCCGAAGGCACCGCCTCTCAAACACACTCATCTTTTCCATTTGGAGAGGACTCACGTTGAACCACACATGACAACTATATACCACGATTGGCCGGATGAGGGTCATGTCAAGTTGACTGCTTCAAAACAGTCCTCTTTCCATAGCGAAGGCATTCTTAGCCCTAGTCAGAGTTATCTATATAGATACGTAGATACTGGTTCAACCAGGCGCCTAGATATCTTACTACACGGCCGTCCCAGTGGGTCAACTATGCCGAACTTTCGCCAGTTCATTTTCGTGTTCCTTGAGGCTCTAGACAATCGTCGCAAAATCATTGGATCGCATCGAAGTCACTCTGCAAAAAATCGTTTATTTCTTCTACCTTTGAACCTGATCTGTACGCGATTAGATCGTTTGCAAACGTTATTATGTTAGGTATCTAACTTATAAGATCGCTGGTGAATATAGTGAACAAGATCGGCGAATCCACCGCCCATTGTTGCATTTTGTATATACAACTTAGTTGTGGAAATTTAGTTGCCATTTTTCATAACGAACTTTCTTCCTGTTAAAATGTCGTAGATCATATAAAGCAACGTTTTGTGAATGCCGAGCCTGACCAACTTGAGGAAGAGACCTTCTAACCATATGGTGTCGAATGTGTTTTCCATGTCAATCAAGCAGACCCCTGTGCACTGTGTTTTGTTTCTATTCTATTGAATGTCGGAAACCAATTAAGACCCGGCCTAAATGGTGTCGTGCCTCGCCCTGAAGCCAAATTAGTTTACAATACTAATCGGTTTTCCTCTACCCATTCTTTCAGAGCTCTAATGACTATCTTCACGAAAACCTTGCCTAAGTATGGAAGAAGACTTAAAGAACGGAAATTTGTCGGGATGGAGGTATCTTTGCCCCGTTTCGAAATGGGCTATTCAAGAGTTTAAGTCTTGACAGGAATCTACTTTTTTGCACGTGAAGTGCATCGATGGAAGCATTCTTGTAGATGTCGCCATTATCAGTTAGTGCTGCCTTCGGCATCGTTTTGTCCATTGTTCGCTTTATGGGTTCGTCCATATTCGTGAGGTGCCCATCAACCTCTTCGTTCGTAAGGCTTATGTTCGTAGGAGGATTGACCACAATCGAACTTATTTCTCTGGCTAAAGTTCTATAGAAACGTGGCCAGAGTCTCTTCTTGTAACTATAAGGATCCGTTTGAACATATTCCTCCACTTCCTCCAGCTGAATTACCGTGGCGAGACCACAGTGATCACTGTCATACTCGACCGTAGTTAAACAGTTCCTCGTATGTCGCTCCAAGTTTAGTATTGTAAGTCATCTGTCGATTGGTATCACATCCAGATAGGATCCGCTTCTAGGAAATGATGGTCTCTCGGTTGCTCCATCCAATTTAAGATTGCGTTTCCTCTCTCATATGGAACAGTATTACCCCATTCACCGTGTTTGTCGTTCAAATCCCCTCCTCGGAAGTTTTCTTCCGAGTTTAAGCAGAGGCTAGTAAACAGAGCCTCAAGCTCCACCTTGGAGAGAGATGCGTGCAATGGCCGCTTCTTGCACACCAGTTCTTTTAACTTCATTACTATATACGACCTTACGACTAACATTCGTTTTAATCAAGAGTGCGACTCGATCTTTATCAGCGAATTGACATTCACTGCTAGGATCTTAAGAGTTCTAACCTCACGTGAGCCCACTATATCTGAGCGCGTTTGTTTGCAGGCAGCTGAGCGAAAAGGAAATCTACTCTAGCCGTCTGTAGTTCGACCATCTGTTTCTGCAAGGCAATAATCTGCGTTTGTATCGACTGGATGGAAGACATTACATCCCTTATTGAGGATTCTACCTCGGATTGGCTGACCATTGCAGCCGGGGTAACCTTCGGCACTGTTCGTTGTGCCGGTTCTCAGCCTGACACCATTTAGGCGTAGGAGATGCCCAAAGTAACAGTAGTAGCTATACCTTGATTTTCTGTTGTTCCTTACCTCTTTTACTCTCTGACGGAGTTCTTTGATTCGTAGACACTCCAAACAGGGCTGTAATTATGTAACTTTTCAAGCGACTATCGTCCTGGCGATCCGACAAAAAGATATCGTCGATAATTTGCATCACGAAACCCAACCACTATCTTCTCGTCTATGGTCTATTTTATACACAGTTTGAGCGCTACTGAACGCAACATATTTCACACACATCAAAATAATGAATAACGACGGGCTGATAGTTTTCATTGTTTTGTTGTGTGTGTACACATTACGATTGAACGAACGACTGAGCGAGTGGAGCTCATACGAGTAAAATGTATGAGGTTTGAATATTTTTTTAAATAATTTTGGATGTACATTCATACTGAGGATTGTTTCCAAAAATTTTGAAATTACTAGACATATTTTTTTTCTTTACTTTTTCTTCAAATTTCCATTACTTGATGACAGCTCAATACAAAATGATAGTGAAATAGTTATAGTCAAAAACCGATCGTCAGGACGAAAGCGATTGGAAGTTTTGAGAGTGCATGAAGCATCCAAAATGTTATCGTTTTGTCAATACCGTATTTTTTTCCTTACGCGATGCAAAACACTAATTTCAACGATATCATCGCACGATAGTCATCATACGCGATTAGATCCCAGGTTATGGGGTGTCCATTTCCTTCGCAGAGTACACATTTAAAGAGCACCTACTTCTCGACTTCATCCGTTCCTAAAGGACATTCCCATTTGTCGTGACTGAATGTGCATCGTGCGCAGCAGAACTCCATATTGTTAGGATAGACAATTTTATTATTAATTTGATACGGGGTCATATTGCCCCGGCAATGACTTCAACCAACAGTCTGATCTTTGGGGCTTACTACCCCAATGTAATGTACCATGAGAGGGTACGCCTTGACGGCTTCATTCCGCCTGCAGCTTTCCCCTATTTGGACGCGAAAGGCATGATACAAGATAAGGATGGCCTATCATCTTCCATGTCGCACGACGAAAAATAGAAAGGCAACTTCAATACATATACAATACTTCAACATTAACAGGGTAGTTGAGTCTTCGGCCAACTCACATAGGTAAAGGTAGTTTTAAGGCATTTAATAAAAACAAGTAAACTAGAGCACTTGTTGAGAGTTAGTAAGTTACAATTAAGCTCAGTAAATTAGATTAATAAGCTAGTATTTTTGTCATGAATATAAGAAAAAGAAGGGAAAAAAATTAATAAAAAATTCATTGAAAAATAAAAAATTCTCCATATTGCAGTTCTCCGCGACGAGATCCAGCCTTCTGCACTTCGAACATTGAAGTCCATGGTCAATCTTATTTAATGTTTTTCATTTAACATTTACATTACGAAACGGATTTTTCGCAGGCTGTCGATTTTGGTGCTGTGGAATACCTGCACCAAGAAGGAGAAAAGTGCCTTCTTCGCTCTTGCTGCCACAGTGATGAAGGGCTTAACCCCTACGAATTGGACCTCGTCGCTCTCAACTTGGCGCAGCTTTTTGAGAAGGGGCTTTGGGTCAGTGGAGTGATTCATACCTTTGAGGAGTAAGTTCTGTGGCCTTTCTCCTCTGGGAGCTTATGTACAGAAGTCAGGGTTTGATGCCGCTAACTTCTCTTTAAAAAATCTGAACCCGTTCGTTGTGAGACAATGGACTGTGTGGGTTTGGGGAGTCTTATATTTAATTTAAAATGAATAACTTTCTAGAGCCAACTCACTTAAGGTCTCCAGCTTGTAAGTCCCCATGCCGAAGATGTTGATTGGTGGGCAGCGAACCTTCTTCTGCTGTTGTTGTTACTCCGGAAGTTTTGTTATTGTTGTTGAGGTTCCTACTGTTTTTGCTGCTTCTGTTGTTTCTGTGATTGCTGCTGCTGTTTTTATTAAAGCCTCTGCTGCTGTTGTTTCTGCTGGTATTGTTGTTGTCGCTGCCTTAGTCCCTGCTCAGTTGTCTGTAATAGTTGTGCTGCTTTTGACGTTGAAGGCATCGGTTCGAACTGCTGTTGTAGTTTTTTTTTGAGGCAGCTGTTTATGTTTCAGTTGCTGACTCTTTTGTTGAAGCTCTAGAAGCTCTTTCTGCTGTTCCTACTACTTAGCCGTTTTCTCAGGCAGCTCTTCTTGCAGTTGACCTGTCATAGAGGAATTTAATATGGTCGAGCTTCGCTCTTTCCTCGTCGAGCTTCTGCGATTTCTGCTCCTTCTCCCTTATTTGTTCTGCCACATCGTCAGCATAGGATGTGGCGAGAATATGAAAGGAGTTGGCGCTCCCCTTATAATCGCATTCGAGTGTACCAATGTCGATTGCAGCTGATTTTGTTGCTAGCATGCGGTTCCCACACCTTAACATTCACAAAGGAACCTGGCGATCCCCTGATCAATGAGGGCTCTTCGTGAGCTCTACGAACAGAGAAAAAGGGAAGAGCTCCAGCTTCTTAGAAAAAAAGAAGAAGCATAAGAAGCGCTTGGCTGGAATGAAGTCGGCTCCGAGGTAAATAGGGAAAACAACATCAGTACCGTTTGATTTCGGCAGAATTACTCTTGCCAATCTCTGTTTCCTTGGGCTGAATTAAGTAATAAAGCCCTCTTTCAATGAATTAAGCTTGCCTTATATATCAGCTTGATCATGCCAGTCCTAGTCCTAGCGGATGAGCAAACCTTTAGTCTTTTCGAGAGAAAAGTTTTGCGTGCGATTTTTGGTCATGTTTGATGGCATCTTGGGGATAAGATTTGACGACAGCGGCATGCACCTAGTCAAGCGTCTTCGGATACAACGCTTAAAATGGCTAGGGCATGTAGAGCGTGGACACCACTACAAAGGACATCACAACAGATGACGGCCTAGACTAAGGTGGCGTACACACGTGGTGAAGGGCCGCAACCAACTTGGACTGCGCAACTTGAGACAGCTAGCGAAAGATCATGCTATCTGGAGTGGCATGTTGGTTGAGGCCCATATCCACCCCGAACTGTAGCACCAGAAGAAGAAGAAGAAGTTTACTTGATACCAGAGTAAAGGTTGCCTGATGAAATGAACCACATTTGAGTCCTTCCCAAATGGAAAAAATGAGGATGTTCGAGAGACAATATCTTCGGGCCTGCCCCCAGTTGTGTCGATCACGAGCGGACGTCGCTCGAAGATAATATGGTCAAACTTCTCTTGAAGTGAGAAAATTAATTACAAAGTATTTAGAAACGGAGGGATATTGCAAAAATAGTTGTTAAAGTCGTTCCACTATTCAGGATAATTTTAGACGGTTTCGGTCCAATAATCAAATAGATCACAATCGGAAAAAATACACAATAAAATTTTCAACGATGTACGGAGAGTGGAAGTTAATCCCTTTTTGAGCGCGCCAAAACTCGCATTTATAGCGCGAGAACAGCTTACAAAGCATGCGAGTGCAATAACACTTAGGAATGTTCTTCCAAATTACTTAAAAAATTGAGCTAAAAACCGTGCCTCTTGAGGAGTGGAATGAAATTAAACGCAATGTCTGCACAAAGTTAGTTCATTTCTCCATTTGAGGTTAGAAATATTAACTTTTCTTAAAATTGCAATAATTTTGTTTTTGTTATTTTATTACAATCCACAAACAGTTAAAACCAATGTGCATCAGTACCTCTTTTCCCTCTGTTCCTCTAAACCTTCGGCCCGTGCTGTGACTTAATTCCGAACACTTAAGGGTATAAACAATCCCTTTAGAATAGATATAGCCTTAAATTTGTTTGAATTAATTGAATTTGTTTGTAAAATTTATAATATATAATAATAAATATATATAAGAATAAATATATATAAGAATAAATATAAAGATTATTTAAAATTAGTTTTGAATTTCGTCTACTTCTTTTCTTTGTTTAATTTGAAGCTTTCAATTGTGTTATTGAGTAGGTGTCCGTATTTAGCTTGAAACCACTGTATATAAAAAAACAGACTACCAATTAAGTTCGATTTTCAACCATAGTTAACATTAAGTAAGCTAGTTTTACATTTTAAGAGCAATACAAATGCGCTTAGAAAATAAATAAATAAATAAAGAACAATAATTAGAATTTGATCTAGAACTAATGAGAGAACTCGCAATGTCCTCGTGCCTTACCGCTTATAAAGTTGTTAACATTTCTAAGTTCTCAGTTTGTTTATTTATCAATTTTGTTTCTATTACATATTGATGTTTATTTTTGGATTTTGAAAAGTTATTTAAGAATATATAAACATATATTGTATGTTACATAAAAAAATCAAATCTGCGATTTCGCCTAAATTTAAAAATTTAAAATAAAATAGACCGAAATGAGTAATTATATATTGAAATTCATGAAACTCTAGGAATGTGTGTTTGGCAGACTGAAATATTTTCAAATCTCAGCCAAAATAAAAATAAAATCAACGACGATATTACTTCGTGTAGCAAACAGCGGTTCTATTGATCTTCCTTAATTTAAGGTAAATGTTTTAACAGTATAGATTGAGAAACTTGTCAAGATGCCAAAATTTCTGTTAGTTCATAAGTCAAACAGACGCTTCTTGCATAACTAGTACAACAACCGTTGTATATTGACACAATGTGTGCAGCGTTACCCCCGTCTTCCCTAAGATATGAAAAATTGGTCCTGGCCTTTCAGCTCATATCCGAACTCTTTCGGATTATAGTTATTATAATCCTCGAAAGCAAACGCTACATAACATGCACATGCAACGGCACAAGGAAAGGCTGACATTAGCAAGGATAACTCCACTTAGAAAGAACATAAGATCGTTTAAGATGTCCTAAGCTTACGGAATGCCAACATAACATGACAAAACAGAAAGTTTGCATTGCCAGGCTTATTTTTCTGAAACTCTCTGATACTCCTTAAAAACACAATAGAAGGAGAGTAGGAACTTTTTTTTTCAATCTATTTTGATATGTTGGGTTTTACGACGCCACTCAGAAAAAACCTACGATTTCAAGACGAAAAATAAATTTTCAAACAAATTATTTTCAATTTCATTTTGGGCTGACAATTAGCAGTTGATACTATGGATCTGTCACAAATAGATGTTTTTGAAGACTCAAACAACGACGGCTGTTCGCTGTGGGACAGAACACTCTATAGTTTTTTAGCAGCTGAGAAGTCCAATTCGGACTGGCGCGCTAAGACTAAACTAAAAACGACTAAGATGAGGTCTGAAGTCAAATAGACTACCAAAGCGGATAGACTGTTCGCGGAACTGAGGATCATATCAGAAGAATGGAATATTAGCGTAGCCTATTCAGCTCACAAGAAACCATCTAACCATCTGCCGTTGTAAATAAACGCCTAAGACCATTCGTTAATATTCAGATTGGTCCTTATCAGTTCAGTTGCAGACCGGGTCACCATTGGCCAAATCTTTAAGCTATGACGGATTCTAAAAAGAGATTGAAAACATGAATATCTAAACATGTAGCAGCGCGCGAAAATACAAGCTGTACAAAGCGGTGTAATTCCTTGAAGTTGAAAGACACTCGATGCTCCATTATATATGGTAATGAACTCACCG
This sequence comes from Eristalinus aeneus, assembly GCA_955652365.1. NCBI lineage: Eukaryota > Metazoa > Arthropoda > Insecta > Diptera > Syrphidae > Eristalinus > Eristalinus aeneus. Next base: position 43,097,846 of record OY019130.1, read on the forward strand.
GGCCGTTATTGTCAAAATAGGCGACAGGCTTTCATGCAAATTCTTTTATGTCATGAGATGATATTGTGAAATATAAATGGTAGCACTAGAAGCACGATTTTCCAAATTGCTTGCTGACGCCATCACAGCGATCTCTCATGTGACATTATATAAGACGGCTCCAAAAGTTCAACCGGTAAATGAGGTGAAAACAAAATACAACACCCATAGTCATCGCAACTTATTTAACCTCAAGAGACAAATAAGTAATTGAAACATATCTCGAAATATTTAGCGGACGACAGCGGATGAAAAAGTCCTTAACCCTTTTGTAAGAAAAGTTCTGCGTGCCATCTCTGGTCCTCAGTCATGAACTGTCCTTGCATTACAGGCACATTCATCTTATTGAACTTCTTCCGATATATAACATTAAGTCTTCGATTTTGAAACACAACAGAGGACATCCCAGAATGAAAAGGCGCTCATGTACTGGCGGTAGAGGTTTGTTAGTTGTGGCCCAGGTCCACCCTGGACTTTAGCGGTAAATAAATGAGAAATAGTAGGAAAATTAAAATTTCTTCTTATTTTGTTCTCATTCATGTTTACAGGCTTAACTATTTACTGTTACCTTTATTAAAACTTTTTTGGATCGGCAACGAACAGGTAAAAGGACTAAAATGAAAATGCTATAACATTTTATTCTGATAATTTTATTAGTAAGGCATATGTCTAAGGGGACGCGTCACATAGTTTGGGCTTCAGTCAAAATGCAAAATGATGTCTTCAATCTCGATGTAAGACTAACTCTTATTACTCCCGGTAAATTTAGGGGGCGCCGCTAAAAAAATATATTAATTTAATATTCATTTTTTGTTGGTGGCGCCCCCTATATGTCCCGGGACTTATTTAGTGATGTTTTATTGTATGCTGACTTCATACTCCGAGAAAATTCTACGATTTTGTGACAACAGCAAATGTTAATTATTTGAATTATTTGAAAGGTTTATCTCAAGGAGTACAGGAGTTCACAGTCTAAGTATGGTGCATTCTACGCGAGATTGGAAAAACGTGAAAAGACGGATATTTTCACATAAAGTACATTCTACAGTGCATTCTACATCTTTATTTATGGGCCTACAAACCTACAGACCTACACACAATAGGCCAGGATAAAAAAGTAAAATATCTTAATTAGGGGTAAAATTCATACTGAGGATATTTCTTAGTAGCGTTTCTACCATCTTTTAAATTGGAAATGGAAATGAGAAATCCACATTTTAGTAGTTGTATCCCTATTCCTGTCTATTTTACTTAAAGTATACCAGAGCTACCTTGGGTTAGTACCTATCCCGACTCAAAATCTGTATAGGCAGTAGAGAACATGCAATTTCCGAAAGCGCAATGTAAACGCCCGAAAAGATCCGCAGCTCAAAGATAAACAAAACAAAGACACAAGTTTATATACAACAGGTAGCAGATTATCTGTAAGAATCGGGATAGTACTGGATTACTAGATTAATAGCTCTTTATGCATATTTGAAATTTATACGAAACCATTATGGGTTTGTTACCGTCAAAGCAGTGACACACCAAAACCTGAACAAAGATTAACAAATCGATAACTACCAACCTCAGCCGTAAAGAACAATAACAAAAACATTTCTTTAACCTCATGATCAAAAGCAATGCATCTGTGCTACACATTACTTTTTAATTGAAATGACCCGAACCATTTAAAATTTCCTCGTATTTTAGAAAAAGGACCACTTGTTTTCTAAATTCTTCACTCTACATAGCAAAAGGGAGAACAGATATTGACACGAGGCAAAACATGTTAACGGGAAACGTGCAACAAAAACTGCCGAACAAAGGATGTAAAGTTGTCAAATATCCCTTCCGCTTTTTTGTCTTTTGAATTTTTCGTCTGTGTACAAAGCGCTACGGAGCTCGTATCTGGCAAAACTATATATCATAATTTAAAGGTCTTGACATAAACTACAAAACGACGCTATGCATGATTAGTGATAGTGCGTTCAACAGTTATAAACGTGTAAACATGGAATTTACTAACGCCGAAATTCGCGCTATTTTAAAGTTTTCCTTCGTTAAAGGGAAATCCGCTAGAGAAATATTCCGTGAGATTAATAGTGTTTTGGCGGATGGTACTCTATCACCAAGGAGAAATGGTTTCGACGATTCAGAGCCGGTGAAAACGACACCATGGTTAAGCTAGCCGGCGGAAGACCTGTGACGACGAATAACGATCGAATCATGGAAATCAACCTACTCCGACCTAGAGCCGAAACTGATATACGAGTATATAGGCTTAAGAAACACCGAATAATGCTTTAATAAAAGAATTAATAAACGTGCCTTATGAAATTAAAAAAATAATTAATTGCACCACACTTCTACTACCATACCTAGCCTGTGTATTTACAATAAACATACTTGATTGTTTTTTATGTATTTTTTACTTATATTAAAATAACTTTCTTAAAACTACTTAATGAATGTAAATAAAATGTTATGAAAAATCAATTGTTCTTTAACGCACTTGAAGATGAAATATTTTTTTTTGTTTCATTGTTACGTTACTCGTGCAATTTGAGTGAAACATATTCTACATACCTTAACGTCATGCAACAAGTACACGAAAAGTAATATATGCAAAACATGAACATATGTGTACTGTTTAATTTATACGTATTAAAAATGGAATACATTGTTTATATTTTATAAAAATTAAGACGTTCAAACACATTTGTTGGAGCAAAATAATTGATTTAATTCTGTTTTAAACCTTTATTTATTATTAAGACTTAGTTATTTATTTAATTTATTTTTTATGCCACTTTTAACAACACATATATTTATTTCAGTTGTTTCACGTTTTCTTTTTAAGCATTACTAAAATAAGATTCCACATTGGAATGCTTTATTGCTTCCGGATATACAACCCTCTTTTACCCACAAGTTTGTGGTACAAAAATACTGCCTATTACACTCTTTTTATTCATTAAATATTCATTTTTTTAGCAATTTTAGTATTTTCTCACTGGCGCTCTGAATGAAGTTAACACTCAATTGCATCCTAGCAGCTGGTCGTATAAAAACAATTTTGATGTTAATTAATTATATATATAAATGTATATCTTTGGTATGATATTTTAAAATCTTAAAAGGGGACTTTAATTTGGAGAGGAAAACGAAGCGGATCACCTATTACAATTTAAACGTAACTATTATGACCAAGGTTTTGTTGGCATGCACGATCTAAGTCTTGTTATAAGACTCTAATTTTAAGATCCTCTTCATATGTCCTGGTAATTACAGTTACAATACGACATAAGTTTGCCGTCCAACCACTTTCATTTAATTCAATCAATAATCAAAACTATTTGTTCCAAGTTAAATTAGCATTAAGGAAAAGACGTATACATAATGCACTAAAGCACCAGGTATACCTTTATGAAATGACCGTTTCTTTGAAAATAAAACACTAATTATTAATGGGAAAGTAAAAACATTTTATTCAAAGCATTGACCATTGTTTTCTACACATTTTGACCACCTTTCTGGCAATTTGTCAATACCACGCGAAACCAATTAGACACCCAATTTTCGACCTCCTCGTAGGAGGTGCTGCTCAGCCAATACGAGTCCCATCGATGTAAACAAATGATAGTCGGAAGAAGCCAAGTCTGGTGAATACTCTGCTAGTAGCTGCTCCCAGCCAGATGTTTTGATTGTATCCTGAACCGGTTTTGCTTTGTGGGCAGGTGCATTGTCATGAAGCAAAATTACCCTGCCGTGTCTTCTGGCCCATTCTGGTCGTATCTCGATCAATGCATGGTTCAAATTGAATATTTGTTGTCGGTAGCGATCAGTATTAACGGTTTCACCAGGTTTTATTAGCTCATGGTACAGCACACCTTTCTGGTCCCACTAAACACACAGCATTGTCTTCTTGCCGAATCGATCTGGTTTTGCAGTCGATGTTGATGGTTGTCCCAGATTAACCCATGATTTTTTCCGTTTAGGATTCTTAAAATAAATCCATTTTTCATCGCCAGTAACAATCCGATGCAAAACCGATTTTCTTTCGTGTCTTTGAAGCGAAATTTCACAAGTGTTTTTTTCTATTTTCCATCTGTCTTTCATTCAATTCATGTGGCACCCATTTTCCACACTTTTAGATCATTCTCATAGTTTCAAACGGGCAGAAATTGTTTGTTGTGCAACATTTAACATTGCTGCCATTTTGCTTTGTCATCTCCATCCAATATCGTTTGCAATTCGGCGTTTTCAAACTTTTTTGATGGTCTTCCACGTTCTTTATTTCTCACATCAAAATCGATGCAGCACTTGTCTTCAAATGAAAACAAAAATTTAATGGTTTCCGCAAATCATCACTTTCTGGTTGAAAATTCTACATTTTTAATACGATGAAAAAATATGACGTTGTCTGTTCAATGACTTGATGTATACTAAATATTTTTCACAGATGTCATAAGCAAACAAACAAAAAAAATAAGCGCTCGTTCACAACAAATGTTTCCTATCGAGACATTTGTATCTTGGCGCTTACTTCATACCGGTATACCAATTAAGTACTGATGATACTGACGGCAGATACAAAGAAACAAATTCAGTAAATAAAACTTAAATACACTATTTCGGTCTTCCTTCGATAACTGCGTTCAATTTCATATATATATATATATATATATAAATATATATATATATATATATATATATATATATATATATATATATATATATATATATATATATATATATATTGTTCTGTGTTGTTCTGGCTATGTTTTTCGCTATTTCTAACAATAAATTTTGTTTAACCTTAATTTTGGTTTTACTTTCTTCTCCTTCTTTTAGCGCTGCAGTCCGAGGTGGACCTGGGCCTCACCCAACATGCATCATCAATCTAAGTTGTTTGAGGTCCTTCTCCACTTGTGTGCGCCACCTTAGTCTAGGTCGTCCTTTGTTGCGTTGTCCAAATGGCTCGAATTCAAAGACTTTTCGGGCCGGAGCGGTGGTGTCCATACGCTCAACATGGCCTACCTATCTTAAGCGTTGTGTCCGTAGACGCTTGACCAGACACATGTCGCTGTACAGCCCATAGAGTTCGTCGTTAAATCTTCTCCTCCAGATGCCATCAACGCAAACAGGACCAAAAATCGCACGCAGAACTTTTGTTTCGAAAAGAATAAGGGCTTCCGCATCCGCCTTTGGCAACATCCAAGTTTCCGCACCATAAAGTAGGACTGTGATGATCAAGCTCTTACATAAAACGAGATTAGTACTTCGAGAGAAGGCTTTATTACTCAATTGCCTCTTGAGCCCAAAGAAACAGCGATTGGTAAGAATGATTCTGTGTTTGATTTTGGTACTGATGTTGTTGTCCCTGTTTACCGCGGAGCCGAGGTAGACGAAGTCCTTGACTACCTCGAAGTTTCTGCTGCCTATTGTGACACTCTGTCCGAGACGTCGATGTTATGTGTCCTTCCTTGATGACAGCATGTACTTCGTTTTGCCTTCATTTACCGCCAGACCCATATTAGCCGCTTCCGCTTAAACGCCAGCAAACGCCTCATTGACGGCTCGATGTGTTCTTCCAATCACGTCAATGTCATCAGCTTAAGCTAGCAATTGAACTGACTTTTGGAAAATCGTGCCTCTGTTGTTGACTTGTGAGTTATTCACTATCTTCTCGAGGATGATGTTGCCTTGTCTAAAACCTTTTTTGACATTGAAGGTCTCGGTGAGTTCGTTACCGGCCTTGACGGACCAGCGAGAGTTCTCCATCTTAATCCTACACAATTTGACGAGTTTGGTAGTAATGCCAAAACTAGACAGAGCTGTATGGCTCGTCTCTATGCATACTGTCATATGCGGCCTTAAAATCGAATAAATAGAGAGTGTCGACTTCTTCAGTCTTTTCCAGGATCCGCCGTAATGTGAAGATCTGGTCTATTGTGGACTTCCCTGGTCTGAAGCCACACTGATAGGGACCATCAGTGATCAAGCTATGGACAAACGGTTGCAGACGCTTACACAATGCGGCAGAGAGGATCTTGTATGCGATGTTAGGGAGACTAATCCCTCGGTAGTTGGCGCAGTCAAAGGGGCCTCCTTTCTTGTGAACTGGGCAAACTATCTTCACCTCGTCTCAGTCGTTGGGACGGAATTCTTGTCTATCATCATTCCAATCGAGTAGAACAATCTGCCTGACAGCGTGACTTAGGCCGTCATTGCCGTTAAGGAGTCTGCAGAATGATCCTCCCAGATTCTCAGTACAGACCGCGACTCTGCCACGAGTTGTTCATTTTGGTTCCGGCTGGCTTCGGTCCGAACAGTGTATCCACCGGATAGCTGTTTTACCTTTCGGTAAAATTTTCGGACTTCATTCGGATAACGTAGGACCAACTGTTGAAGACCCCAGCAAACGTTATAAGGACTTTGGTTATGAGTTCTGCACTTGGAATGTGAGGTCCCTTAACAGACCACGTGAGTTACATACAACAACAACGAGTCAGCGATTCCCGTTGCCGGGATGGACGGTAAAATCCAAAGTGCAAGGCAAGCTAAACCGCTTGTTTGGAGCAATACCCTAACCTCAGTGAATTAACCTAGGTCATATGTTGAACATCCCTGTTCTTTTTTCCAAATCGAAGACTTCAGTCAATATTCTATTTACACATACATATATATTCATTTCATTTTTACTTAAGTTATATATTTTATCTCTGTCTACTGTTGTTATTAAGAATTCAAATAAAACATTATTGTTACTACGCAATAGGTTATAGGCTCAGAAGGATCGCTCTGAATCCGGCAGTAAAATTTGAAATAAAATATAAAAGTAGTGTTTCATAAACAGAGCAGTTTGCAAGATAGTTTGTACAAATGAACCAATTAAATAGTGCACGCCCCGAGTTGTTAACAAAAGACAGAAAGGTGTCTTCAAGTAGAGGCGTTGTTAACAGAAAATGAGACGCGGGGCTACGTTTCTGGTGAAATTGCAAAATCAGCATTAGTGGAAGGTGGGAAACCATTGAAGCAGTTCGAAACCTGGGTGTATGGAGATAAAGCTCGGGCTGATCTGATTTTATCCATATCATATCTCAGAGTTGAAACAAATTCATGGATGTGAAACAGAACAGAACAGAAATTTGGAACAAGCTTCAATCAATTTACTGCCTGATGTTGAAAAATTGAAAATAAAAATCATTGAAGAGTCAGATGCACGAAGACAAAAATCTAAGGAAAATGAATCAGGACAGCTGTCGCGAAATGACAAAGATACAAAAAAGAAATTTCCATTCAGATTCAACAAGTGTAAAAAATTTGGTCACAAAGCTACCGAATGCCGATCCAATTTCCATATTGTGAAGGAATCGGAAAATTCGGAAAATCGGAATGTCGGAAAATTCAACAAAGTATAAACCTACAACAAAGCTGCTTTATCGATAGTGGTTGTACTTCCCATTTATGTCGTGACGTGATGTTTTGAAACGATGGTTGCTACTGATAAGAGTAAATTGAATTAAGAAAGTAATTCATCAACATCTGATCAGCGCACAAATCTTCTTCCAGTTGCAAAAATCACCGACAAAGATTGCGAAGTCGTCTTCAGAAGAAATAGTGCCATCGTACGAAATAAAGGAGGCGATATCAAATTAATAGCCAAAAGAATCGGTGATCTTTATTAAGTTCAACAACCAACTGAGTCTGTCCAAATCGCCCAATTGCCGAAAAATAAAAACGAAAGTATTCAGATATGGCACAAGCCATTAGGCCATTTAAGCTCCCATTATATTATTGCCATGACAAACCAAAATACAGATTTCGGAATAAGAATTAATCGTTTAGAGAAACTACACCCTTGCGCTATTTGTTTAAAATCAAAATTATCCGCTCAGCCGTTTTCATTAAGGACAACAAAAAGTGAAAAGCCTCCGATGATTGTTCACTCCGACATTTGTGGCCCCATGAGGACCGAGTCTAATGGTGGAGGTAAATACTTCATCACATTCAATGATGATTATTCATATTCTAAAAAATAAAGGCAATGTTTTTCAAACATTTCGTAAATACAGAAATCTTATTAAAAAGCAAACCGGGCATAAGATAAAGGCATTGCAAGCAGATAATGGAACGGAGTATAGTTCCAGTCAGTTCGTCGAATATTTAATGTCACAGGGAATAAAGAGAAGAATATCAACATCATATACACCTCAACAGAATGGTGAAAGTGAAAGAAAGAATCGAACACTTGTGGAGATGGCGAGATGCATGATACTACAATCTAGTTTGCCGACATCATTTTTTTCAACTATATAAGGAATCGTTGCCCTTCAAGAAGCCTTAATGAAAAAACACGATTCGATTGGTTGGATAGCTAATGTAAATCATCTTCAGATATTAGGATCAAAGGCATTTGTGCTGAACAATCAAATCAATAAAGACAAATTTGAAGCCCGCTCGACTGAGGGTATTTTTGTCGGGTATGCAGCAAAAGCGAAAGCATACCGAATTTGTCAAATACCAAGAAAATAGCAATTACAAGAAAGGTTAAATTCATTTATGTAAATAATGATGCATTCAATAAACGAGAAGATAGCATTGAATTTTTCTCAAATGATACCCAACATAGTACTGAACAAAGACCTAATCTAAAATACAAGTACATCACAAATTAATTCAATGCTGAAGTGAATTTTAAAAACGCACTTAAAGGAAATGATTCTAACGAATGGAGAGACGCTATCTGCAATGAAGTAAGGAGTTTGATAAAAATTGATACCTTGGAGTTGACTAATCATCCAAAAGACCGCAATATTATAGGATTCAGATTTGTTCTCACAAACAAACGTAATCCTGATACCACGGAAATAAAGAGAAAAGCTCGTCTCGTCGCTCAAAGCTTAAGCCAGCAGTTTGGAACAGGCTATACGACGACGACATATACCATACATGAAGACACCTCCAATATTTAAAGAAATATTAGAAGAATTACTACAAGGCGAGCCAAAAGATAGTGAAATTGCATATAAAATTAAGTCGTTGCTATCTCTTTATGAATTAAAGCAGACTGGCCCTCAATGGAATAAACGATTCGACAAATGGGACTAAGACCCATGCGTGTATGTAGGCTGGAGAAATAAACATATTTTAATAATTTCCGTCTCTCGTTTCTTCAAAAGATTTGAACTGGATTGACGAGACTTAAACTAGCCTGAAGAACGATTTGTAAAGGATTTTAGAGAGGCAAAATATTGCCTCGGTATAGAAATCAATTAAGACAGAGGCAACATAACAATTAGTCAAAGAATATATCACTGACTCAATAAAGAAGTTCAATATGGAAGATTCAAAGTAATCCAACATTCCTATGGAACCTGGAATAAGACTTACTAAAAGCGAAAAGTCGACTTGTCAAGAAAAACGACCGTACAGGGAATTGGTTGGTGGACTCATGTATGCTGCCATCTGTACGCGGCCAAATATAGCCCATGTGAATAGTGTCCTTGCACAGTTTAATGACAATTATACTGATACTTAAACGAGTACTTCGATATCTTCAAGCGACAGGAGATTTAGGACTGAACTACTCTTGTTGTGAAAAGGATTTGATTGGTTATGTAGACGCGGATTGGGGGAGATGTGTTATCTAGAGAACCTCTAACACCGGATATGCTTTTACTTTTTCGAATGCTGCAATAAGCTGGAAATCACAGAAACAAAGGACTGTAACTCTCTCTTCGACAGAAGCCGAATATATGGGCATAATAGCCTCCGATGTTAAAAAGCTGTTTATTTAAAAGGGTTCATGAAAGATCTTGGACTACCGGATTTTGACAAGATTACTATATACAATGATAATCGTGGGGCCCAACTTCTAGTTGAAAATCAAATTTTTCATCAGAGAAAGAAGCATATTGATATTCGCTATCATTTTATCAGAAACGTTCTCATAAAAGGAGAAATCAAACTTAACTTACTTTCAATTTAAGAGATGCCTGCAGATTGTCTGACTAAAGGTTTTGGTGCAGCAAAACATTATGGGTGTCTATCAAAGTTATGGATCATCAAGGTTGAAGGACCGTCTCATTGAGGTGGCGGAACACCCCTGTTCTTATGTCCAAATCGAAGACTTCAACCAATATTCTATTCACTTCTTCTTCTTCTTCTTGTGGCGCTACAGTCCGGGGTGGACCTGGGCCTCAACCAACATGCCTCTCCAGCCAGCACGATCTGTCTCCAGTTGCGCACTCCAAGTTGGTTGAGGTCCTTCTCCACTTGTGTGCGCCACTTTAGTCTAGGTCGTCCTCTTTTCCCACATACATATATTCATTTCATTTTTACTTATGTTATATCTTTTATCTCTTGCTACTGTTGTTATTAAGAATTCAAATAAAACATTACTGTTACTATGCAATATCATAAGTTAGAGTTAAGTATTGTATTTCGGCAGTCGAATTGGAGACGGCAAAGAAAAATAAACTATTTTTAAACTTTATCGGAGTATAATTTATTACTGGCGCAGTCGGTAGGATGACGCCAAATCAAAATAAACTATTTTTAAACTTGATCGGATTGTAATTTATTACTGGCGCAGTCGAAGACAACGAATCTACTGATAGATAGATTGTGAGCGAAAGTGGAAAACGAAGATGAGTAAAGTAAACACTTAAGAATCAACGAAAAAACAAACAAGACACTTACAAATATTCCGCAAATTGTTAAATCAATATCAAAAACCAATGGCTAAAAGAAATCAAATTAAGCAGCGCTTGGCAGTAGTGACACAATTACTGATACAAATTAATAAACCAGAGTCACTTCGTGAAAAACTGGAAAAAGAGTTACGATTCTTAACTCCGTTCAAGGGCAAACCAGGAACCTTGGCGTCATTCATCGGCTCAGTGGACAGAGCTCTACAAGAGAATCCAACGATTCAGGAGGAGGGTTACAACATTATCTTCATCAAGAAGATTACAGGAGATGCCAAGACATTTCTAGAGGTTGCACCACCAAATTCATGGGAGCGGTGTAAGACGTTGCTAAAAGTGCATTATCAGCCAAGGAAAGACAACTTTTCAATAACCGAGGAAATTTATAAACTAAAGTTAAGTACAATTCACGAACTATGTCACAAAGTTACGTTTTTGGTGAATGACATAGCGGAATGTGTCGTATTTAGTGGCAATAAGGTGGATGCAATAAACCATTTAAGCAGTGTGTTAGTCCTAAAAATGAAAAGTGTAACAGAACTGTTTGTTAAATTTAATTTAGAAGATATCAGACTAGTTCTGAATAAATATATTGGTCAAGATAGTTTTAATCTAAAAATATGTAAGCCAGATATATTCAAGAATCAACATCTACAAAACAGAAGGCAAAGTAATTTAGGTTTTAGGGCACAAAATTCAAATAACCAGTTGAACCCAAAATAGAACAACAACATCAAGGAATGTCGATTCAGTAGGCACTAGTAACATTGACATAAACGAAAAAGGAAATGAAGATTTTTTTACAAACTAGCTTCGGAGAAGAAAAAAATGTACGTAATTCTTACATTTAAAGATAATAAATATACAGCACTTGTAGACACAGGATCAACAATTAGTCTCTTAAATTCAAAAAGTGTAGGGAAAAGTGTATATGAATCAATCGGAAGCACAGCAAAGTTACATACAATAGAAGGAGAAGTTAGAAAAAATACTGAGTATGTAAAAACTACTTGCCCAGATGAATTCAAACAGCCGAATAATGCTAGGATAAAGTGGATTAAAATATATTTAGATAAACAGTACGATTTTTTATTGGGGATGGACTGGATAGAAAAAAAAAAAGTCAAATTGATAGGTATAGAATATGAAGATTTAGTTTTAAATAACGGACATGGAGTGCAGTTTCTTAGAAAATTTGTTCAGAAAGATGTAGAAATGTTGGTAGAAAGCGATATTTCGAACATTGCACTAGACCATTTAAACCAACCGAAATTGCAAAAGCATATAAAGTTGATTATCAATAATTGTGAAAAATGTCAGGCTATAAAATATGAAAGAAATCCTATAAAACCAACATTTCATATTACAGAAACTCCGAATATTAAACATGATATACTTCATATTGACATATTTCACTATTAAAATCAAACATTTGTTACAATTATAGATAAACTGACAAAATTTGCTGTGGGATGTCTTATAGGTGATACAAATTGGGTAAAAAAGCAAGTAATATTGGAATCATGTCTAAGAACTTTTGATAAACCTGGTAAAGTTATTATGGGTAATGAGTTTAAATCTGCGCATGTAATACGGTTTTTACAAGAAAAAGGAATTGAAACACATTGGACAAAGCCAAACAGCCACACTGGCAATGCTGATGTTGGAAGATTGCATTCCACCTTAATCGAAAAAAATACAAGCTATTGATGAGGACATCTCAGTAAAACAAAAAGTGCAAATCGCTATTGGAAATTATAATAGAAGATTTCATTCGACTATAAAAATTACCCCAAAAGAAGCAAGCCAATCAGCCTATCCTAGAGTGTTAGTAGATACGTTAAATAGAACAAAAGCGAAAGTTATAAATAAGTTTAATAACTAGAGAAAATTATACCGAAAATAGACAGCATGGATTTATTAGAAATTATCAACGCCTAAGACATAAAGATAAGCCATATATTCGAAAATATTTGCTTACATTACTTCTCAAATATTAAAAGAACAAACAAATATTCAGGTAATTGTTATCATGATAATAGGACCAATGATGCCTATAGTCTAAGGGCTGCTTCAAGTGCAAGAAATTTAGGAACAGAACGGGTATGTGAAAATCCGAATCAGTGAAATAGAGCTAGTAAATAACACTGACACCATATTACATATGATAAAAAGAAATGAAAGAAATGTCTCAAATTTTAAACCAATTAGAAGAACACGTCAAAAACATAAAACAGATGGCACAAACGTTTTACTAAAAGAAATGCAATTAGGTAAAAGCAAACTTAGAGCGATAAGTCGACCAGTAAGACAAAAAAGAGGTATTTTTAATGTAGTTGGCAGAGCACAAAATTTTTATACATATACAAATATTTGGCACAATGGAGGCTGTTGCAAATGTGAATCAGCAAATTATCTGAAACAATCATTACAATAAAACACTTCTTAACTTAAAAATTTTAATAGAATCAACTAGTTTAAAAATCTTAGATTCCATAAAAGCAACAAACGATTCTTTGAAAAACTTAAATTACCGAGTCTTCCTTTTAGATCAAGAAAATAAATTACGATATATAGAAAATAAATTAAATCAGATTCTTGGTAATATTATGGCAGCAAAAAATAATATCATCCATCCATCTATGTTAACTTTAGAAGAACTGGAATCATACAATATTGATTTCCATAAGAATTAATTACTAAGAGAGTTATATATTATTATTATATAGTTATAAAAATAATCTCTTCATTTTTGCAATTAAGATACCTGTAAGTTATATTGTAGCAGAAATGCAATTAATAAAACATTTTCTAGAAATTGCTACTGAAGATGAATTATTGATTGAATACAAAGGAAGCATTTATAAACATGATAACCAAGCAATGGCAAAAGATCTTCAATCAAGCCAACTTTGTATTTTTAATGATCATTGTTCAATGCGATATAATAATGTAACAAGTATAGAGCAAGTTGTCGACGAAACAATAATACTAATAAATATGTATAATGACACTTCATTTCAAACTTGCAATAAGCAAAAATTAATTCTAGAAGGTAATGATGAATTTTAATAACTGTACTCTAAGAATAAGAGACAAAAAAGTTTACAATAAGAGATTTTCAATGTTCGATAAGTATTACTACCCTTCAATAATTTAAGTGAAATTAAAGAATTGAAATACCATAAGAATGTTATGTACGCTATAAATATAACTCTGATTGTAATCATTTTTGTTAGTGGATTAGTAATTGTGTTCTTTTTCTAAATAACAAAATAATTCTAAAATAATAAATAACACGAAGCCGGAGGCTTCAAAGGTTTCAGGGCGGGGAGGAGTAACATACAACAACAACGAGTCAGCGATTCCTGTTCCCCGGATGGACGGTGAACTTCAAGCTGCAAATCAATGCAATGCAATGCAATGTCCTACCTTGATCGTCAACACAGCTCGAGTAGCACTGAAGGAAAAGGCAATGTACTGACGAGTCGGCATAATGTCGCCCTCAGTAAATTATTATTGTTAACCTAGGTCATAAGTTAGAGTTTAGTATTGTATTTCGGCAGTCAATTTGGAAACTCCAAAGCAAAATAAACGCCTTTTTAACTTGATCAGAGTGTAATTCATTACTGGCGCAGTCGGTAGGATTTCAAACTTGATCGGAGTGTAATTCATTACTCGTGCAGCCGAAAAACTTGCGAAGGCTCGTGACTGCTACAAACCAGACATTACCGCCATCCTGGAAGTGCGATGGGATGGGCCTGGCATAAAAACGATGAAGCGGATTTGTTGTTCTAGGCAGACTTAGGCAAAAATTCTTGAGCTACGACCTCGTCAACGAACGCCTCATGACAATCCGCATCAAGGCTGAATTCGGGAACATTAGCCTAATTTGCGCTCACGCCCGACAGATGAAAAGGATGGCAACTCTTAGAAAGAACATAAGATCGATGCCCCAGCTACGACACCAAGATCGTTCTAGATTTCAACGCTCAGCTGGGAAAGGAGGACATCCCTGCTGGAGTCATCTCTGTGGCTAGCACGCAGTTCCCACACCTAGCTGTTGAGCAAGCCATTTGTGTATTCGCCTCAACAATCTAGCAATCTGTATATACTTATCATTGAATTTCATGTATTGCTGCTATCAAATATTGCTAGCATCGGTGGAGCCCCCGTATGATTCTCTTATTGCCCCGTTCTTCAGTTGCTCGTTACGAACGCCTCTTTATCTCACACCACTATCGTCGTCCGACGCTTAACTACATACATCTATTTGGTTGCGGTTGGAGTTTTTTCTTCTTTTCTAAATTGCTTCGCTTATCTGGCATATCACTTAGGACTCTAGGCTGTGAACACACAAAATTTATTATATATATTGCCATTTGATGTAGTTATAGGTATGTTCAATTGCTCTAAACTGCTACGAATGCCTACGAATTTCGCCGAAAAACTACAAAAAGGCGTTCCATTTGCTGATTTTTTCGTATTAAGAGAGGGCAAAATATTTCCCCTCCCTACAAATTGCTGCCAAAGTAAAATCTGTGTGCAGCAGATGACTGTCAAAGTGAAAATAAAAAAACTTGTGACATTTCATATATCTGTTAGCTGTTTACATTTAATTCTACGAAAAGTCGTTTCACAAGTTTCGGAATAGTTACTCTCTCGAAGAGAGATTTTTACTTAAACTACCCAACTACGAATTTCAGTACACAAATATATGGGAGCAGACCTTATATGTGTTTTTTACTTCAAACGTTTGCATTTTATTAGATCATTGAATTGTAAGACCAAGCCGGTAGGGGTATTCTCTTTTTAATTCTGCGTTTAACAAATCCTTTCTGTTCCCGAAATAAGTTAAATAATAAGTCGAGGTTTGACATAATTTTTCGTATAATAGAAAAAGCGTACCGAGGACCGGTAAGTAAACCGTCATTTATAGTGCCTCTAACTACTTCACATGTTTTTACTAAACCAGTAGTTTGCGAACGATTCGATATGTTTGCGTGCTCGCAAGATAGTAATTGCGGAATTCACTCATAGATGGCTTAAGTTGAATTCTTAAGGTTCGCTAAGTAATAGTTGTTACTCTAACTGTCAATCAGTTAAAGCATTTGTTTGGAAAATCAAAACGAACATTTTCCGGATAGGAAAATATAGGATATTCCCGGATAGGAAAATACGCATCGCATGCTCACAAAAAGTAACGTGCTGTTTATAATGATGAGGCTTTAAAGATCAGAAGTATCAAAGTCGTATTGCCAAATTTCTGGCGATTTGACTGGAAAGTCAAATGCATGCATTTGAATTCGCTTACAACAACTTTGCTATGTACGATAATTCAATAAACTCATGAGCTAAAAGAAAATATCTTAACACAACTTATTAACATCTGCGATTTGTTAGAGAAACGTAATGAAAATGAGCCATCCTTAAAACAATATAAATGCTGATGAAAAATGGGTTGTTTACAAGAATAAAAACATGCGAAGTGACCCAACTCAAACAATATCAGAAGCTGATATTCATCAAAAGACAGTTATGTTATCAGTTTGGTAGGATTATAAAGGAATTGTCTACTTTTAACTTTTACCCAACCGAACGATCAATCCAACAACAACTAACAAAATGGGGAATACATTTTACACAACTCTTTGTAAACCGCCATTTATAGTACTCTACCTGTTTTTACAAAACCAGTAGTTTGCAAACGATTCGATAAAATGACGATGATGTCATATCGTACTTGGTTCAGTTTCTTGCTGATATAAACCAGAAGTTTTATGAATGTAGAATGATGATGCTGCGTTTTTTCATTAAGTTCCATTATTTCATTAATTATTTACTTGCTAACCCTAAATATTGCTGTTGTATTTGTTGTTTTGTACAAGACGGCAGTCCGTCGGCGGATATATAAATTTTAAAGTAATTCATTACCCATAAATATTTTTCTTTTGAAGTACACTACTCTAATGAATTGCTTGGAAATTTCCAGTCTGATTGCAATCTGTGGGCAAACTTGTGAGCCATATGCAAATAATTGAAATTGCCATAAGCGACGTAAAAGTGAGCGTAAACGTCAAACGTGTGAAAAGATTTACATACATAATAATTAGGATTTTAAAAAAGTCTAAGATAAAAATGTTTAACTTTGACCAGTTTCAGGCTCTTGGCAACATCAGCCTTGTTCATGGATTTTGTGGCTGTGTGCGAAATTTCTTGAGAATCACAAAACATGTACAAAATCCCAGAATTTAAAAATATATTTTGATCAAAATGAAAGTCGATCGGACGAATTATAAAAATACATTTTGGGAATGCATGCAATCGTCGAGCGGACATCCAGACAAATCAGTTTACAAGCCAGCCACGCAAAGGCATGTTTTTTGAGATAATTTTTATTAGAGCCTGTTTAAGGACATAATAAATCCACACGTCGTATTGATTATTACTTTTTTTTTATTTGTTACTGATCTTATTTTTTTATTTAAATTACCTTTGTATTATTCGTTCAACTTTGCCAAACTTTTCACATTTACACCTTCTTGTTTCGTTTAAAATACACTCCATTTTAAACTAAATTATTATAGCAGTTTCAAGATCAATCTTATCGATGCATGTTGCAATCTTTTCTCTTTTATCACAATGTTATTCTATTTTAGTTCTTTCTCTATCTCTCGTGTGTAATTTCAAATTTAAATCTGCAATTGTTATTCAGCATTTCTCCGCCATTTAAACCTCGACCACAGCAGCGTACATATCAATCTGGGTAATAAATAAATGTACTATTTCTCTTGAACAGGAATTTTTGTTCTTCATCTTCTTCTTCTTCTTGTAGCACTACAGTCCGGGATGGACCTGAGCTCAACCAACATTCCTCTCCGACCAGCACGATCTTTCGCTAGGTGCCTCCAATTGCGCCCTCTAAGTTGGTTGAGGTCCTTCTCTACTTGTGTGCGCCATCGTAGTCTAGGTCGTCCTCTGTTGCGTTGTCCCAATGGCTCTAATTCCAACACTTTTCGGGCCGAAGCAGTGGTTTTAATATGCTCTACATGACCTAGCCATCTTAAGCGTTGCAGCCGAAGACGCTTGAGTAGGCGCGTGCCGCTGAATAGCCCATAGAACTTGTCGTTAAATCTTCTCTTCCAGATGGCATCAACGCAAACAGGACCAAAAATCGCACGCAAAACTCTTCTCTCGAAAAGACTAAAGGCTTCCTCATTTGCTTTCACTAACGTACAGGTTTCCGCAACATAGAGTAGAACTGGAGTGATCCAGCTATTATATAAAGCATGCTTAGTTCTTCGAGAGAGGACTTTATTACTCAATTACCTCTGAAGCCCAAAGAAATAGCGATTGACAAGAGTGATTCTGCGGTACTGATGTTGCTGTCCCTATTTAGCAACGAGGTAGACGAAGTCCTCGAACAATTGAAAGTTTTTGCTGCCTAGTGTAACGCATTGTCCGAGACGTCGATGTTATGTGTCCGTTGTTGATGACAACAAGAAAGGACACATAACATCCTCATTTACCGCCAGACCCATTTTAGCCACTTCCACTTAAATGTCAGCAAATGCCACATTGACGACTCGCTGTGTTCGCCCAATCATGTCAATGTCATCAGCGTAAGCTGCCAATTGGACTGACTTTTTGAAGATCATGCCTTTGGTATTGATCTTTGAGTTACGCACGATCTTCTCAAGGATAATATTAAAGAAGTCACATGACAGTGCGTTGCTTTGTCTAAAACTTTTTTTGATATTGAAGGTCTTCGCGAGTTCATTACAGTCCTTAACGGAACAGCGAGAGTTCTCCATCGTCGTCCTACATAATTTGATGTCAAAACTAGACATGGCACTGTATAGCTCGTCTCTATGCACACTGTCATATGCGGCCTTAAAATCAACGAATAGGTGTCGAGTGTCGATTTATACTTCTTAGGTCCTTTCCAGCCTCTGTTTTAATGTGAAGATCTGGTCTATTGTGGACTTCCCTGGCCTGAAGCCACACTGATAATGACCTATCAGGTTATGGAAAAACGGTTTCAGGCGCTCACACAATACGGATGAGAGGATCTTGGGATGTTAAGAAGGCTGATCCCCCGATAATTGACGCAGTCAAAGGGTTCTTTTGGATTGGCAAACGACACTGAAAGAGGGCCTAAGGCTACTTCGAACAACAAATCCGTATCCGAATAAGCCCTACCTTCTCCCTTCGTAGTAATCGCTGTAGTAGATATCGCAGTTTTTCATCGTTGTTGTGTCGGGCCCATCCCATCGCACTTCCTCTCTTACAATCCGCAAAAGGGAAACCTCAGACAACAATTCGTAGTAGCTAATAGAGGTTTTAAAGAAAACAACTCTGCAGCAAAATACCAACAACTTTCTTCCGAATCTTCACATAGAATTCTCTTCCGGCAACCATCTCGATTGGCCTACGTTTCGCGATATGTACGAAACTGCAGTGCACAATAAACCCGCATTTGATCCCGTTAAAAAATTTCAAATTCTCATATCATATATTCGAAATGAAGCAATTCTTAACAATTTGCCTGTTTGCCATACTACTTGTGAGCAAGCATGAGAAAGATTAGAAAGTCGCTACCACAGACCGCGATACGTAATTTATAGCTGTGTGACAACATTCATGAATCTTGTACCAGTGCATTGTTTGGCCGTGGTTTATCTTCAAAGAATTTCGGACTCCGCTGATGAAATCATAAGAGGTTTTAATTCAATCAACTCGGATTATAGGAATCCATGGTTAATTTACATGCTATTGAATAATTTAGACCTTAAAACTAAACAGGCGTGGTCAACCGAGAGCGTGGCTGAAGATTATCCAACATTCAAACTGCTTATCGAATTTTTAGAACATCGATGTGAGGCCGTTGGAAGCTACTCTGTAGCAATTAATGAAACTAAAACCGAAAAACAGTTCGATCGGAGTCCGGACGCAAAATCGCTACCATTGGTATGCCCAAAATGCAACTCAGATCATACACCGTCAGACTGCCCATAACTTTTGGCTATGTCCATATTTTCTCGGAGAGACTTCGTGAAATCTAAAAGAGTGTATTTCAATTATTAAAAGGTTGGCCATACAAGTGCGCATTGCCAATCAAAATTTCGATGTAAGATAAGTAAGACATGACATCATTGATTCACGAAGATTCTGTTAGCCCATGTTTTAATCCTGAAGCTAGCATTTTTATTTGTAATATAAATGGTTCTTCCTCGTCAAAGAACTGTCCGAATTCACCTAATACTATTGTATACAACTCAAGTTTCCCAAACTTTGCTTCTGACAGCGTTTGAAAAAGTTCGAGATATAAATGGACAGTATCAACCAGTAAGAAATCTTATTGATTCAGGTTCACAGGTTTCATTAGTCACTGAATCATGTGTCGGGTGCGAGTAAGTCCAGAGGTCTCATATCGCTCATTGGCAATCGAAGATTAGGATTTTTTGCAACGTCTGCTTCTCGCCGATCCTCACTTCAAGGAACCCAAAAGCGTTGACGCGCTGTTAGGAGCTGACAAGGTGTGGGAAATATTGCAAGGCGACGTGGTGCATAGCAAGCAAGGGTACCCCATTGCGCAAAAAACAATTTTCGATTACGTGCTGGCAGGAAAGTTACCTTTACAAGTAAACCCGAAAAATTATTCGTTTCTCATCGTGGCAAAGAAGAGGGCAGATACATCGTGAAACTTCCCTTCAAACCACTGCCGCAGTTTGTCAACAGGTTGAACGGAGCCATCTTGCGTCTTTTCTCGATGAAAAAGAAATTCTAAAGAGACAAGAATCTCTTCAGCTTATTTTTAAAATTCCTTGGTGAATATCTGACGCTTGGCAAACGTAACGTCTTCTATCTACCGCACCATGCGATTTTGAAATCGGAAAGTAGTTCCAAAAAGTTGCGCGTCACTTTCTATGGTTCTTTTAACGACACTGCGGAGAACTCTCTCTATTCGATGTTTGTGTTCGATTCCATCGTCATCAATTTGTATTCACGGCGGACATAGTAAAAAAATATTAATGTTCCGACAGATCTATGTGCCTGATGTAGTTTCAGAATATGGCGTTGAATAGCGAAAACCAACCTCCGAGCCATTAGAGCATTTCCTGGATCACGGTTACTTACGGAACTTCATGCGCACCTTACCTGTCGGTACGGGCGTTAGAAAAACTCACGCTGATCATCTGGAAAGAATCGGATGGAGCAACCGAGCAAACTGGAACCCTAGTGAGTGCATAACTAAGCGCGAAATATTAAAAGACGTGGCACTAATTTTTGACCCCACCCGCGGTTATTCAATTAAAAATCGTCTTTCAGTATTTACACAAGTTGAAATTCCTAGAAACATTGGTTAATCATATTAGTCGTTTTATTTACACAGGTTCTCTCATGCATCGGCATCTACATACGCCGCGGTAATATACTCTTTATATGAACTCCAAAATGGAACAATTCAAATAACGTTGTTGGCTGCCAAATCTCGGTTTCAACCCTAAAGCAGTTAGGTATATCTTGATTAGAATCGGTTCAGAGATCTTTAAAATTAACATTCAAGAACGTACATATATGCGTGGCCGGACTCAAAAGTCGTATTGTCTTGGCTTTCTTCTCCTAACCGGCGTTAGAATGTTTTCATAGGAAAGCGCACAGCTGAAATTTTGGACACAGTACTAAGAAACAGGTGGTTTCATGTGCGCCCGGCAGATTGTGCTTCACGCGGACATCCCATTTGGTGGACAGGACTGGCTTCGGGAAAGTTGCAACCGTTGGCCTATCATTGAAGAAGCAGGAGAAGACCCTAAATCCTATCCCACGACACAGGAACCAGAAACCAGAAAACCGACTTGCTTGCCACCAGAATCTCATCTGGGCATACTCTACTTCGAACCGTAGCTAGATGCCAATGCTTCATAGGTAAGTGTCGAGAAAAAGAGGAAGTTTCAGGGAGATTCTATCTAGCTATCATTAAATTGCTGCAATATTGGTATTTCGGTGACTACATTAAAAGCCTTAATAATAACCCCTTTTCTGCATCTAAAAGCTTATTGAACCACTCTCCTTTTTTAGTTAAGGAAAATATTTAACTTAGCGGAGGAAGAACAAGCAAACGTCGCGTACAACACCAAGCACCCAATAATATTAGCGAAATTCCACGCAATAACACGATCAATCGTTTTTGACCCTCTCTTGGTACCTTCACCTTAGAGTTTCCACGCCATTCGGCCTAATCCGCCAAGAATATTGGATTCTAGGTGTTCGTAGCTTCATTCGCAACATTACGTTTACGTGCATCCCTTGTTTCCGCCACCGAAAGGATACAGCTTCACAACTAATGGAAAACTTCCTCGCCAACGAATAGAAAACTTTAGACAACTTTTGAAGTGCGGTTGCGATTACGCCGTTCCGATAACGCTTAACATCAAATTAGGACGAATATCAAGGTTTACGAAAGCGTATATATTTTTTTGTTTGTTTTGTCTTAAAACTTAGAACTGGTGAGTGATTTAACAACGGACGTTTTCTTTTGGTTTGTTTCTTTTGTTGCTCGCCGTGTTTTTATTACGATTTCAATGCATTTTTATTTCTATTAATTCATTTTCTTACATCCTAGACAAAGATAATTAAAGTTAATACACTAATATATTCTACTGATCTTTTTTCTAACTTACTGACTGTACATGAGTACTCTAAGCTAACCCGGGCTTTTTACTTTATGCCTCTCGGGTTCGTATATTTTTCAATTAGGTACTTAAACCTATATACATTTCTTCTCAACTACCTCAAATAAAATTATAAAAAAAGTGGTCCTAACTTACATAATTATTTAACCTAACTACACTAACTAAAACTAAATTTAAACTTATAACTATATACAATCACATAACCAACTTAACTTAAATAAGAGTAAATAGTTAACTCTACTTAACTATTTACATTATCCTTAACTTTGTCCCTATACACTACTGACGCGTGCACCAGGGCGTATGTGTTCATTATATGCTCAACAAATACCACTAATAGGCCGTGGTGCACATGTTGTTCGTTTAAGATTTTTATTATTATTTTTTTTGTATTTTTTTTCTTTTTTTTTCTAGAAAAAGTCTTACAACTATCTTAACTTATGTGAGTTGGCCCTACAGACTCAACTACCCTGTCTTTAGTTTATGAAGTTAGCGGCTCCGAAGGCTGGTTCTGGTACAACCACCAATAAAAAAGCCGTTCCTGTCGCCGGCAGAAATCGCTCTACTGAACCGTAGGAGTTCCTCGTGGCAGCAAGCGCCGTCCGGGTCGTATTGAAGTCGCTTTTCTACTGTTCGTCGCACGACATGGAAGATGATAGTGCAGCCTTCCCTGTCTTGAATCAGGCCCTTAGTAGATGAAATCTTCAGGCGGAATAAAGCTATTAAGGCGTACCCTCTCATGGTACGTTTAATTTTACTAGTAAGCTACGAAGATCAGACTGTTGGTTGAAGCCATAGCTCGAGCAGTGCGACTCCGAATCTACTTAAAAGTTATCTATCCTTAATAGGTTTGCCTTGATATACAAGACCTCGTTGGGATAGAATTTCTTGTGTTCGATATAAAAGAAGACAATCCCGAAGGCACCGCTTCTCGAACACATTTATCTTTTCCATTCTTGAAGAACTCACGTCAAACCACACAGGACAACTTTATACCATGGTTGGCCGGATGACTGCTGTAGAAGGGGAAGAGAAGAGAAGGCACTCTTAGCCCTAGTCAGAGTTGTTTCTACATGGATACCACAGTATATCTCCTCCGGAAGATTTTATTTTATTCAACCAGACGCCTAAATATCTTACTACTTTTTTCAAGGTCAACAGCCATCCCAGTAAGTCAAATATGCCAAACTTATCGTGTCCCTTGAGGCTCTGGACAGCGGGATTCTAAAAAGGATAGTTTCATACTTCTTGTGGCTGATTTTGAAGTTGAATTGCATTGAAGTCACTCTGCAACAAATCGTTTATTTCTTTTATCATCGGACCTGATCTGTACGCAATTAGATCATCGGCAAACGCTATAGAATTAATTGTTTTTCCCCAACCCATTCTTTCAGAGCTCTAATGACGAAAGAAGATTCATGACTTCTTCTTCTTCAATGAGTTGAAGATACCCTGGAGTTAATCTTTGTTTAAAAGGAAAGAAATATTTCCATCATCGGCCACGGCATTATTTGCCAGAAGATCGTCACGGAACCTTGTAAAACCAGGAATCTAGGATCGCAATTGACTTATTTCGTTCCGAAAGTAGAAGTGGTTTAGCAAGGCTCGGTTCTCCAGATCGTGGTTAGGACTACGAGTCTCGTTGACCGTGTACACTCTCTGAATATCATTATGATCTCTCCTCCGGATGATTTTATCTACTTGCGAGAACATGCTCAGGTTTATAGATTTTACAGCCCGAATCTGATTGCTGCGATGCAAGCTTACAGCTAGACTGTAATTTTGGCGAGTTAACTGTTGAAGTACTTTGTTCTGTGTCTTCAGAGAGCAAATCTCTGCATTTTGCGGATCTGTAAACCGCCTGAACAAGAGTTTTAGTCTTGACAAGAGTTTACTTTTTTCCACGTGAAGTGCATCGATAGTAGCATTCCGATAGATGTCGCCATAATCGGTTTGTGCTACTTTCGGAATTGTCTTGTCCATTGTTCGTTTTAAGACTTCGTCCATTTGTGTGAGGTACCAGTTAACCTCTTCGTTTGTTAGGTTTCTGTTTGTCGGAGGTTTGATCACACTCAAACTTATTTCTTTGGTTAAGGTTCTAGAGAACCGTAGCCAGCGCTCCTTATTGTAATTGTAAGGATGCCTTTTCATATATTCCTCAAGTTCCTTCAGCTTTATCGAGAGCTGTATTACCGCGGCGAGACCACAGTGATTACTGTCATACTCGACCGTAGTTAAACTGTTCCTCGTGTGTCGCTCCACGTTAAGAATTGTTTGTCATCTGTCGATAAGCATCACATCCTGATAGGACCCGCTTCTAGGGAATGACGGTCTGTCGGTTGCGAACAAATCCAGCCTGAACTCAATATTGCTTTGTTCCATTCACTCTAAGAGAGCGTATCCTCTCTCATTTGGAACAGTCTTACCCCATTCGCCTTGTTTGATATTCAAATCACCGTCTAAAATTTAATAATTTCCTTTCGAATCTAAGCGGAGGCTAGAGCAAAATGCCTTGAGCTCCAAAAGAATGTTAGGGTTTTGAGGTTCTGATGCATAGGCAGCGATCACAAACTACTTCTTTTTACCTCCGAGAGAGATGCGTGCGATCCCTGCTTCTAGCACACTAAATATACTTACATCATTGCTACGTATAATCTTATGGCAAATATTACTCTTAATCGCCCCCTCGAGTAAATTGGGATCGGTCTCTTCTTACAACATGGTAATTTTTCTACCTATGATTACGTGACTGGCTTAGCTTAGTTTCGCTACCCATCAGCACGTTAGGATTTTGGGTTTGTAATAAATTCCTCATTGGTGAACTTACATTCACTGCTAGGATCTCAAAAGTGAGCCCATTATGTATATCTGAGCACGCTTGTTTGCCGTCTGCGTAAGAAAACTGGTCTGTAGTTCGATCATCTGTTGCTGCAAGGCAATCGTCTGCGCTTGCATCAACTGGGTGGAAGACATAACATCCCTTGAGGAGGGTTCTTCCTCAGGTTGCATGGCCATTGAAGCCGCAGCAACCTTCGGCATCCGTACCAAAAGAGCATTCGTCTTTGTTGTGTCTGAATGTGCAACGTACCCAGCGTAACTCCACATTGCAGTTCTCTGCGACGTGACCCAGCCTTCTGCACTTCGCACATTGAAGTACATGGTGAGTCTTATTTCATTTTTCCCATTTTACACTCAAACGCCTTACAAAACGGATTTTTCGTAGTATGACATTTTTGGTGCTGTGGGATACCTGATCTAAGAAGAAGAGAAGTGCCTTCTTCTTCGCATTCGCTGCCGCAGTGTTGAAATGCATAACCCCTTCGAACTGAACCTCGTCGCTTTCAACTTGGCGCAGCTTGTTGAGAAGGACCTTCGGGTCAGTGGAGGGATTCATACCTTTAGGGAGCAAGTTTTGTGGCCTTCCTCCTCTGAGGGTATATGCATAAAAATCAGCATTTGATGCCGCTAACTTCTCTTTAAGGAATCTAAATCCATCCATTGTGAGACAATGGACTGTGTTGTTTTGGGGAGTCTTATATTAAAATAAGTAGAGCCAGCTCACTTAAGGTCTTTGCTGTGGGTCCTGTTGCTCTTCTTTTTGTGTGGTGCTGTAGCCACTGATGTTTCTTCCTTCTAGTTGATTTGGCGAGTACATTGAAGGAGTTCTCGCTCCCTTTGTAGGAGAATCGGGATTCATTGCCCTCCGATTCACATTGGAGGGCATCAATGTCTATCTCCGACATTACTGTTGTTGATGTTTTCTTTGGCGGTGTTTTTTTGGCAGCCACTCCTCCGTCTGTCTTTATGGTTGGTGGCAATTTCTTCCTTTTTCCGATAATCTTGGTGACAATTTCTTCCTTTTTCCGACGATCTCGTTGATTTTCGTGAAGGTATCTGATCCCGGTCTTATTGATTTGAGCTTATTTTGCAGGACCTTCTTATGGTGGTGTTGAACCGTATTACGAAACATGATGTTTGTGCTGTTCAACTCTCTGAGAACTGTCTGGTATTCTCCATTTACCATGTTCAGTTCGCGGCGGAATATTCGCTGCAAACGTTTTTTCAATCTCAGCCTATGATAGTAGAGATTTTGGATATGAACTGGCAAATGCCTGTCCCTATTTGTTCTTGTCGCTTCTGCTGTTCTAAGCGTTATTGATTGTGCCCTCCAATCCATCGATAGCAGCGTCGATTTCCGTATAGGTGAAATTCCTAGTCGTTGTTGGTATTTGGATATTCCCCAGTATTTCCTAAAGTAGTTTTTCCACGTCCAGCTGATGATGACATCCTCTTCTGGTTGATTGATAGTAAATATAGGCTGGTAAAGGTTTAAAACCAGTAGCACCACCTCGGTCGGAATCTCTTCTTACAGTCGTGCAGGAGAAGTTCCTTATTTCTGCTAGAATATTTACCAAAGTCCCCAGGAAGAAGTTCAGTGTCCTTCGTGGTTGTAAGTGCTCAGCACCAACAACTTCTCTGTGGGGTTCACCTGGATTTCTAAACCGCATCTCAGCCCCGAGATAACGATATGTTTGGCAGCGATGTTCTTCTTAATGCAGACGGCTGTACGCCGTTTTCCTTCGGCATCAGATCTTGTCGGATCTGAAAAGAGAATAATCTTCGAAATATACGTTATTTCGATGCTTGAGACAAGTTTCACAAAGTAATACTATGTCAGATTTGTTTGCTTATAGGAAAGACTAAAAGTAGAACACCTGACTAACGCGTACAAAGAATCAACATTGTACGTGATTATGCGCAGTGTTTTTAAACGCATAATTTAAACAAGAATTCAGCTTGTGCCGCGGACTTTTCTTATCATGAGTGACGGGAAATCTTTACCGAAGGTGTTAAACATTTCATTTTCAAGGTTGATGTCCTTAGTGGTTCCTTCTGTCGTCATCCTTGGTTGATTCGCTTTACCATAGACGGATTTGGTTGGGTAGGTTTCTTCTTTCCAGCAACAGTGGGTTTGCTCATTGCGTTAAACCTCGCCACATCTGCAAAGCTCATTGATGGCTACGTTATTGTGCAGGCGGATTTTGCGCAAATTCTTGCTGCGCTTTCTTCGCAGCTATTGCAGTGTTTTTTCGGTTATCTTTGCCTTGTAAACGGGGTAGCCCTTGTAATTTGCCTGGTGTCCGTTGGTTTTACAGTTTGCACAGTACACCTCTGGTCCTGTGCTTTCTTTTCTCTTCCACTCTCCAGGCCGTTGTAGCAAACCTGATATGCGTCATATTACGTCTGGCCACAATTCCCAGACGTAATCTAAGTCGCACTGTATGAACGCTTGGAAACTATTGTTATCAGTAATTCTCAGGAGTTTGGCAGTGTGCACGCATTCATCGATTATGCTTACCTTGCGTTTTGGCAAGCCTTGATTATCGAAATGTATTAATGAAAACAGTGCAGTCGGCGATCGAACTCCAAACAAAGCGGACGCTTTTGTCGAAGAAACATTACATGGCGACCGTGACAGCTTGAAAAAAAATAACATTTTTCGCGTGACTCGGTTCGCAAGTAAACATGTAAGAACATTTTTACAAATTTCAGAAAGCGTGTTATTGTGAGAAAAAAAATGGGCAAACAACAGTCCAAAATAGAAAGGCCGAGTGCCAATGTAATAAATGAAGTGGAAGTGAGCCAAGAAAAAGATAGTACGGAAACGTATTTACTTGTTATAATTGTACTTATAATTGTACTATTGGCTATAAATTTAATAATTAAACTATACTCGTGGCATAAAAAGTCTCTGAAAAAAGCCTACTTAACAAGATCTGCATCGGTTGCGCAGATATAATTCAATATACCATACATATAACGTTTGTGAAACTCGGAATCAATCAGCAATTTAATTCTTACGACAAACAATTCGAAGTCTTTGATTTAAAAACAGTAAAAAAATACAGTGAAACAATAAATTCGAACTGAAACATTTTGTTTGATTTTCGCCTGAGTAAAAAAGTGAAGAAAAAGATATTAACATGTTTGACGAAGGAGTAGCTACATTAGTTTTCGACAACGGATCCAGTATATGCAAGGCCGACTCCACCATGTACCCAGGTATCGCCAATAGTAAACAGAAAAAAATCACCGCCCTTGGATCATCCACCATAAACATCAAGATCATTCAAAACGGTAATTAAAAATTGTTATCAAAACACAAACATAATTGTTAAAAGCACTATTATATATGTATTCATACTAAGTAAAGTAAATATGTATAAGTTAATATGTATAAGTAAATAGGTATAAGTAAATATGTATAAATATTTGTAATATATATATGGAACAATGGTCCGATATTCTACATAAGGTAAAAGAGTACACAATCGATTTTAAAAAATCGTACAAGTGCCTAAACAAAAAATCAAAAATAAAAAAAGAAACAGTGGAAAAGCATGTTGTCGTGTTGATTGACACTTACAATAAGGTAAGGACTGTACTACACATACATTATGAAAGATTAACAACACAGCACAAAAAAGCCCAAAATATTTTCTGGAATTTACGAGACAAGCTTCACAAAGTTTTCGTCAAACAAGGAATTCATTTAAAATTCCTCTTGCTCTCGACCAAGAACTTGGCTCCGAAAATATCGCTACCGACAGTAATAAATAAATTCATTCAAAATGGGACAAACAATAATCGAATTCCTGATCCCTGATTTCGATGGACAGTCAAACAATTTACAAAGTTTTCTTGATTCTTTAAATTTGGTGGACTCAATCAAAGAGAGTCATGAGCCATCAGCGGTTGAGTAAGTAAAAACGAAGCTCAAAGATACCGCTCGAAATTTAATCTCGAATGAGTCTTCTTTACAACAAATTATTGTGAAGTTAAAAGCAACGGTTAAAGGAGAGTCAGCCGAAGTATTGGCAGCAAAAATTATGAATATAAAACAACATAATAAGTCTGCCAATACATACGCAAAAGAAATTGAAGATTTGACTAAATCCTTGACTAATGCTTACATTTCTGATGGGTTAACGCAACGCAAACAGCTGTGCGCGCGATAACAAAGAACGCTACAAGCGATAGCTAAATTTGTAAAAAGTTGCACTGAAGCCGGTCAGTCACACTCCATTATGTATATTAACAGAAATAATTACAATGCGAATAACTATCAGAACATTTGGAATCATGGTAGAAGCCGTGGACGTGGTCGAAACAAAAATTTTTACAGAGGCCGTGGTCGCGGTGCCTCTCAGATGAGTGGCCGATATCGTGGTAATAATCGTGGTAACCGGACCAGCGTAAGATACATAAACCACGGTCAAGGTTCGGAAAACTCAAATATTCCCCTAAATACTCAAGACTAAATGTTACGAACAAGTCACTTACTCTCAATCTTTACCTCAGTAGTGTAATAACGTCAAGATTAAGCTTCAATAATAAACTATCAACCTTTCTTGTAGACACAGGTGCGGGTATTTCTTTAATAAAAGAGACAAGTATTAATCAGAATATCTTCATTGATAAAAGATATACTAAAAAAATAAGTGGTATTGGACAGGGCGAAATTAACACAGTGGGTATAGTCAAATCAGATCTGCAGGTTGAAAACATATTAATAACTGTAAATTTACAAGTTGTTGATAAAGATTTTCCAATTCCCTGTGATGGAATACTGGGTCTAGACTTTATAAAAAGGTACAATTGTGTACTAGATTATCAACATATTCAAGACTGGTTAATTATACGCCCAAACAACTTTCCGGAAAAAGTTGCAATACAAATGAAAAATGCTCCACATCCAAACACCTTTTTTGTACCTGCTAGGTCAGAAGTAATTAGAGTTATTCCTGTCAACAGTAACAAAGATGAACTCTTGATTCCAAATCAAGAACTTGAAACTGGAGTTTATGTAGCAAGTACAATAATTAGTAATAAAAACCCATTAGTGCGTATAATTAACACTACAAATAACAACATAACAATCAATAATCCAAAAATAAAAACCGAATCTCTTTCCGATTAAAAAGTTATTGAGAGTAAAATCTCCGTAGAAAAACATAAAGAAAAAGTACTTGCCTGCTTATCTAAGAACTTTCCAAAGTTCGTAAAATCTGAATTGACTGATCTATGCAGTGAGTTCGATGATATTTTTGCTTTCAAAACAGAAAATATTTCTTGCAATAACTTTTATACCCTAAAGTTCAGATTACAAGATGAATCTCCAGTTTATATTAAAAATTATAGAATTCCGCATTCACAAAAAGAAGAAATAATTAGACAGGTAGATAAATTAATTGAAGATGGGATAGTTGAACCATCAATATCGGAATATAACAGTCCGATCTTATTGGTTCCCAAGAAATCATTACCAGGAAAATCAGAAAAACGATGGAGGTTGACTACAGGCAAGTAAATAAAAAACTTATTGCTGATAAATTTCCTTTGCCAAGAATAGATGACATCCTTGACCAACTTGGTAGAGCAAAGTATTTTTCTTGCCTTGATTTAATTTCCGGTTTTCACCAAATTGAGTTAGAAGAACAATCTAGAAATATTACATCATTCTCTACTGACAAAGGATCATACCGCTTCAAACGACTTCCGTATGGAATCAAAGTAGCGCCAAATTCGTTTCAAAGGATGATGTCGATCGCTTTTTGTGGTCTTTCTCCAGCGCAGGCATTTTTGTACATGGATGACCTTGTCGTTTTAGGATGCTCAGTCTGTCGAAAATACAATTTAAAGCTTCACCCGGATAAATGCTCATTTTTCAGTCACGAAGTTACATATTTAGGACACAAATGCACCGATAAAGGCATACTTCCAGATGAAAGTAAATACAGTGTGGTACTAAATTATCCAACTCCCCAAAATGCCGATCAAGCAAAGAGGTATATTGCCTTTTGCAACTATTATCGACGTTTTATTCCAAATTTTTCCGAACATGCGCGTCATCTTACATAACTTTGTCGAAGGAACGTCCCATTTGTATGGACAGCTGAGTGTGAGAACGCGTTCCAATATCTCAAAAATTGTTTACTTAGTCCGAATATTTTGCAATATCCCAATTTTGAGCAACCATTTTGTATAACCACGGATGCTAGTAAACATGCTTGTGGTGCTGTACTAAGTCAGGAGTATAACGGAAAACAACTCCCCGTCGCATTTGCTTCTAAAGCGTTTACGAAAGGTGAAAGCAAAAAATCGATTATAGAACAAGAACTGACTGCTATCCATTGGGCCATAACTCATTTTAGACCATACATATATGGTAAGAAATTTCTGGTAAAGAGCGATCATAGACCTCTTACCTATCTCTTCTCTATGAAAAACCCATCTTCTAAACTGACACGAATGAGGTTAGACTTGGAGGAATATGATTTCGTAATCGAGTATATTAGGGGTAAGGAAAACTATGCGGCAGATGCTTTATCTCGCATAGATTTTTCTGAAATAAAACAAATTCCAACACATTCAAATAATGTTTTAAAAGTCACTACAAGACTTCAAACGAAACAGTCCAAATTAAGAAAGAATATACAAGAACGAGAAACTAAGCATTCAGACACCTTGGCTGAAAATGTCAAAGTATATGAAGCCCTGAATTCCCATGAAATAAGTAAATATGCTCGTCTGATAACCGACCATCAAAATATTGTTATCAAAAAAGGTAAAAAAAAAGTTGGTGCGATTAAAAGAAACGAATTTATTACTAATGAGAAAATTGACCTGGGTCAGTTATTCTCAAAGCTTGAAAAACTAGCTGGTAATAAAGGATTAAAAAAGTTTCAATTGCCACTTAGTGACAAAATATTTAATGATATCCGGATAAATCAATTCAAAGAAAAAGGAAATGCGTTGTTAACAAATGTGAGCATTGCTCTAGCACCAAAAATAACAATTATAAAAGGCGAGGATGAAAAACTAAGAATTTTGAGAAAATATCATGATGACCCTGTTTCTGGTGGCCACCCATTGATCACACGACTTTCTCATAAATTAAGAAAATATTTTTATTGGAAAAACATGAGCAAGGACATAAAACGTTATGTAAAAGCATGTGAAAAGTGTAAAATGAACAAAACTGGTGTCAAAAGCAAAGAGGAATTAACAATTACACCAACTCCAATTAAGCCTTTTCATATTGTATTAATAGATACTATAGGACCTTTGCCAAAATCACATAAGGGTAATGAATATATAGTTACCATAATTTGCGAGCTAAGCAAGTACCTAGTAGCAATTCCTATTCCTGATAACTGCAATCGCAAAGGCTATTTTTGAACAGTTTGTTCTTGTTTATGGTCCAATGAAAGAAGTACGTACAGATCTAGGAACAGCCACAATTCCCAGACGTAATCTAAGTCGCACTGTATGAACGCTTGGGAACTATTGTTATCAGTAATTCTCAGGAGTTTGGCAGTGTGCACGCATTCATCGATTATGCTTACCTTGCATTTTGGCAAGCCTTGATTGTCGAAATGTATTAATAAAAACAGTGTAGTCGGCGATCGAACTCCAAACAAAGCGGACTTTTTTGTCAAAGAAACATTACACCGTGCTTTCTATTGCACTTAACGCATACGTATGCCATTCCGCAGTTCGTCGCGGAATGTCCATACCATTGGCAGTTTCTACATTAACCGATGTCCTTGCTTTTAAATTGCTCCCAGTGGACGCGCTGGCTTAAGATCAGTGTCTTTTTTATTATTCCGGTGATTTGTTTTGTTTTTCCAACTTTCACAACGTGGCAGTTGAACTTCTTGTCAATTTCCTTTGTCGATTTTATCGCCGATATTTTGATGGCTGGAATATCTTCCTTTATAAGTTCCTCCTTGTTCTCCTCATCGGTATACGAGGAGTGTATTTCTTTCACTACAAGAATGTTCTTCCGTGTTTCTTGAAGTGCTTGATGCACCTCTCCTTCAGGAATTCCTTCATTCGTTGAAATTCTTCTCGTGTCTAAACGTTAATAACGATTTTCCCGGTATTTAAGTTCTTGATGGTGAATTTTATTTTATTGGCTCTAGCGTACCGTTGGATTTCGGCTACATTGGCCGAAAGCAAGTGATAGGAGACATTGCGGAAGTCCTATTGACGGATGTTTGTAAGGTTTGCTCTTTTGTGATTTTGATTTGGTGCTATGGGTTACCTGTACTAAGAAGAAAGGAAGTGCCTTCCTCTTTGCACTTGCTTCGCAGTGATGAAGGACTCAACCCCTACAAACTGGACCTCGTTGCTCTCAACATGGCACAGCTTGTCGAGGAGGACCTTCGGATCAGTTGAGGGATTTATGTCTTTGAGGAGCATGGTCTGTGTTCTATAGAAGTCAGCGTTCGATGCCGCTAACTTCTCTTTAAGGAATTTAAAACCGTCCATTGTAGTGCAGTGAACGGTGTGGGTTATGGGAGTTTTATATTTTATATAAAAATTCTTATTTTCTGGGGCCAACTCACATAAGGTCTCCAGCTCGTGGGTAGGTGGGCGGTGTACTTTGGGCTTCTACCGCTGTTGCTGTGGGTCCTATTGCTGTTTTTGTTTTTGTGGGTGTTACTGTTCCTGCTGCGTTTGTTGTTTCTGCTGTGCTCGCTGTGTCTGCAACTGTGGCTGCTTTTGTTTCTGCTGCGGTGTTTGATGTACTACCCAAAGTGCTATGGGTGCTATGGGTAATAAATAAATGTACATGGATTCTTATACAGAGCCCTTTAAGAATAGGTCGGGGAAAAACAAAATGACTTCCACCGAGAACAGGACACTGTCCACCAGATAACGTCTTCTTCTTCTAGTGTCTTCAGCAAAAGCACTATTTCACTGATGTTGAAAGTTGCCCAGCTTACATAGTTTTCACAGTAGGTTGTAAGGTTGTGAGGTAAGTAATTAAATAAAAATATAAATTTGCAAAACAAAATAATAAGATGCTTCATAGTACATTACGTTCGCTAAATATATAAATATCGTACATGCCCGTATATTGTTGATTAAATATATGATTATTATTATTATTTAACATGTAATTAAAATTAACAAGGCTAATAGTAAATGAGCAACAGGCTGCGGGGCTTTCGGCGCTATGTTATAGTTGGAATTTTTGAAGCTAAAAATATATTATATTAAACTGTGAAGTTGGTTAGGAATTATATACATAATTAAATGTTAAAATTAGTTCTTTTTATATAATTGTATATTTTTACGATGATCTAGTAATGTGTGTAAAAGGCGGTAATGAACAATAGCCTTGGAGGGAATGCCATTGAGAAGTGGTAAGGATGGATTAGATTATTAGACTTTACACAAATTCTTCTGTTAGTTAGGAATGACAGAACATAGTTATACATTTTGGGCCCAATGCCCCATGTTTTTAGCTCTTCTAGTTCAAGATGGATTGTAATCCTGTCAAAAGCTTTCTCAAAGTTGAGTGCAAGAATGGTAAAGTGATTCCGGAAGTATAGGGCGTAAGTGCTATAAAAATCAAGGTGCATTAATATATCTGCGCAGCCTTTATCTGGCCAGAATGCAACTTTTGAGCTGATTAGTTTTTGGAATAAATCGTAGCAATCTTTTCGCAATAATATTTTGTAGGCCTTTTAACATACAAGGGATGAGAGATATGGATCGGTAGTCATTAACCGTATTTGTGTTTTTTCTCGTTTTGGGAATAGTGGTAATCGTAGTTAGTTTCCAGCTATGCGGAATGATACCAGAATTTAAAGTATTATTATAGAGTGGTAAATGTCTGAAGAGTGCTAGAGGTAGTAGATTTCTTAGCATGGAATATGATATTCTGTCTCTACTGGGGGCTTTGTCTTTCAGATGGGTTTGGACACTAATAAGTTTAAGGGTAGTGATTGTATTCTCAATCAGTTTTACGGAATTCGCAACCTGAAAATTGAAACTAGATGCTAGTATATTTCTTTTTTCATGACGAAATTAATATCTAAGTTGTTATCTTTTGAAGCGGCCTCCGTGGCGTAGTGGCCAGAGTGCGACTCTCACACGCCGAAGGTCTAGGTTCGATTCCCGATTCAACACTTCAAATTTTTCAAGGCACCACCCATTTCGAACTTCTGACAACACTCAAAGAGCAATAACTTTCTAGAAAAACTTCTCAAACCTCGCATCAACAAAAACCTGTCGGTCCTTTCTTCTCGTGAGAGAACAGCAGCGCGCACAAAACGAATATGGTAGTTGATGAGCAAGCTAGTCGCTGATCCCCCTGTAGACTGCCTTGCCATACAATGATTGTTATTATTATTATCATCTTTTGAAGCGTTAGACCAGCTGTGCGAGAAATGGGAATGTTTTTATTATTTTGATAGGGAGTTGGTTATTATTACCAGTAAAACATCTGATGCTATGCCAAATTTAACTTGAGGATGATATTGAGTTAATTGTTGAAATGAAGTTTAATAAAGGTTTAGCTTTACATTCTTTGCGATGTCTACGGAATTTGGGATTGAATTTCTTAAATGCAATAATGTTATCCAGACTTGGCTGTTTTTTAAAGTACCTCCATGCTATGATCTTTTGATTTCTAAGGGTATTCAATTCTGGGTTCCGTCAAGGAACACGTTTGGTAGGAATCGGTGACGTTTGAGTTTTTGACAACCGTTCGAATTGCTTTCATAAGTAATGCAAGTTGTTTTTTTTTTGAATATTGGGTGCGTAGTAGTAGTAGTAGTTTACCAAACCAAGCCCAATTAGCCGTGTCAGTTTTAAATTTACAATAAGCTGCCGTTGGAGAGGAGGCTAGACCAACATTGAAGGTAGAAATTATTAGGAAATGATCGTTATTGTAGAGAAAACCCAAGAAGTCCTTAAAAAACGTTCAGGTGAAAAGCATTTATATGTCTAAACGTTTTATGTGTTTAAAGTGTGTGGGAGAACCGTTGTTGACAACCATGAGGTTATAATTCGATAAAAATTTTTCTAAAGGAATTCCTCTAGGGTTGGCTTTATGAAGATTGATTGAGAGTTGTATTTTGAAAGCTAGAGTTAAGACTTTTAAATTTACAGAGAGTTGTTTATGTGAAATATTGTTTTTTTTATTAATTCTCCCATGCCCTGTTTGGATGAAACGTTGTAGGGAAAGTTAAGAAAGTAACCAATATATGTTCTAGGAGATTTAGGTGTGAAATCGGAAGCACAGTATGTTTCTTGTTACGATATACCACAATTTTGTAATTTTTTTAATTAGTAGGTTTTGTTCAGAGAGTTTGCAGTTTTCACACGTTTTGCTTCTGTGTCCTAGGAACTGGCAGTTTCGGAATCGCATAGGATTTAGAATATATTCCTGCACACTTATGCTAGGCTTTTTCCATACTTCTTGGAGGTTAGTACCCAGAAGGGCGGTGGGTATTTTCGGTGGTTTTTATGAATTCACACTTGATATTTCAGCAATAATTTCTTCTTCGGGGACGTTGATTAGACAAAGGACATAAAGTACGCCCTTTGATGAATTGAGGTTATCATGCAACTTTGCTGTAATCCAATACTGTTTGTGGAATTGTTAATGCGAAATAATTTATCTGCATATTTTTGCGACTTTGCCAGTATGGAATGTTTCCGTCTCTTAGTTGGAAAACACTAACATATTCCGTGTTTACCACATCAATAGCTTTTGTAATTAAGAAAACGCTTACAGGTGTAAGCGGCTGACTTACACCTCTTGAAGAGATTATTACAAATCTTGGGATATTTTGATTTGTTGGACTTATAAGGCAACGAAAATCCACCAATCCAATCCAAGTTGGAGTTCTTCTTCCTTTTGGGTCTTGGTTCTCGCGTTGGGGAATAAATAAATAAGGCTCTGAGGCAAATAAAGTGGAAGTAGAATCTGTTTCGGGTTAGTTAATCTGATATAAATGAATTAAGCGAGTTTTATGTATTTTTCTAGAATTAAAATAGAATATTTAAGAAAAATATTCAATATTCAACAATCAAGAGCTCATAGAGGTATTACGTTGTTGGGTATCGTGGTTTCCCCAGGAAATCATAAACTGATCAGATTTTTCAGGTAATGAAAGAATGTGTGGAGTTTAAGATTTCAATTCATCACATCGGCATCGTCTGCGTAAAGAAATGTATGTATGAATCTAAATAAATACTTACAGCAAATTATATAGTTAAAATTCACGCGATTTAGAAATTGCTCTTAAAGATTTAGCTAAAAATAGTTAAGCAAAAATTGAATATTTATTTTTAAAACTCGCTCTCATACAAGTCATCTTTGTTGTCCATTTTTTATTAATGCCTCTTTAATAATATCAACATACTACGTTGCGTTCTATGGTCAAAATGTAATTTTCAAGTTATATTTGCTGATATATAGTCTCATTAAAGTTCCCCACCACGCTTCATGATTTTCTTAAAAGCCAGGGCGCAAAGTCTCCATGCACGATGTTCCTTTTGAAGATCCATCAAACCATTTCTGAACTTACTGAAGTTTTTCTATGTCTTTTAACCTTTCTAGTGATTATTTTCTTTCATTATTATTCGCTGATTTATAGAACTTCAGCAATTCAAAATCTTACATAAAACACTCAAGAATTCAAATATTAAAATTGGGAATGATTTCGTCGTTTTTAGCTAGCATTATTTTCTTCTTTTGAATAAAGAACAATAATTGACCTGTTGGGATTGATATCAGTTTATAAGCATCTTTGTAAAGTGACACACGTGTATTTGTGGCTTCATTCCGCCAGTATATTAGTTATCACACTTGATAACACACGCGCGCACCTGCGGCGGATGTAACATGAGGATCCTCGACTTTTGGCTAGACGCATCGCTTGCGATGCATGCTCGGACGTGAGCGAACCAGGGTGGGAATGTCAGAACCTTGATCGACCAAGGCGATGTTAGGAGTAAGGGAAACAGAATTGTAACAGTTAGTAAGAATCCAGCAGGCAGAACGATACGTGTAGATTAATAAAATTAAAACATAGTATAAAAAGGTATTTTATTTTGAACCTGAACCTATTTTTGAAGCTGAGCTTGTGCGGATCGATATTTTTTTCAGCTTCACCACGACGAAAACTTTAACTCGCGCCCGAGCAGGGACCCACTAACTAGTGGTGTCATAGTGAATGTGTGAATAAGAAGGAAATAACTAGTTATACAAATTTATAAAAAAAAAAAGAAATAAAAACAAAGATCTTGGTGCAACAGTGTAATGTGCAAATAAAAGAAGAGCAATTAATTTTGTAAATATATAAATATACGAATGAGTTTGATAAAATTTCAATGTGCTAAGAAAAAAAAGTAATCAACCAAAAATAAGTAAATTTAAACGCTAGAAAGCTGAAAAGTAATTTATGAAATATTAAGAACAACATTTATAAGCTAAAAATACGATCCGGGCAATGTTCGCAGCTGAGGGAAGAAACAAATTAATTACATCTGTAACAATAAAGGGACTGATTTCTGGATAACTGCAAGATAGAATAGATATCTTTTTTTATTTATAAATAGCGGGAACTAAAGGGACCCTTAAATGACTGGAATCAAGTCACAGCACCGCCCGGATATATAGAGGAAGAGAGGGAAAGGAGGTCCCGATGCACATTGGTTTTAAATGCCTGTGGATTGTAATGGGGGGAATTGGGCTGGGAAGAGCATTCCATATTCGTGTGATGCGGCTGAAGAGTTTCTAAGCTTAACTCTACGTCCGAAGTTGGGCTCAAGGGTGAACGGGTATTGCGG
Source organism: Eristalinus aeneus (assembly GCA_955652365.1). NCBI lineage: Eukaryota > Metazoa > Arthropoda > Insecta > Diptera > Syrphidae > Eristalinus > Eristalinus aeneus. Next base: position 43,136,940 of record OY019130.1, read on the forward strand.
ATGAATTCTTGAAAGGGAAGAATGCAGCTTGCTAACTCGTTAGAGCATTTTTTGTTGAAATAGCGATAAAATAGTGATAGAAACACGACATTTCGTCGATGTTCAAGCGAGTCGATTGACTTCGCAGCATTATTATCACCAATAAGTTTTATCGCTCGCTGTTGGATTCTATCTAATAGGTGCAGAAGGGTCTTAGAAGCACCGGACCATCCGCGTTGGGCGGATGTACGCCTTATATATTGTTTCCAGGTCAGAAGTGAAATATTTCTTGCATCGAAACCTAGACATCGCTGCATTTTTGGCGATCTCGAATATGTGATCGTTCCAACTTAGTGTTGAGTTGATACAGTTTCAACAATGCAGGAGTCATTCATAGATAATGGCAGGTTCTTTTGAAAACGCTTGCGTGACAGTAGACAGCACTGAGTTTTGACAGCATTAAATTCCACTCTATTTTCTTTACCCCTGCTGTTAAGATCGGAATTTAATGAGCTTAACATACGCTGCCGTTCCAAGTCAATGGCCGAAGAGGAGGGACGAGAGCCGCGGAACGAATATTAAAAGCTGAGGGTACTATCATCAGCGACGGGGTGAATTGGATTAGAAGTGACAGACAGGAGATCATTTATAAAACGGAGGAAGCGTGTCGAAGACAAAACGGAGCCCTGAAGAAAACCAGCATTAATATGGTGAATATAAGACTTGAACCAATCCAATACAACTTGTATTGAACGGCTTGAAAGGTAATTTCTAATCCATTGAAGCAGAGATTCATCGACGCCAAAAGCACACATTTTCGACAAGAGAGCCTGATGCCAGTCCCTGTCAAATGCTTTTGAAATATCAAGTGCAACGATCTTGCTTTCTCCTATATTGTGCAAAGATTGGTTCCATTTTTCAGTGAGATAAGCCATCAAATCAGTGGACCTGTTGCTGCGGAAAACGTGCAGCTAACAGATTGCTGATGCTGATGCTTTGTCCAAAGAGCTAACAGCTGGAATGTCATTGCCAATTAGCGTTAGAATTGAAGACGAAGCGAAAGTATTTAGGTTTTTTACAAATGACCAAAAGTTTTTGCTGCCCTTGGGACAATGCAGCACTTTTTGCCTCAACTTTTTATCATAGGAGAATTTAACACGTCTTATTAATGCATTGCAATCATTTCGGGCCCTTTTGAATTTCTTCCGGTTTTCCTCAGAAGGGTTGGCTTTGAAAGTCCGGAAGCTTATTTCTCTCAACCTCATAGCCTCTTTGCAGCTCAAGTCGTACCACCCGTTTGTCTTCGGTTTGATACTCTTCACTCTGTGAGGAATGAAGGATTTCATACCTGACAAAATTGTATTTGTAATCATATCAGCTGCGGCATCCACGTCACTATCGAGGAAGTATAGTTACCAGTTCAAATCCCTGAAAAAGTTGTTTAGTCCACTCCAGTTGGCTTTCTCGTAAAGCCAGACTGCTCTTTTAGGGATTTGCTCTCTAACTGAATAGGACGAGTACGATAAATTGGCTGATACGACACAGTGGTCTGACGAGCCTAGAGGTGACAGCATGTCAACTGAGTATTTTTAAGGATGAGATGTGAGAAATAGGTACAAGGTGTTGGCGGTATGATCTGCAATGACAGGTATTCCTGTTGGCTCATTTACAAGCTGGGTCAAGTTGTTAACCTCAGCAAAGATTTCAACATACCTTCCTTCGGATGTTGTCTGGCCTGAATGTCGAATCCAAGAAGAATTGTGTACATTGAAATCGCCCGCAACAACGTTTTCAGTACGAGGATACAGGAATACAATTCTTCTGATGAAGTCGGATAGCGCATCAAACTCATTGAAAGTTGAGTTGCTATCCAGGTTTGGACTTCTACCTGTTATTCACTTAGCGCCAAAAGAGCTGGTTTATAGCGGGGAAGGTGTAAGTACACAGCAAAGAGATTTGCTCTTAGCCCACGAACGTTGCTCACATCAACACAGAATTTCCCTCCCATATCAATCACAGACATTAAATAAACCAACTCCGACTACGCAGCTGGTAAAAAGCAGAATTAAGAAGTGTAAGTCCTTGCTATAGCTTCACAACAAAAATCAATGTAGGTGTTATGCCCTTACATTGATTTGAGTTGATCCACTTACAAAAATTCATACTTCATAATCCGCTACGTCAAATGCTAAGCAAACTCAGTTATAGCCCCAGCCCGTCTGGAAAACACACGGGAGTTGTGACCGAGAATGATTAGCAGCGGCTTGTGAAGGAGGGCAAGGAGAGGGACGGCACTGTGCGTGCTAAACCAGATCACTTCACTGCACTTCATAACACTAATGGGCTTTGATTTTTTTTATAATTTTTTTTTAATGCCCAAGATGTTTCACACGCGATGAGGTGGAAGCGGATTTTATTATCGGCGCGAGGGATTTTTTTTTTATGGTTTTGACAGAGTGTTTTTTATTTTTATTGTGGTGCATGCGGCGGCGGAACGTATGCATGCGTGGGTGAGGGTGGGTGAGGGTGACTCAGCACTCGGCACTTATTGTAGAGTTGAGATAACTTAAGCAAAAATATACGCAAAATACACAAAACTTACGATAAAACATGGGTAAAATATACGCATACAAAAAGTAATAAAATATATCTATACATATATATATAAACATATATAAATACTATTAATAGCTCATTTAATTTAAAATCTATGCCTAGGGTCGACTTTGATTAAAGAGGCCGTTGTACTGAAAAAGAGTTAAAACTCTATTTGTGGTAAAGATAGATCACACATTAATGACTAAAACGGAACAATACGAGCCTTTAGAGCAGATAGTGCCTGCCCCGACATTTTAACGATGAGCTCCTAATGGGCATCTAGAGAAAAATAAGAGGCTTGTGAGAAACGATTTAAAACAAAAAACCATAATTAACTTACGCAATTGTAAGCGGTCTGTGAAATATTAAAATCTTGGTTTATTTAAAATTACTCTCTCGGTAAAACTATGGACGGTCTTAAAGAAACGGCTACTTAGCTCTCGGGAGCTGTCAATTAAGTGGTAGATCAGTTAAAGGGATTCGAGAGTCAAATATCTCCAACTAAACAATCAAATTTAGAGGTGGTAAGGAAAGTTGTGGGCGAACAAATAGGTGCGTTAACAAATCGAATTCTTGCCCTAGAACAATTCAATACACCACAGTAGAAATTGCTTCACCCGCCACGCTGTGTGTTCCAAGTAATGAACAGGACTTGAAAGATATATCAAAACTACCAGTTTCTGTTAAAGAATTGAAGGTTCTCCAAGACAATCCTATTCACTACGCGTCCTGGGTACATAGCGTAGAAACTGTGTTAAAGGATTATAAATTGTTAGAGATAAGCCGATCTACCGAGCCATTCTACAACATATATTAGGCAAATGGGAAGGGGGAAGGCCGATTCTGCTCTGGTTTCGTACATTACAATTTTTTTTTCACCAAATTACACTCATAAGCCAGCATTTTCGAATCCACCAGTGAAAATGGAAGTTGACAGTTATGTTAATACCAGAAATGACAGCAACCAGTATAGACCGAACTCATTCAAGCGAGACACGAGCTTGATCAATTATCCTCGGAAGCAACAGAGGTTGAATCTACGATGAATCTACAGACCCTGTTAACTCAACCGATGAGGAAGCAGCGGAAAATTGTATGACAGATGTCTCCTTTCCAGCGTTCCATACCTAGAGTATGTTACACGGAAAGGAAATATCCTTAGCTTCCATGTTTAAACTGGAACTTATAAAATTTTAATTAAACCTTACCTTGTTCCTAACCCCGACCCCGTCGAGAAACCGTTTTACGTAAGTAGTCCCGCAGGAAAAATCAAATTATCTACGAAAACATCTGGTAAATTCTTTGATAACGTTGGTTCCAAATTGAATGTTACGTTTTTTTATTGTACCCACCTTATATTCATTTGACGGCATACTTGGCGACGATACGCTAAGGTTATTAAAAGCAGTAATCGCTAGGGAGAAAAACATGCTTACCATTGAATCCGGAAAGCTAATCCCCATGAAAAATCCAATTTTGGTGACAGTAAATCTCGTACTTACCATAAGAAAAGAGGCTTCGAGATCCGCTAAATGAAATTAAGAATTTTATGCAAAAAATATGATGATCATTTCGTACCAATCGGGAACGAAAAGGTTAAAACTAACGTGAAAACTCGGATTCGCACTAATACTGACGAGCCAATTTATACAATGAGTCAACAATATCCAGCCTGCATGAGGGAGGAGGTAGATGGATAAATAAAGGAACTCATTTCTGGAAATATTATCCAATCATCAAATAATCTATATAATTCGCCCATATGGGCTGTAACCATTCCAGATATATATATGATATAAATAGTTCTAGTCTTGGAGAAGCGAAATATATATCGCTTTAAATGCCTGTCGAGGCATATGGTGATCTTGCTCTATCAGAGCAACATGCAAAAGATGCTTTCAACGGTTCAAAAATAATGATTTTGATGTGGGAAATGAAGAACGTGGAAGACCACCAAACGTTTGAAGATACCGAATTGCAAACGATATTGGATGGAGATGACACTTTGAGGCAAAGGCAAATGGCAGCAATGTTAAACGTTGCACAACAAACAATTTCTAACCGTCTAAAAGCTATGGGAAAGATCCAAAAGTGTGGAAAATGGGTGCCACATGAACTGAATGAGAGACAGATGGAAAACCGTAAAAACACTTGTGAAATTTCGCTTCAAAGACACGAAAGAAAATCGGTTTTGCATCGGATTGTTACTGGCGATGAAAAATGGATTTATTTTAAGAATCCTAAACGGAAAAAATCATGGGTTAATCTGTGACAACCATCAACATCGACTGCAAAACCAGATCGATTCGGCAAGAAGACAAAGCTATGTGTTTGGTGGGACCAGAAAGCGGTGCTGTATCACGATTTCCTAAGACCTGGTGAAACCGTTGATACTGATCGCTACCGAAAACAAATGATCAATTTGAACCATGCATTGATCGAGAAACGACCAGAATGGGCCAGAAGACACGGCAGGGTAATTTTGTTCCATGACAATGCACCTGCACACAAAGCAAAAAAAGACAAACAATTTTATTGGCGTGGTATTGACAAATTGCCAGAAAGGTGGTCAAAATGTGTAGAAAACAATGGCCGATTCTTTGAATAAAATGATTTAACTTTCGATTTCTGACGATATCATTGCTTAACAGTTTTTCTTAAACTCAGTGAAGCAGGTTTAAAGGCTTCATGGCTGCATGGGTACAACTGTCGAATTCTTAGTTTACCTTGTTACACCTACCGGTATTCTTCCAGAACCAAAAAAAATAAGAGCGAAGAGTACAACTACGAGTTAATTTATACTCCTGGTATATCAAACTATGCGGCTGATGCGTTTTCACGACTAAGAACTGAAGTGAATATCTGAAGATAGATATCTTACGAGGATACAGATACAGTCAGCGAAGGGCAAAGTTCGACCACACGCAGATCAAACGCGGGTTCGGCTGAAGAAGGATACTGTAAAGAAACTGACAGTGACACTGACTCATGTTTCCTGCATAATGCTAATCTAGAAAATTCTCATACCATATGTAGAAGCACCTATTAATGTGTTTGAAAATCAGCTAATTTTCAAAATAGGCCTTGATTTGAAAGCACATGAAGAACCACACCCCGGTTATCATCGACATGACGTTTCAATGAGAGCAATACCTGAAGACATAAATTTGTAAAACAGGTTGTGAGGTAAGTAATTAAATAAAAATATAAATTTGCAAAACAAAATAATAAGATGCTTCATAGTACATTACGTTCGCAAAATATATAAACATCGTACATGCCCCTTTGCACTCGTCCATATATTGTTGATTAAATATTTTACGTAATCAAAATGTTAGTTACGCTTTAGATCATTCAGCTATTATTATTATTATTATTTAACATGTAATTAAAATTAACAAAGCTAATAGTAAATGAGCAACAGGCTGCGGGGCTTTCGGCGCTATGTTATGGAATTTTTGAAGTTAAAAATATATCATATAAAACTGTGAAGTTGGTTAGGAATTATATACATAATTAAATGTTAAAATTAGTTCTTTTTATATAATTGTTTATTTTTACGATGATCTAGTAATGTGTGTTTTTCAATGAATTTGCTAATAGCGTCAAAGGCGGTATTGAACAATAGCCTTGGAGGGAATGCCATTGTGAAGTGGAAAGGATGGATTAGATTATTAGACTTTACACAAATTCTTCTGTTAGTTAGGAATGACAGAACATAGTTATACTTTTTAGGCCCAATGTACCATGTTTTAAGCTCTTCTAGTACAAGATGGATTCTAATCCTTTCAAAAGCTTTCTCAAAGTCAAGTGCAAGAATAGTAAAGTGATTCCGGAAGTATAAAGCGTAAGTGAAAAAAAAATCAAGGTGCATTAATATATCTGAGCAGCCTTTACCTGGCCAGAATGCAACTTGTTTTGAGCTGATTAGTTTTTGGAATAAACCATAGCAATATTTTTGTAATAATATTTTGCAGGACTTTTAACATACAAGGGATGAGAGATATGGATTGGTAGTCATTAACCGTATATGTGTTTTTTCTCGCTTTGGGAATAGTGATAATTGTAGTTAGTTTCCAGTTATGCGGAATGATACCAGAATTTAAAGTATTATTATAGAATGGTAAATGTCTGGAGAGTGCTAGAGGTAGTAGATTTTTAAGCCTGGAATATGATATTCTGAAGAAATTAATATCTAAGTTGTTTCGAGCTTCTGACAACACTCAAAGAGCAATAACTTTCTAAGAAAGCTTCTCAAACCTCGCGTCGACAAAAAACTGTTCGTCCCTTCTTCTCGTGAGAGAGCAGCAGCGCGCGCAAAACGAATATGTTAGTTGATGAGCAAGCTAATTCCTGATCCCCCTGTAGACTGACTCGCCATACAATGATTGTTATTATTATTATCATCTTTTGAAGCATTAGACCAACTGTGCGAGAAATGGGAATATTTTTATTATTTTGATAGGGAGTGGGTTATTATTACCAGTACAACATCTGATGCTATGGCAAATTTTACTTGAGGATGATATTGGGTTAATTATTGAAATGAAGTTTAATAAAGGTTTAGCTTTACATTCTTTGCGATGTCTACGGAATTTGGCCTTGAATTTTTTAAATGAAATAATGTTATCTAGACTTGGGTGTTTTTTAAAGTACCTCCATGCTAAGACCTTTTGATTTCTAAGGGTATTCAATTCTGGGTTCCGCCAAGGAACACGTTTGGTAGGAATCGGCGAGGTTTGAGTTTTTCACGACTGTTCGAATTGCTTTCATAAGTAATGCAAGTTGTTTTTTTTTCCAAAATTGGGTGCGTAGTAGTAGTAGTAGTTTACCAAACCAAGCCCAATTAGTCGTGTCAGTTTTAAATTTACAATAAGCTGCCGTTGGAGAGGAGGCTAGACCAATATTGAAAGTAGAAATTATTGGGAAATGATCGTTATTGTAGAGAAAACCCATGAAGTCTTTAAAAAAACGTTAAGGTCAAAAGCATCTATATGTCCAAACGTTTTATGTGTGAAAAAGTGTGTGGGAGAACCGTCGTTGACAACCATGAGGTTATATTCCGATAGAAATTTTTCTAAAGGAAGCACAAAATGTTTCTTGTTACGATATAACACAATTTTGTAATTTTTTTAATTAGTAGGTTTTGTTCAGAGAGATTGCAGTTTTCGCACGTTTCGCTTCTGTGTCCTAGGAACTGGCAGTTTCGGAATCGCATAGGATTTAGAATATGTCCCTGCACACTTATACCAGGATTTTTCCATATTTGTTGAAGGTAAGTACCCAGAAGGACGCCGGGTATTTTCGGTGGTTTATATGAATTGACATTTGATATTTCAGCAATAATTTCTTTTTCGGGGACGTTGATTAGACAAAGGACATAAACTACGCCCTTGGATGAATTGAGGTTATCATGCAACTTTGCCGTAATCCGATATTGTTTGCGAAATTGTTAATGCGAAATAATTTATCTGCATATTTTTGCGACTTTGCCAGTATGAGAATGTTTCCGTCTCTTAGTTGGAAAAGACTAACATATTCCGCGTTTACCACATCAATAGCTTTTGTAATTAAGAAAACGCTTACAGGTGTAAGCGGCTGACCTACATCTCTTGAAGAGATAATTACAAGTCTTGGGTAATTTTGATTTGTTGGACTTAGTAGGGTCTTGGTTCTCGTGTTGGGGACTAAATAAATAAGGCTCTGTGGCAAATAAAGTGCATCAGATGTACCAAAGTAACTACTTCGGGTGGTTGACAGCTACAAAGCTGTCAAGGGCCTCCGCATAAAAGCGATGAAGGACTGCGATATCTACTACAGCAATTGCTATAGAGAGAGAAGGCAGCGCTTATTCGAATGCGGATTTGTCGTTCGAGGCAGACTTAGGCATAAAGTCTTGAACTCCTCTGCCCGAAGATTTAAATAATAGGCCTGGCCTACCAGTCTGTGGGTTGTGCGTGAGGGTAACTTCCTCACCACGTAAAAATAATATAGTTCATAAAACCCGATATGCCTCGGATAAGGACGGATTAACTGTTGACGACCCCAGCAAACGTTTAAAGGACAAAGATTTTCGGTTTTGCACGTGGAATGTGAGGTCCCTTAACAGGCCACGTGTTTCCGAACAACTTGCGGAGGTCCTTGACAGCTACAAAGCTGACATAACCGCCATCCAGGAAGTGCGATGGGATGGGCCTGGCATAAAAGCGATGAAGAACTGCGATATCTACTACAGCAATAGCTATAGAGAGAGAAGGCAGCGCTTATTCGGATGCGGATTTGTTGTTCGAGACAGACTTAAGCAAAAAGTTTTGAGCTACAAGGCTAAATTCGGGAACATCAGCCTAATATGCGCTCACGCCCCGACAGAGGAGAAGGATGACAACATCAAGGATGACTTCTATGATCTCCTAGAAAGAACATACGATCGATGCCCCAGCTATGACACCAAGATCGTTCTAGGAGATTTCAACGCTCAGCTGGGAAAGGAGGACATCTTTGCTGGAATCATCGGTAAACACAGCCTGCACGACAACACATCCGGAAACGGACTCAGGCTGTTGGACTTCGCCTCGGGGCGAAACCTCACTGTGGCTAGCACGCGGTTCCCACACCTGGACATTCACAAAGGAACCTGGTGATCTTTTGAACACTCAACCGTCAACCAGATTGATCACGTTGCGATCGACGTCAGACACTACTCCAGTAATCTCGATGTCTGAACCTTCTGAGGTGCAAACATTGACTCGGATCATCGCCTTGTTGTAGCCAAGGTAAGAACCCGGATATCGAGAGAGCAATGGAGAGAGCTACAATCGCAGCTGATTGCTGGGAACTTTGCCGACCAAGTCTCCCGGAAACTCGCTCAGAGTTCGACGCTTCCTGCACTAAGCATAGAAGAAGAATGGAAACGTTGTCAAGAAGCCATCAAAGATGCTGCCACTGATGTGCTGGGTTTCACGTCACCACCCAGAAGGAACCCATGGTTTGACTACGTGTGCAGGCAAGCCCACGAGGCTAAACAAGACGCCTATAAGGCGACGCTGCATCGAACAACGCGGGCTGTTCATGAACTCTACGAACAGAGAAGAAGGGAAGAGCAGCGGCTTCTCAGAAGGAAGAAAAAGGAGCATGAGAAGCGCGCGGTCGAGGAAATGGAAAGGTGCTTTGGCAAGAATGAAGTCCGAACGTTTTACCAAAAGGTAAAACAGCTATCCGGAGGATACAAGATTCGGACCAAGGCCTGCAGGGACCAAAATGGATAACTCGTAGTAGAGTGGTAGTCTGTGCTGAGAATCTGGAAGGATCATTTCTGCAGACTCCTAAACGGCGATGACGACCCAAATCCCGCTGTTAGGCAGAATGTTCCACTCAATTTGGACGATGATAGACAAGCATTCCGTCCCCCCGACTTAGATGAGGTGAAGATAGCAATATCCAAGCTGAAGTCGAACAAAGCTGCTGGAGCGGACGGACTGTTCGCAGAACTATTTAAAGCAGCTGGAGATGACCTGGTTGGGCGCAGGCACCAGCTCATCTGTAAGATATGGTCGGAGGAAAGCATGCCCGATGAGTGGAATCTCAGCGTCGTTTGCCCGGTTTACAAGAAAGGAGACCCCTTTGACTGCGCCAACTACAGAGGGATTAGTCTCCTGAACATCGCATACAAGATCCTCTCTGCCGTATTGTGTGAGCGTCTGAAACCATTTGTCCATGACCTGATAGGTCCCTATCAGTGTGGATTCAGACCAGGGAAGTCCACAATAGACCAGATCTTCACATTACGGTAGATCCTAGAAAAGACCCAAGAAATGCAAATTGACACTCACCACCTATTCGTCGATTTCAAGGCTGCATATGACAGTGTGCATAGAGACGAGCTATACAGTGCCATGTCTATTTTTGGCATTCCTACCAAACTTGTCAGATTGTGTAGGATGACGATGGAGAACTCTCGCTGCTCCGTCAAGGTCGGTACCGAACTCACCGAGACCTTCAATGTCAAAAAGGGTCTTAGACAAGGCGACGCACTGTCATGTGACTTCTTTAACATCATCCTCGAGAAGATCGTGCGTAACTCACCAGTCAACACCAGGGACACGATCTTCCAGAAGTCATTTCAATTGTTAGCTTACGCTGATGACATTGACGTGATTGGACGAACACAGCGAGCCGTCAATGAGGCGTTTGCTGGCATTGAAGCAGAAGCGGCTAAAATGGGTCTTGCGGTAAATGAGGGTAAAACGAAGTACATGTTCTCATCAAGGAAGGACACACAACATCGACGTCTCGGACGGAGCGTCAAACTAGGCAGCAGAAACTTCGAGGTAGTTAGGGACTTCCTCCACCTCGGCTACGCGGTAAACAGGGACAACAACATCAGTACCGAAATCAAACGCAGAATCACTCTTGCCAATCGCTGTTTCTTTGGGCTCAAGAGGCAACTGAGTAATAAAGCCCGGTCTCGAAGGACTAAGCTCGCTTTATATAACAGCTTGATCATCCCCGTCCTACTATATGGCGCAGAATCTTGGACGTTAGCAAAGGCGGATGAGGAAGCCCTTAGTCTTTTCGAGAGAAAAGTTTTGCGTGCGATTTTTGGTCCTGTTTGCGTTGATGGCATCTGGAGGAGAAGATTTAATGACGAACTCTATAGGCTGTACAGCGACATGCGCCTGGTCAAGCGTCTACAGATACAACGCTTAAGATGGCTAGGCCATGTAGAGCGTATGGACACCACTGCTCCGGCCCAAAAAGTCTTTGAATCCGAGCCATTGGGACAACGCAACAGAGGACGACCTAGACTGAAGTGGCGCACACAAGTGGAGAAGGACCTCAACCAACTTGGAGTGCGCAACTGGAGACAGCTGGCGAAAGATCGCGCTGGCTGGAGAGGCATGTTGGTTGAGGCCCACATGTTGGCATGTTGGACTGTAGCGCCACAAGAAGAAGAAGAAGAAGCGAGTTTTATGTATTTTTCTATAATTAAAATAGAATATTTAAGAAAAATATTCAATATTCAACAATCAAGAGCTCATAGAGGTATTACGTTGTTGAGTATCGTGGTTTCCCCAGGAAATCATAAACTGATCAGATTTTTCAGGTAATGAAAGAATTTGTGGAGTTTGAGATTTCAATTTATCACATCGGCATCGTCTGCGTAAAGAAATGTATGTCTCAATCTAAATAAATACTTACAGCAAATTATATAGTTAAAATGCACGCGATTTAGATATTGCTCTTAAAGATTTAGCTAAAAATTTTTAAGCAAAAATTGAATATTTATTTTTAAAACTCGCTCTCATACATGTCATCTTTGTTGTCCATTTTTTTATTAATGCCTCTTTAATAATATCAATATACTACGTTGCGCTCTATGGTCAAAATGTAATTTTCAAGTTATTTTTGCTGATATATAGTCTCATTAGAGTTCCCCACTACGCTTCATGATTTTCTTAAAAGCCAGGGCGCAAAGTCTCCATGCACGATGTTCCTTTTGAAGATCCATCAAACCATTTCTGAACTTACTGAAGTTTTTCTATGTCTTTTAACCTTTCTAGTGATTATTTTCTTTCATTATTATTCGCTGATTTATAGAACTTCAGCAATTCAAAATCTTACATTAAACACTCAAGAATTCAAATGTTAAAATTGGGAATGATTTCGTCGTTTTTTAGCTACGATTATTTTCTTATTTTGAATAAAGAACAATAATTGGCCTGTTAGGATTGATATCAGTTTATAAGCATTTCTGTAAAGTGACACACGTGTATTTGTGGCTTCATTCCGCCAGTATATTAGTTATCACACTCGATAAGACACGCGAGTTACTTTCTCACACTTCACCAAACCGAAGTTCGAAGGACAACATGTTGACTCGACAATTGAAACAAGAAGCCCAAGGCCGGAAATCATTGAGTTCATTGAAAAACTACACCAAAGTCGACTCAGCTTGGTCACTGAAATTATCCCAAATGAACTCAAGGTGCAAAACACCTGAGTAAGCAATTTCACCGAATTGCAATTCGCTGGCAATTGAAAGAGTATCAGCAAGTTTAATTTCAAGCTTCGGTGGTGTCGGACGATCTTCTCCTAAGAGAAAATGAGTACTAAATTAAAATAATAAAGTACATCCGAAATCGTGTGTTTTTTATTTAAAACTCTTTTTTTTTGGTTTCAAAAGAACACTAAAGAAGTAACTGGCGCAGTCGGTAGCTTTGTTTTCTAAAGAAAATAAAAGTAGTGATCGAATGAGAAAGAAACTCAATACAATATTCGACTCAAAATCGTAATTTGAACAATCACAGTGCAAATGAAAGTGAAAGTGAAGAAACAACAACAACAAATGCAAAAATAGCAAATCAACAGGAATTGGCATTATTACTGAAAACAATGCAAGAGCAACAGGAGAAGATTTCTCAGTTACAAGCTCATCTGAACCAACATTTGCAACAACCGAATATAGAAAGAGAACAAAGTAATGATGCCTTCCAATTGTCACCTGAACAAACATTAAACCATTTCCGTAATATAAAGGAATTTAATGAATGACAGAACGACAACAATATCTCAGAGACCGTAGACCATGCAAGCAGAAATAGGGGTAATGCGTTTAATTTTAGACAGAACACCGACAGCAATAGCTTTGTTCAAGGAAATGTGCATAATAATCAAGGACAATCCCCAAATTACCAACCTAGAAGTAGAAACTATGCATCTGACAGTTCCGGAATTAGATCCACTAGAACTAGACAGAATCCAACCGATAGTAGTGAGCCAATGGAGATAGGCAATATTCGTCAAAATTTTACAAGAAGGCCTCATACACAAGACTACCGATAGGAACTTTAACTATGGGCGAACAAAGATTAAAATGCTTTATTGACACTGGGTCAGAAACCAGCATCATTAAACCCAATTTTCTAAAAAACTATCCACACATAGAATTAAAAGATATTATATTTTATAGTACAATCAATGGTACTAGTACAGTAGATCAAACAGTTGTGACCCCACTTCCAAAAGAATTTTTAAGTTGAGGAACAATATCATGGAAAGTTCTTACATTTATCAGTAAGAAAAATATGTTAATACCATTAGAAGCAAAAATAGATTTAGCAGAAAGACAGTTATTAGTAAAAGGAAACAAAATAATTTTCGAAAACAACTATCCGTACGAAATTAATCAAATCAACAACTTAGAAGTAAAGGAAGGAAATGCAATAAAATTCCTTCATCTTAATCATTTACATGATCAAGAAAAGAGTATGCTTACAAATCTACTGCGGGAATACCAAGAGCTTTTTTTCAAAGAAGGTGACACACTATATTGTTCGAATGAAGTAGAACATGAAATAGTAACCACTACAAGCAATCCCATCTTTTGTAAAATTTACCGGTATCCTCGAGTACATGAAGCAGAGATAGAAAACAAGATCTCAGAAATGATTTCGCAAGGGATAATTAGAGAAAGCTGTTCTCTTTGGATTGTTCCAAAGAAATCGGATAATTCTGGAAGAAAAAAGTGGTGAATAGTTATCGACTATCGAAAACTGAATGAAGTAACGGTAGACGATAAATTTCCAATTCCTAATATTGAAAACATATTGGACAAATTGGGAAAAGCCCAATATTTTACGATCTTGGATTTGGCAAAAGGTTTTTACCAGATCCCTGTAAAGCGAGAAGATCAAAAGAAAACAGCTTTTTCCACCCCAAATGGGCACTATGAGTTCATAAGGATGCCTTTCGGACTCAAAATGTCCCAACAACCTTCCAACGATTAATGAATTCTATCCTCAGAGAATTCATCAATAAAATTTGTTTCGTCTATCTAGACGATATTCTAATTTTTAGTACGTCTCTGGAAGAACACATAAATAACATCCGAAAAATTTTCAGTAGGATGAGAGAGGCAAGGTTAAAATTTTTTTTTTGTTGGAAATTAGGATCAACTACACTGGAACACTCAGACTCAAATACTGGTCCATTGTACTACCAGGCAGTAACCTTCATTTAATGTACTTTCTTGGTTTTCCGAAGAAAAACCAAGATGCGCTTCTGTGATATAGAAGTTAGGTTTTCAGTTCGCCGCCACATCAGCGCCAAATAACCGCCACCTGATACGAGCGAAGGCAGGACACTGACAGAGAAAGTGCTCTGAAGTGTCTTCACCTTCTCCACAGACGTCGCAGAGTGTGACATCACTAAGCCCAAGCCGACTCAGGTGCATAGCGAAGGTAAAGTGTCCCGTTAATACGCCAACAAGTCTTCTGCACTCGTTTCTGTCTAGGGATAGCAAAAAAGAAGCGGATTTCTTGCAGACGTTTGGGAGCATACTATTGGTCACCCTGCATCCTGGAGAGTCACGCCATCTCTGGTTGTGCTGTAGGGATACCCAACCATCGACGGAGGCCCTGACCAGGGACGCGGGTAATCCCAAGGCGGGTTCGGGTCCTACGAATGCCTCTGCTGAACCTAGCCTAGCTAGTTCATCGGCAGTTTCGTTTCCCAGGATCCCGTGATGACCAGGGACCCAGACAAGTCTTAGCGAATTCAGCCTGCCGACCGAATTGAGGGAAGACTTGCATTCCTGAACTATCTTGGAAGTGGTTAAAGGATTGAGTAAGGCCTTGAGCACAGCTTGACTGTCGCTGCAGCGCACCTATTCCACCTATTTCCACCTATTCTTCACAATGTAGTTGGTGGCCATTAGGATCACGAAGGCTTCCGCCTGGAAGACCGACGCGAAGTTTCCTAAGGAGGCGTGAAGACTAATGTTGTCCTTTTCCACGAAGGCTCCAGCTCCAGAACCCTCCGTTGTCTTAGAGCCGTCCGTGAAAATCCGACTACATTCCTTTCCCGGTTCAGTTTCTGGCCACAGCCAGTCCAGGACACGTGGAAAGTCGACTTTGTTAAAGCGTCGCAACTGTGTTATTGGCGACCTCGCATCAGACGGCATGTCCATGAGAGTAGTATCATAGGAGATGCGGTGTGCGAGGTCATCAAAGCTCCAGTGCGAGTGGAACCAAAGACCATTCCTTTTTAGTCGAGAGATGGCCTTGAGTGTACATCCCATGATGTGGGGATCAAGTGGGGGGAGAGTAATCAGAGCATCAAGAGCAGAGCCAGGCGTGCTGGGGAAAGCCCCTGTGCAGCCGAGACAAACTGTTCTTTGAAACTTGGTGAAAGCGGCAGTCACGTATTTGCGCGAAAGCTTGTTCCACCAAGCGACTGATGCATAAGAGAGGAGTGGTTTTATCATTGCCGTATAGATCCAAACGGATCTTTTGGGTGATAGACCCCAGGTTTTGCCAAAAACTCCCTTGCATTGCCAGAAGACTGACAGCACCTTGGAGGTTTTCGTCTCAATGTGTCTTTTCCAGAGAAGTTTACTGTCCAGGATAACACCTAGATATTTGGCTTCATTAGAAAGTGGGATATTGACGCCTTTAAATACCAGTTTAGTCAAACCAGTCATATTCTTCCTTCTCGTAAAGAGAACAACTTCAGTTTTAAGAGGGTTGACGGAAAGCCCATTCCTTGTACACCAGCTATCGATCGTGTCAAGAACCGCCTGTCCGCGTGCGCTGACGACCGCAAGACATGGTCCGGTAACCAATACGGCTACATCGTCTGCATAAGCCTGGGCATAGGTGATAGAACTATTCAAAACGGAAATCAGAGAATCAACCAGCATGCACCATAGGAGGGGAGACAGGACCCCGCCTTGGAGGCAGCCCTTGTTAACCTCCGACATTACAAACTTGTCACGCTCCGCCTCCGCGATTATAGTCCTGTTCATTAGCATTGCTCTTATCCACAACACCAATGATTCCTCTACGCCGTGATTCCTGGCCGCGTTACACATGCCATCAAAAGTCGCATTGTCGAAAGCGCCCTCTATGTCGATGAAAATGCCCAGTTCGTAGTCCTTCCTGTCAAGTGCACTTTCAATTCTACCGACGAGATTTTGAAGTGCTGTCTCTCAAGATTTTCCGCGCTGGTAGGCATGTTGCATTTGAGATAAAGGGTGTGATCGCAGAGCGTTTTTGCGCATATGCAGTTCGACCAGCCTGAAGTTTTTGGCGAGTGAGTAGTCTCCTTTACCAGTTTTCGGTATAAAGGCTACCCTCACTGTACGCCAGGAACTTGGAATGTATGCCAGCGCGAGACTGGCAGTGAAAATTCTTTTCAGAGCCGGCAGTATAGGGTCTATGCCCTTTTGCAGCAGTGCTGCATATATGCCATCGGTGCCGGGTGACTTGAAACCATCAAAAGACGCTACAGCGTACTTGATGGCTTCATCAGTTACGACGAGCGATTAAATATACCAGCTTCTGCGAGTAGAATTTGTCTGCTCATCCCCAGTTTCGGAAATCGGCACTGGTTTTGAGCCAACTGTGATCCGGTTCCCAGGGAAATGAGTCTCAAGCATGAGTTGAAGGGTCTCAGCTTTAGACTCGGTGTAGGTACCGTCTGGTTTTCTTAGTATGTCCAGTCTCACTGCTTTGTCCCTTTTGAGGACTTTCACTAGTCTGCTGGTTTCACTGAGTGTTTCGATTTTCCCACAAAAATCTTAATAAGAGGCACTTTTCGAAGCTCGAATAAGCCTTTTATATTCTTTTTGTTTTAATCGATACAGGTCCCAGTCCTTTTCCAGATTGGTCTTAAGTGACCTATTCAGAAGTTTTCTGGTTTCCTTGCGCTTTCTCTGCAATTCCAAGTTCCACCACGGAACAGGGGTTCTACAGAGGCGTTTTTTGACTGGGCATGTCAGTTCGAAGCATTGGGTTAGGGTGTCATTCAGGTTCCGAACTGCCACCTCAACCTTGCACCTCGTTCTGAGTTTTGGGAGAGGCACCGTGCGACTTGCTAACTCTTCCCTAAACTTTGGCCAGTTTGTTCTCCTAGGGTTCCTGCTACTCTGCGAGACATTGGTTTCGCATTCGATTCGGAACTCTATGTATCTATGGTCCGACATGGACACTTCCGACAGAACTTTCCAGTCTGTGATCTCCTTGAGATATCTATTTGATAACGTTAAGTCAATCACCTCCTGTCTTCTTGTCGTGACAAACGTTGGTTCCGATCCAACGTTGTTTATGATCAAGCCAGACGAAAGTGCGAAATCGAGAAGATACGACCCTCTTCTGTTACAATTGCTGTTGCCCCAGAAGATGTTCTGAGCATTAGCGTCACAACAGATAACGAGACCCATCTTTTTCGATTCGCAGTACTCTACGAGTTCCGCTACTTCCCTTGGTGGAGGTGGTAGAACGGAATCGTAGGGGAAGTAGGCCGACGCCACGACAAAATTATGCCATGAACTGCCTGATTTGTAATTTATGACCGCAGCAACTAAATCTTGCCCACAGAATTGTCCAAGCTTGGTTGCTGGGAGAAGATTCGGCACAATAAGACAAGCTCTCGGTCTTTACGATCGCTCATCGTAGAGTGGGGAAAAGCCTCGTAGACTACCAAGGCCACAGATGCGATTTTTCCACACCCATGGTTCCTAGATAGACACGATGTGTGATTTTGTCTTCATCATGGAAAGTCTGCTACATAGAATTGCAGTAGCATCCTTAGAATGATGAAGGTTGATCTGGGTAAACAGTGGCATACAGACTTACCGTGGAAAACATCCCTTATTCGCAAACCTTGCACATGAGGCGGAAGTTAATCCGTCCAAGGTGCAGGTAGGGACGAGAGCCGTATCTGGAGACGATGGTCTCAACCGAAGGTCGGTCTACGCCCACAACGAGAGTAGAACCGTCTTTGCATTCCCGGTTCTTGCTCTCTCTGTGGGAGAAAACCTTCCACCTTCTGGTTTCGAGACCAGGGTTCTGGATGCGGAGACGCGCCAGCACATCCGCCGTATTCCTGAGTGGCCCCGGGAACCAGCAGATGGCGCGCGTGATTTTTGTGGGCCTGAGAACCTCAAAACTTGTGGTTCCCTGGGGGGGATTTTCGGCACGGAGGTGCTCAGCCACTCAAGAGATTGCTGTGTGGATCACTTCACCAAAAAGGTTCCGTTTTCCAGAGGACAGCCCTCCACTTGGAAGCAAGCATTCTCTAGCCAGCTCCCACAGCTAATCTTCGCAGTATTTGCATTCTGCGTCGGTCATGCTGTCGTCATTGCCAGCTTTCCCTATTCGCAGCAGCAGAGAAGAGATAGCAGCCTTCTTATAGGACTGCGGATCTCGTTCTCCGCTTGCCGCGAGTTTGAGTCTATTGGCAGGCTCTCCCGCAGCAGTCAATTTCCGCCCATCCGAGCAGCAGCCAGAGTTGGGTGCGGCACCGGTGTCTTGCGGACCTTGCGTGCGGGGAGTACTGCCAACGGGAGCTTGCGAAGATGTTTTTCGCTTTTTTCTTTTAGAGCCAGAGGAAGAGGGGGCGGCTTTGGTTTCAGAGGATTGGCCAGTTTCGGTTGGTGATACCCCTACTGACCTAATCCTCTTTGCCTTCGCCCTTGAAGGGGTACTGCCTTCGACACTTTCGCCTTCAACCACTTTCGTGATCTCTTTGCGCCGCTCGGTGGCAACCCTCCTTCTCCTCCTATTCCTTTGGCTCTTTGTCAGAGACCCCCCAGGTGCCAGATCTTTTGGGGCTCGTTTCTCCTTTTCGGATTCCTGAGGCGCGCCATTAGAGGTGGCACTCTGGCAAGCTTTCTGACACTATGCCGAGAGATTAGGCGTATCAGGGCGAGCCTCTCCGCCGCTTTCTCCGGTTTTCCAACTCATTCTACTGAGAGCATCGTAGAGTGAGTGGCAAGAGTCATTTTTTTCAGCTCCACAGCGGGCGGAGGGTGTTTTGGGTGTGGTGGTTGGGGCCTCCAGAATCCTTGCCCCGACCGCTGTCGAAAAGACAACGGGTGGATTGTCGCAGTCGCGAGTACCACCTGGAGCAGCTAAATCCTTTGGGTTTGCCTCCATACAGTCTTTATTTAGGACGTCCAAAGACAAGACGTTTCTGGACTTTAATTCGACGTCTCACCTGGGATCTGCCGAACCGAGGTTCATTGACTCTTAAGCCCTTCCGCCGCGACAAGGCACCCGAAGGTGTACGACCAACTCCTGCAAAAGTCGAAGTAATTCAAAACTTGAAGCTTCCAAAAACCCAAAAACAAATAAAGGATATTATAGAAAATTTATAAAGAATTATGCTACAATTGCCCATCCACTAACGAAATACCTCAGGAAAAATGTCCGGGTAAATGCAAATGTCCCCGATTTTATCGCCGCTTTCGACAAATTAAAACACCTTATAACCAACCATCCAATTCTTAGGTACCCTGATTTCTCAAAACAATTTAAACTCATTACTGATGCTAGCAATGTTGCAATTGGCGCAGTTTTGACTCAGGAAGGTCATCCCATTTCCTATGCATCCAGAACTTTGAACAAACATTAACAAAATTATTCAACGATTGATAAAGAACTACTGGCTATAGTTTGGGGACTAAGATATTTTAGACCGTATTTGTTCGGAATAGAATCCGAACTGCAAACGGATCATCAACCCATTAAATGGCTGCATTCTAAATATTCAGGAAAAGATATCAATCCTCGACTTCAGAGATGGCTTCTACAATTAGGAGAATATAATATTAAAATAGACTACATCAGAGGAAAGGACAATGTTATTGCAGATTTCTTAAGTCGAATAAATGTCGAAAATAGAGAAATCAATGCAATTACTGAGAATGAACAAAATGAGGAGAATGAAGATTCAGAAATAAGTGTTGCAAACTTGAACACAAATAATGAGATTCTGAAAGAAGTATTAATTGAAAAACTTGAAAATAATGATTTGGAAGTTGATCAAAAATATACGGAATCAATGGATGCACATACTATTCATTCACAAGAACAAAATTGAGAAGATCACATACCCATATTAAGTACCGTCGTAGAATGTAAAAAGCAAGAGTTTGAAAAAGTATTTAAAAATGTTCGAATTTACATTGACAAAAACGATTCATCCGAAGATAAAGTCAGTGATATTTTAAGAAGATATTTGAAAAAACGAAAAGCAGGAATTTATACTTATTTAGATGATAGTGAATATAATCAATTCAAACAGAAGATTATTGAAATATTTCCTGACCGAAAACTTTTCAAATTCGTGAAATGTAGTTACCTGGCTAAAGACATAGATGACGAAGAAGTTCTAAAAAAACAAATTGCATTATTCCATAAAAATGAGGTAGGACATTCTGGAATAATTCCAACATACGAGGGTATAAAGAGAAAAGTATATCATCCTAATCTTTGAGTAACAATTCATCAGCTAATTAATAACTGCGAGATTTGTTCGTCCGCTAAATATGACAGACACCCTATAAGGAAGAAATTTGTTCTTACAGAAACTCCCTCGACTATAAATGAAATTGTAAACATTCCTTTATAGTTTTTATAGATAAGTTTTCAAAATTTGCTGTAACATTTTTCTTAGAAGACAGAAATAGTCTGACAATAGTGGAGAAATTAAAGCAGTATATAGCAATTAAAGGTAAAGTACGAAAGTTAATTTTTGATAATGAATTTAAATCAAACAACGTGTTAGCATTTTGTAAAAAGGAAAATATAGAATTCCACATTACAAAGCCAAATAAACACACAGGAAATGCCGATGTAGAAAGGCTTAACAATACACTAACAGAGAAATTAGAGCATTAAATCTTGAAGAAAAACAACCCATTAAGACACAAATGCTTAATGCAGTAATAATATACAATAATACCTATCATTCAACAATAAAATGCACTCCTACAGATGTAAATGAGCATAAAGTAAATTTCAATACAATCAAAGAAAGAATAAATAAAGCGAAAGTACATGCAATAGAAAAGAGAAATAAATCCGACGAAGATTAAGTAGAAACAAGAACTTCAGGAAATATCAAAAATTACAAATCTCTTCGTCACAAAGAAGAACCAAAATTTAGAAAATATAGTCTCGCTAACATACACGAAAATAATATAAAACGTCGATTTAAATTTACAGGTCACACTGCTATTCTGGATTGTAATAATTCTGACGACCACTGTAACTCAAACGGCTCTGATAATTGAAAAAATCACTACGGTAGTCGGTTATGCAGAAATAAGAGTGGATGAAGTAGATATAGTAAATAGGTTCGATGTAGTATTACACATAGTAAATACATCAGAAATTGTAAATATCATAGATGGTTTAGAAAGTAGTATTGAAATTTCAAACGCAATAAACAAAGATTATTTAAGACAGCAAGTAGTTTCGCTTAGAAATAAGGCACAAACTCTGTTACCTCATAGAAATAGGAGAGGATTAATAAACATTGTTGGACAAGAAATAAAGTGGCTATTCGGTACTCTAGACGAAGACGACCAAACTGACATAGAGAAACAACTAATGACTTACGACAACAAAAATGACGAAGTTACTAATTCTTTTAACCAGCAAATAAAAATTAACGAACATTTTAACAACTCATTGACATTATTAAAAAACCTTTTGGAATCAGATAGGAACAAAATTTTGAAACAAATTAATGAAAATGAAAATCTTACAAAAAAGATTATATCTCAAGACGAGTTTCTTGAGCAACAAATGAGAATAAACCTACTAAGATAAAAAATGGATCAAATTCAAGATAATGTACTTTTAGCAAGGTTAGGAATGATACACCCCAATATTTTAAGTAATGAAGAAATAAATGAATGCCAAATTGACCTTAGAAAACTTAGCAACATAAAAGTAGGAATTGCGAAATTTGAAAATGATGGTTTAATATTTGTTATTAAATTACCCACATCCACAACAAAATCAGATGTAAAATTACTGGTTCCAATAGTTAATTCTCATAATAAGCAAATAAATTAAGAAATGAAATATATTGTTAAAATAAATAATAAAACGTATACTTTTGAAAGAAATCCAAGCCTACAAGAATTAAAGCAAAGTAAAAACTGAATTTTCAAAAAGAATTGTAAATTAGTGAATAGCTTTGAGAAAGAAATATTAACTCTAAATTATGATCTTCTTCTTTTAAATAATATAAAAAATGTAACTTTTCAAAGGGATTGTGACGAAAGAATACTTGTTTTAAGTGGTAATTATTTAATAAATTTTTTTAATTGTTCAATAGAAATTGGTAATAAGAAATATAAGAATGAAGTGTCCAAGGCTGTTGAAAAATGTTATATTCCAAATTATGAAGATGTAATAATGAGCAATGATTCTTTAACATTCGAAGAACTGACTTTCCATCAAGTTAATAACATCAAAGAAATACACCATCTTAAACGCCATAGTATTATAAATTACTCAATTGGAAGTTCGGGCATTATTATAATTGTGTTAATTGGTGTATACATATATTTCAAACAAAAGAAAATAGATCTAAAAATTGTTAACAGAATTCACGAGAATCCTGAGATAAGGGAGGGAGGAGTTACATTCTCACACTTCACCAAACCGAAGCTCGAAGGAAAACATGTTGATTGATACAAGAAGCCCAAGGCCGGAAATCATTGAGTTCATTGAAAAACTACACCAAAGTCGACTCAGCTTGGTCACTGAAATTAACTCAAATGAACTCAAGGTGCAAAACACCTGAGTAAGCAATTTCACCGAATTACAATTCGCTGGCAATTGAAAGACTATCAGCAAGTTTAATTTCAAGCTAAGTGAAAATGAGTACTAAAATAAAATAATAAAGTACATCCGATATCGTGTGTTTTTTATTTAAAACTCTTTTTGTTGGTTTCAAAATAACACCAAAGAAGTAACTCGCGCGCAACTGCGGCGGTTGTAACATGAGGATCCTTAACTTTTGGCTAGACGCATCGCTTGCGATGCATGCGCGGATGTGACCGAACCAGGGTGGAAATGTCAGAACCTTGATCGACCAAGGCGATGTTAGGAGTTAAGGAAACAGAATTGTAACAGTTAGTAAGAATCCAGCATGCAGAACGATACGTGTAGATTAATAAAATTATAACGTAGTATAAAAAAGTATTCTACTTTGAACCTGTGAGCACAAGCTGAGCTTGTGCGGATAAATATTTTTTTCAACTTCACCGCGACGAAAACTCTAACTCGCGCCCGAGCAGGGACCCACTAACTAGTGGTGTCATAGTGAATGTGTGAATAAGAAGAAAATAACTAGTTATACATATAATATAATAAATATAAATATACGAATGACTTTGATAAAATTGGAATGTATTAAGAAAGAAAAGTAATCAACCAAAAATAAGTAAATTTTACCACCAAAACGCTGAAAAGTGATTAATGAAATATTAAGAACAACTTTTATAAGCTAAAAATACGATCTGGGCAATGTTTGCAGCTGAGGGAAGAAACAACTTAATTACATCTGTAACAATAAAGGGACTGATTTCTGGATTACTGCAAGATAGAATAGATATCTTATTGTTTTTCTATAAGGTATAGAGGAAGAGAGGGAAAGGAGGTCCCGATGCACATTGGTTTTAAATGCTTGTGGATTGTAATGGGAGAATTGGGATGGGAAGAGCATTCCATATTCGTGTGATGCGGCTGAAGAACGAGTCTCTAACCTTAACTCTAAGTCCGAAGTTGGGCTCAAGGGTGAACGGATGAGCATTCCTAGCAAGGCGGGTATTACGGGAAGGGGAAGAATGCAGCTGGCTAACTCGATAGAGCATTTTTTGTTGAAATAGTGATAAAATAGTGATAGAGACGCGACATTTCGTCGATGTTCGAGCGAGTCGATTGACTTCACAGCATTATTATCACCAATAAGTTTTATTGCTCGCTGTTGGATTCTATCTAATATTTGCAGGGAGGTCTTAGGAGCACCGGACCAGATAGGAGCGCTGTACTCAAGCTTTGGGCTGATTTACGCCTTATATATTGTTGCCAGGTCAGAAGGGGTGAAATATTTCTTGCATCGAAACCTAGACATCGCTGCATTTTCGGCTATCTTGAATATGTGATCGTTCCAACTTAGTGTTGAGTTGATACACGTATCGAGGATGGCAAGTCGTTCAATTTCAACAATGCAGGAGCCATTCATAGATATTGGCAGGTTGTTTTGAGAACGCTTTAGTGACAGTAGACAGCACTGAGTTCTGGAAGCATTAAATTCCACTCTATTCTCTTTACCCCCTGCTGTCAAGATCGGAATTTAATGAGCTTAACATACGCTGCCGTTTCAAGTCAATGGCCGAAGAGGAGGGACGAGAGCCGCGGAACGAATATTAAAAGCTGAGGGTACTATCATCAGCGAAGAAGTGAATTGGATTAGAAGTGACAGACAGGAGATCGTTTATAAAAAGGAGGAAGAGTGTCGAAGACAAAACGGAGCCCTGAAGAAAACCAGCATTAATATGGTGAATATAAGACTTGAATCCATCCAATACAACTTGTATTGAACGGTTCGAAAGGTAATTTCTAATCCATTGAAGCAGAGATTCATCGACGCCAAAAGCACACATTTTCGACAAGAGAGCCTAATGCCAGACTCTGTCAAATGCTTTTGAAATATTAAGTGCAACGATCTTGCTTTCTCCTACATTGTGCAAAGATTGGTTCCATTTTTCGGTGAGATAAGCCATCAAATCACCAGTGGACCTGATGCTGCGGAAGCCGTATTGGACAGAGCTCAGTCTGGAAGCGTTGAGCTGGCTGCAAAATGTGCAGCTAACAGATTTCTGATGTCCAAAAAGTCCAAACAGCTGACAGCTGGAATGTCATTGCACATGAGCGTTGGAATTGAAGACTTGGCCTAATTTTTTACGTTTTTTACAAATGATCAAAAGTTTTTGCTGCCCTTGGGACAATGCAGCACTTTTTGTCTCAACTTTTGATCATAGGAGAATTTAACACGTCTTATTAATGCATTGCAATCATTACGGGCACTTTTGAATTTCTTCCGGTTTTCCTCAGAAGGGTTGGCTTTGAAAGTCCGGAAGCTTATTTCTCTCAACCTGATAGCCTCTTTGCAGCTCAAGTCGTACCACCCGTTTGTCTTCGGTTTGATACTCTTCACTCTGTGAGGAATGAAGGATTTCATACCTGACAAAATTGTATTTGTAATCATATCAGCTGCGGCATCCACGTCACTATCGAGGAAGCATAGTTACCAGTTAAAATCCCTAAAAAAGTTGTTTAATCCACTCCAGTTGGCTTTCTCGTAGAGCCAGACTGCTCTTTTAGGGATTTGCTCTCTAACTAAATAGGACGAGTACGAAAAATTGGCTGATACGACATAGTGATCTGACGGGCCTAGAGGTGACAGCATGTCAACTGAGTATTTCTCAGGATGAGATATGAGAAATAGCTCCAAGGTGTTGGCGGTATGATCTGCAATGTCAGGCATTCGTGTTGGCTCATTTACAAGCTGGGTCAAATTGTTTACCTCAGCAAAGATTTCAACATACCTTCCTTCGGATGTTGTCTGGCCTGAATGTCGAAGACAAGAAGAATTGTGTACATTGAAATCGCCCGCAATAACGATTTCAGTGCGAGGATACAGGAATACAATTTTTCTGATGGAGTCGGATAGCGCATCAAACTCATTGAAAGTTGAGTTGCTATCCAGGTTTGGACTTCTACCTGTTATTCACTTAGCGCCAAGAGAGCTGGTTTATAGCGGGAAAGGTGAACGTACACAGCAAAGAGATTTGCTCTTAGCCACGAACGTTGCTCACATCAACACAGAATTTCCCTCCCATATCAATCACAGACATTAAATAAACCAACTCCGACTACGCAGCTGGTAAAAAGCAGAATTAAGAAGTGTAAGTCCTTGCTATAACTTCACAACAAAAATCAATGTAGGTGTTATGCCCTTACATTGATTTGAGTTGATCCACTTACAAAAATTCATACTTCATAATCCGCTACGTCAAATGCTAAGCAAACTCAGTTATAGCCCCCAGCCCGTCTGGACAACACACGGGAGTTGTGACCGAGAATGATTAGCAGCGGCTTGTGAAGGAGGGCAAGGGGAGGGACGGCACTGTGCGTGCTAAACCAAATCACTTCACTGCACTTCACAACACTAATGGGCTTTTATTTTTATTATAATTTTTTTTTTTGTATTATATTTCTATTTTTAATGCCCAAGATGTTGATGATGTTGATGATTTGGAGGCGGTTTTTATTATCGGCGCGAGGGATTTTTTTTCTGTTTTTGACAGAGTGTTTTTTATTTTCATTGTGCTGCATGCGGCGGCGGAACGTATGCATGCGTGGGTGAGGGTGGGTGAGGGTGACTCAGCACTCGGCACTTATTGTAGAGTTGAGATAACTCAAGCAAAAATATACGCAAAATACCCAAAAATTACGATAAAACATGTGTAAAATATACGCATACAACAAGTAGTAAAATATATCTATACATATATATATATAAACATATATAAATACTATTAATAGCTCATTTAGTTTAAAATCTATGCCTAGGGTCGACTTTGAAGAAACGGGCCGTTGTACTGAAAAAAGGTTTAAAATATATTTGTGGTAAAGATAGATCACACATTAACTGCCTGCCCCGACATTTTAACTATTAGCTCCTAATGGGCATCTATAGAAATGTAAGAGGCTTGTGAGAAACGATTTAAAACAAAAAACCATAATTAACTTACGCAATTCTAAGCAGTCTGTGAAAAATTAAAATCTTGGCTTATTTAAAATTACTCTCTCGGTAAAACTATGGACGGTCTTAAAGAAACGGCTACTTAGCTTTCGGGAGCTGTCAATTAAGTGATAGATCAGTTAAAGGGATTCGAGAGTCGAATATCTCCAACTAAACAATCAAATTTGGAGGTGGTAAGGAAAGTTGTGGGCGAACAAATAGGTGCGTTAACAAATCGAATTCTTGCCCTAGAACAATTCAATACACCACAGTAGAAATTACTTCACCCGCCACGCTGTGTGTTCCAAGTAATGAACAGGACTTGAAAGATATATCAAAACTACCAGTTTCTGTTAAAGAATTGAAGGTTCTCCAAGACAATCCTATTCACTACGCGTGCTGGGTACACAGCGTAGAAACTGTGTTAAAGGATTATGAAATTGTTAGAGATAAGCCGGTCTACCGAGCTATTCTAGAACATATATTAGGCAAAAGGGAAGGGGGAAGGCCGATTCTGCTGTGGTTTCATACATTACAATTTTTTTTTCACAAAATTACACTCATAAGCCAGCATTTTCGAATCCACCAGTGAAAATGGAAGTTGAAAGTTCTGTTAATACCAGAAATGACAGCAACCAGTATAGACCGAACCCATTCAAGCGAGACACGAGCTTGATCAATTATCCTCGGAAGCAACAGAGGTTATGCCACATAGCGACAGAAGCAGAAGTCTCCTGCCCAGCGTACCATACCTAGAGTATGTTACATGGAAAGGAAATATCCTTAGCTTCCTTGTTTAAGCTGGAACTAATAAAATTTTAACTAAACCTAACCTTGTTCCAAACCCCGAGAAACCCTTTTACGTAAGTAGTCCCGCAGGAAAAATTAAACTATCCGCGAAAACATCTGGTAAATTCATTGAGAACGTTGGTTCCAAATTGAATGTTACGTTTTTTATTGTACCCACCTTATATTCATTTGACGGCATACTTGGCGACGATACGCTAAAGCTATTAAAAGCAGTAATCGCTAGGGAGAAAAACATGCTTACCATTGAATCCGGAAAGCTAATCCCCATGAAAAATCCAATTTTGGGGACAGTAAATCTGCCTGCATGAGGGAGGAGGTAGATCGACAAATAAAGGAACTCCTTTCTGGAAATATTATCCAATCATCAAATAGTCTATATAAATCGCCCATACGGGCTGTAACCATTCCAGATGTATATATGATATAAATAGTACTAGCCTTGGAGAAGCGAAATATTTTACAACGATTGACCTAACGTCAGGATTCCATCAAATCATGATGGATGACAAAGATGTTCCCAAGACTGCTTTCTCCACTATGAACTGGAAGTTCGAATTCCTGAGACTTCCCTTTGGTCTTAAAAATGCTCCTGCTGATTTTCAGAGAATGATAGATGATGTTCTTAAGAAATTGATAGGTGAAATATGTTACGTCTACCAAGTAGATCCGTATGAAGTGAGCGTCAAGGTACAAATGTCTCGATTTGTTGTGAACGAGCCCTTATTTGTTTGCTTTGTATGACATCTGTGAAAAGTATTTAGTTTACATCAAGTCATTGAAGAGACAACATCATATTTTTTTAATCGATGTTAAAAATGTCCAATTTTGTACCAGAAAGTGATGATTTG
This sequence comes from Eristalinus aeneus, assembly GCA_955652365.1. Lineage (NCBI taxonomy): Eukaryota > Metazoa > Arthropoda > Insecta > Diptera > Syrphidae > Eristalinus > Eristalinus aeneus. Next base: position 43,165,787 of record OY019130.1, read on the forward strand.
CGGAAAGCATTAATTTTTTGTTTTCATTTGAACAAAAGTGCTGCAGAGTCGTATCAAATGCGTGTTTAGTGGGACCAGAAAGGTGTGCTGTATCACGATTTCCTAAAACCTGGTGAAACCGTTAAAACTGATCGCTACCGACAACAAATGATCAATTTGAACCATGCATTGATCGAGAAACGACCAGAATGGGACCGAAGACATTGCTCCATGACAATGCACCTGCACACAAAGCAAAAAAAGACGAACAATTTTATTGGCGTGGTATTCACAAATTGCCAGAAAGGTGGTCAAAATGTGTAGAAAACAATGGCCAATACTTTGAATAAAATGCTTTTACTTTCCCATTAATAATTAGTGTTTTATTTTAAAAAAATGCATATCTATATACCTAGTATATTGTCGACATCATTCTTTTCAGCAAATCGGAGGAAGATCATCTGGAACACATTGAAACAGTTTTTCTTAAACTCAGTGAAGCAGGTTTAAGGGCTTCATGGCTTCATGGCTACAACTGTTGAATTCTTAGGTAACCTTGTTACACCTACCGGTATTCTTCCAGAACAAAAAAAATAAGAGCGAAGAGTACAACTACGAGTTAATTTATACTCCTGGTAAATCAAGCTATGATATTGATGCGCTTTCACGACTAAGAACTGAAGTGAATATCTGAAGATAGATATCTTACGAGGATACAGATACGGTCAGCGAAGGGCAAAGTTCGACCACACGTAGATCAAACGCGGGTACGGCTGAAGAAGGATACTGTAAAGAAACTGACATGACACTTACTCATGTTTCTTGCATAGAGCTAATCAAGAAAATTCTCATACCACACGTAGAAGCACCTATTAACGTGTTTGAAAATCAGCTAATTTTTAAAATAGGCCTTGATTTGAAAGCACATGAAGAACCACACCCCGGTTATCATCGCCATGACGTTTCAATGTGAGCAATACCTAAAGACAACGTGCTTGAACCACTGCGGGAATATCTTCATCCCAATTTCGTCAATGGTATTAACATTTCAGAAGCTTATCCTGGTCTTTTACAGAGAGTTTACTTAATTACCTTTTCAAAATACAATATAAGTTTCACGCAGCGAGTCATCGAGAACAGGCTAACGAAGAACGCAAATTTATTATTATTATAGAACGAGAAAATAGAAGAGCTCATCGTGGCCCCAGAGAAAATAAAGAGCAGATACTGGAATCGTTCTATTTCTCTCAGATGATGGCTACGTGTGAAATCTGCAATGCCAACAAGTATGATCGTCACCGGAATTACAGTCAACCCTTTGTCCAAGATACCCATGTGAAATTCTTAATTGATACTATGGAGATCCAAAATCAAAAATTTTCCAACAGTAATAAACAGGTTTTTAAAATTCGCAAAATTCTTTCATATTAAACAAAAATCGGCAATATATATCAGATCTAAACTAATAACTGTGGCTGCTGTTGTTTCTGCTGCGGTGTTTGCTGTACTACCCAAAGTGCTATGGGTGCTATGGGTGCTATGGATAATAAATAAATGTACATGGAGCACTATTTCACTAATATTGAAAGTTGTCCAGCTTACATTGTTTTCACATTAGGTTGTAAGGTTGTGAGGTAAGTAATTAAATAAAAATATAAATTTGCAAAACAAAATAATAACTATTTCACTAATATTGAAAGTTGTCCAGCTTACATTGTTTTCACATTAGGTTGTAAGGTTGTGAGGTAAGTAATTAAATAAAAATATAAATTTACAGTACATTACGTAGCGAACGTAATAAAAATAAATATCGTACATGCCCCTTTGCACGTCCGTATATTGTTGATTAAATATTTTACGTAGTCAAAGTTTTAATTACGTTTTAGATCAAATAAAGCTATTATTATTATTATTATTTAACATGTTATTAAAATTAACAAAGCTAATAGTAAATGAGCAACAGGCTGCGGGGCTTTCGGCGCTATGTTATAGTTGGAATTTTTGAAGCTAAAAAGATATATTAAACTGTGAAGTTGGTTAGGAATTATATACATAATTAAATGTTAAAATTAGTTCTTTTTATATAACTGTTTATTTTTACGATGATCTAGTAATGTGTGTTTTTCAATGAATTTGCTAATATCGTCAAAGTCGGTAATGAACAATAGCCTTGGAGGGAATGCCATTGGGAAGTGGAAAGGATGGATTAGATTATTAGACCTTACACAAATTCTTCTGTTAGTTAGGAATGACAGAAGATAGTTATACATTTTTGGCCCAATGCTCCATGTTTTTAGCTCTTCTAGTACAAGATGAATTGTAATCCTGTCAAAAGCTTTCTCAAAGTTGAGTGCAAGAATGGTAAAGTGATTCCGGAAGTATAGGGCGTAAGTGATATAAAAATCAAGGTGCTTTAATATATCTGAGCAGCCTTTACGTGGCCAGAATGCAACTTTTGAGTTGATTAGTTTTTGGAATAAATCGTAGCAATCTTTTCGCAATAATATTTTGCAGGACTTTTAACATACAAGGGATGAGAGATATGGATCGGTAGTCATTAACCGTATTTGTGTTTTTTCTCGTTTTGGGAATAGTAGTAATCGTAGTTAGTTTCCAGCTATGCGGAATGATACCAGAATTTAAAGTATTATTATAGAATGGTAAATGTCTGGAAATGCTAGAGGTAGTAGATTTCTTAGCATAGAATATGATATTCTGTCTCTACTGGGGGATTTGTGTATCAGATGGATTTGGACACTAATAAGTTTAAGGGTAGTGATTGTATTCACAATCAGTTTTACGGAATTCGCAACCTAGATGCTAGTATATTTTTTTTTATGACGAAATTAATATCTAAATTGTCATCTTTTGAAGCGGCCTCCGTGGCGTAGTGGGCAGAGTGCGAGTCTCACACGCCGAAGATCTAGGTTCGATTCCCGATTCAACACTTCAAATTTTTCAAGGCACCACCCAATTCGAGCTTCTGACAACACTCAAAGAGCAATAACTTTCTAAGACAGCTTCTCAAACCTCGCGTCGACAAAAAACTGTCGGTCCTTTCTTCTCGTGAGAGAACAGCAGCGCGCACAAAACGACCGTGTAGACTGTCTCACCATACAATGATTGTTATTATTATTATCATCTTTTGAAGCGTTAGACCAGCTGTGCGAGAAATGGGAATGTTTTTATTATTTTGATAGGGAATTGGTTATTATTACCAGTAAAACATCTGATGCTATGCACAATTTTACTTGAGGATTATATTGGGTTAATTGTTGAAATGAAGTTTAATAAAGGTTTAGCTTTACATTCTTTGCGATGTCTACGGAATTTGGCCTTGAATTTTTTAAATGAAGTAATGTTATCTAGACTTGGCTGTTTTTTAAAGTACCACCATGCTATGACCTTTTGATTTCTAAGGGTATTCAATTCTGGGTTCCCCCAAGGAACACGTTTGGTATGAATCGGCGAGGTTTGAGTTTTTCACGACTGTTCGAATTGCTTTCATAAGTAATGCAAGTTGTTTTTTCCAATATTGGGTGCGTAGTAGTAGTAGAAGTTTACCAAACCAAGCCCAATTAGCCGTGCCAGTCTTAAATTTACAATAAGCTGCCGTTGGAGAGGAGTCTAGACCAATATTGAAAGTAGAAATTATTGGGGAATGATCGTTATTGTAGAGAAAACCCAAGAAGTCTTAAAAAAAAAACGTTCAAGCGAAAAGCATCTATATGTCTAAACGTTTTATGTGTGAAAAAGTGTGTGGGAGAACCGTTGTTGACAACCATGAAGTTATAGTTCGATAAAAAATTTTCTAAAGAAATTCCTCTAGGGTTGGTTTTATGAAGATTAAAATAAGAGTGAATTTTATCGTATTTTGAAAGCTAGAGTTAAGACTTGTAAATTTACAGAGATTTGTTTATTTAAAAAATTGTTTCTTTATTAATACTCCAATGCCCTGTTTGGATGAAACGTTGTAGGGAAAGTTAAGAAAGTAACGAATATATGTTCTATGAGATTTAGGTGTGAATTTAAAAGCACAGTATGTTTCTTATTACGATATAATACAATTTTGTAATTTGTTTAATTTGTAGGTTGTAGGAGAGATTGCAGTTTTCGCACGTTTTGCTTCTGTGTCCTAGGAACTGGCAGTTTCGGAATCGCATAGGATTTAGAATATATTCCTGCACACTTATGCTAGGCTTTTTCCATATTTGTTGGAGGTTAGTACCCAGAAGGACGCTGGGTATTTTCGGTGATTTTTGTGAATTGACATTTGATATTTCAGCCATAATTTCTTCTTCGGGGACGTTGATTAGACAAAGGACATAAACTACGCCCTTGGATGAATTGAGGTTATCATGCAACTTTGCTGTAATCCGATATTGTTTGCGAAATTGTTAATGCGAAATAATTTATCTGCATATTTTTGCGACTTTGCCAGTATGAGAATGTTTCCGTCTCTTAGTTGGAAAAGATTAACATATTCCGTGTTTACCACATCAATAGCTTTTGTAATTAAGAAAACGCTTACAGGTGTAAGCGGCTGACTTACATCTTTTGAAGAGATTATTACAAATCTTGGATTATTTTGATTTGTTCGTGGCCTACTAAGGCAACGAAAATCCTCCAAGTTGGAGCTTTTCTTCCTTTTGGGTCTTGGTTCTCGCGTTGGGGAATAAATAATTAAGACTCTGAGGCAAATAAAGTGCATCAGATGTACCAAATTAACTATTTCGGGTGGAAGTAGAATCTGTTTCGGGTTAGTTAATCTGATTTAAATGAAGTAAGCGAGTTTAATGTATTTTTCTAGAATTAATATAGAATATTTATGAAAAATAGTCAATATTCAACAATCAAGAGCTCATAGAGGTATTACGTTGTTGAGTATCGTGGTTTCCCCAGGAAATCATAAGCTGATCAGATTTTTCAGGTAATGAAAGAATGTGTGGAGTTTAAGGTTTTATTACCTCGGCATCGTCTGCGTAAAGAAATGTATGTATGAATCTAAATAAATACTTACAGCAAATTATATAGTTAAAATGCACGCGATTTAGATATTGCTCTTAAAGATTTAGCTAAAAAAAAGTTAAGCAAAAATTGAATATTTATTTTTAAAACTCGCTCTCATACATGTCATCGTTCCATCAAACCATTTCTGAACTTACGGAAGTTTTTCTATGTCTTTTAACCTTTCTAGTGATTATTTTTCTTTCATTATTATTTGCTGATTTATAGAACTTCAGCAATTCAAAATCTTACATGAAACACTCAAGAATTCAAATGTTAAAATTGGAAATGATTTCGTCGTTTTTTAGCTACGATTATTTTCTTCTTTTGAATAAAGAACAATAATTGGCCTGTTAGGATTGATATTAGTTTATAATCATCTCTGTTAAGTGACACACGTGTATTTGTGGCTTCATTCCGCCAGTATATTAGTTATCACACTCGATAACACACGCGAGCACCTGAGGCGGATGTATCATGAGGAACTTTTGGCTAGACGCATCGCTTGCGATGCATGCTCGGACGTGACCGAACCAAGGTGGGAATGTCAGAACCTTGATCGACCAAGCCGATGTTAGGAGTTAAGGAAACAGAATTGTAACAGTTAGTAAGAATCAATAAAATTATAACGTAGTATAAAAAAGTATTTTACTTTAAACCTGTGGGCACAAGCTGAGCTTGTGCGGATCAATATTTTTTTCAACTTCACCGCGACGAAAACTTTAACTCGCGCCCGAGCAGGGACCCACTAACTTGTGGTGTCATAGTGAATGTGTGAATAAGAAGAAAATAACTAGTTATACAAATTTATAAAAAAAAAAAATAAAAACAAAGATCTTGGTGCAACAGTGTAATGTGCAAATAAAAGAAGAGCAATCAATTTTGTAAACATATATATATACGAATGACTTTGATAAAATTGGAATGTGTTAAGAAAGAAAAGTAATCAACCAAAAATAAGTAAATTTGACCGCCAAAATTAATTTATTAATTAATGAAATATTAAGAACAACATTTATAAGCTAAAAATACGATCTGGGCAATGTTCGCAGCTGAGGGAAGAAACAACTTAATTACATCTGTAACAATAAAGGGACTGATTTCTGGATTACTGCAAGATAGAATAGATATCTTTTTTTTTTTTTGTAATTAGCGCGCACTTAAGGGATCCTTAAATGACTGGAATCAAGTCACAGCACCGGCCGAAGGTATAGAGGAAGAGAGGGAAAGGAGGTCCCGATGCATATTGGTTTTGAATTCCTGTGGATTGTAATGGAGGGAATTGGGCTGGGAAGAGCATTCCATATTCGTGTAATGCGGCTGAAGAACGAGTCTCTAAACTTAACTCTACGTCCCGCACTCCTAGCAAGGCGGGTATTGCGGGTGAATTCTTGAAGGGGAAGAATGCAGCTAGCTAACTCGATAGAGCATTTTTTGTTGAAATAGCCATAAAATAGTGATAGAGACGCGACATTTCGTCGATGTTCGAGCGAGTCGATTGACTTCGCAGCATTATTATCACCAATAAGTTTTATTGCTCGCTGTTGGATTCTATCTAATATTTGCAGGGAGGTCTTAGGAGCACCGGACCAGATAGGAGCGCTGTACTCAAGCTTTGGGCTGATTTACGCCTTTTATATTGTTGGCAGGTCAGAAGGGGTGAAATATTTCTTGCATCGAAACCTAGACATCGCTGCATTTTCGGCTATCTTGAATATGTGATCGTTCCAACTTAGTGTTGAGTTGATACACGTATCGAGGGTGGCAAGTCATTCAATTGCAACAATGCAGGAGCCATTCATAGATAATGGCAGGTTGTTTTGAGAACGCTTTAGTGACAGTAGACAGCACTGAGTTCTGGAAGCATTAAATTCCACTCTATTCTCTTTACCCCCTGCTGTCAAGACCGGAATTTAATTAGCTTAACATACGCTGCCGTTCCAAGTCAATGGCCGAAGAGGAGAGACGAGAGCCGCGGAACGAATATTAAAAGCTGAGGGTGCTATCATCAGCGAAGGAGTGAATTGGATTAGAAGTGACAGACAGGAGATCGTTTATAAAAATGAGGAAGATTGTCGAAGACAAAACGGAGCCCTGAAGAAAACCAGCATTAATATGGTGAATATAAGACTTGAATCCATCCAATACAACTTGTATTGAACGGTTCGAAAGGTAATTTCTAATCCATTGAAGCAGAGATTCATCGACGCCAAAAGCACACATTTTCGACAAGAGAGCCTAATGCCAGACTATGTCAAATGCTTTTGAAATATTAAGTGCAACGATCTTGCTTTCTCCTACATTGTGCAAAGATTGGTTCCATTTTTCAGTGAGATAAGCCATCAAATCAGTGGACCAGTTGCTGCGGAAGCCGTATTGGACAGAGCTCAATCTGGAAGCGTTGAGCTGGCTGCAAAATGTGCAGCTAACAGATTTCTGATGTCCAAAGAGTCCAAAGAGCTGACAGCTGGAATGTCATTGCACATGAGCGTTGGAATTGAAGACTAGGCCTAATTCTTTACGTTTCTTACAAATGACCAAAAGTTGTTGCTGCCCTTGGGACAATGCAGCACTTTTTGCAAACTTTTATCATAGGAGAATTTAACACGTCTTATTAATGCATTGCAATCATTTCGGGCCCCTTTGAATTTCTTCCGGTTTTCCTCAGAAGGGTTGGCTTTGAAAGTCCGGAAGCTTATTTCTCTCAACCTGATAGCCTCTTTGCAGCTCAAGTCGTACCACCCGTTTGTCTTCGGTTTGATACTCTTCACTCTTTGAGGAATGAAGGATTTCATACCTGACAAAATTGTATTTGTAATCATATCAGCTGCGGCATCCACGTCACTATCGAGGAAGCATAGTGACCAGTTAAAATCCCTAAAAAAGTTGTTTAGTCCGCTCCAGTTGGCTTTCTCGTAGAGCCAGACTGCTCTTTTAGGGATTTGCTCTCTACATAATAGGACGAGTACGAAAAATTGGCTGATACGACATAGTAATCTGACGGGCCTAGAGGTGACAGCATGTCAACTGAGTATTTCTCAGGATGAGATATGAGAAATAGCTCCAAGGTGTTGGCGGTATGATCTGCAATGTCAGATATTCTTGTTGGCTTATTTACAAGCTGGGTCAAATTGTTTACCTCAGCAAAGATTTCAACATACCTTCCTTCGGATGTTGTCTGGCCTGAATGTCGAAGCCAAGAAGAATTGTGTACATTGAAATCGCCCGCAATAACGATTTCAGTGGGAGGATACAGGAATACAATTTTTCTGATGGAGTCGGATAGCGCATCAAACTCGTTGAAAGTTGAGTTGCTATCCAGGTTTGGACTTCTACCTGTTATTCACTTAGCGCCAAGAGAGCTGGTTTATAGCGGGAAAGGTGAACGTACACAGCAAAGAGATTTGCTCTTAGCCCACGAACGTTGCTCACATCAACACAGAATTTCCCTCCCACATCAATCACAGACATTAAGTAAACCAACTCCGACTACGCAGCTGGTAAAAAGCAGAATTAAGAAGTGTAAGTCCTTGCTATAGCTTCACAACAAAAATCAATGTAGGTGTTATGCCCTTACATTGATTTAAGTTGATCCACTTACAAAAATTCATACTTCATAATCCGCTATGTCAAATGCTAAGCAAACTCAGTCTGGAAAACACACGGGAGTTGTGACCGAGAATGATTAGCAGCGGCTTGTGAAGGAGGGCAAGGGGAGGGACGGCACTGTGCGTGCTAAACTAGATCACTTCACTGCACTTCACAACACTAATGGGCTTTGATTTTTTTTATAATTTTTTTTTAATGTTCAAGATGTTTCACACGCGAAGAGGTGGAGGCGGATTTTATTATCGGCGCGAGGGATTTTTTTTTCTGTTTTTGACAGAGTGTTTTTTATTTTCATTACGTATTGACGTATGCGTCGGAGGGTGACTCAGTACTCGGCACTTATTGTAGAGTTGAGATAACTTAAGCAAAAATATACGCAATATACACAAAAATTACGATAAAACATGTGCAAAATATACACATACAAAAAGTGGTAAAATATAACTATACATATATATATAAATATATATAAATACTATTAGTAGCTCATTTAGTTTAAAATCTATGCCTAGGGTCGACTTTGAATAAAGGGGCCGTTGTACTGAAAAAGAGTTAAAATTCTATTTGTGGTAAAGATAGATCACACATTAACGACTAAAACGGAACAATACGAGCCTTTAGAGCAGAAAGTGCCTGCCCCGACACTTTAACGATGAGCTCCTAATGGACATCTAGAGAAAAATAAGAGGCTTGTGAGAAACGATTTAAAACAAAAACCATAATTAACTTACGCAATTTTAAGCGGTCTGTGAAAAATTAAAATCTTGGTTTATTTAAAATTACTCTCTCGGTAAAACTATCGACGGTCTTAAAGAAACGGCTACTTAGCTCTCGGGAGCTGTCAATTAAGTGGTAGATCAGTTAAAGGGATTCTAGAGTCGAATATCTCCAACTAAACAATCAAAGTTGGAGGTGGTAAGGAAAGTTGTGGGCGAACAAATAGATGCGTTGACAAATCGAATTCATGCCCTAGAACAAGTCAATACACCACAGTAGAAATTGCTTCACCCGCCACGCTGTGTGTTTCAAGTAATGAACAGGACTTGAAAAATATAGCAAAACTACCAGTTTCTGTTTTTCAAGACAATCCTATTCACTACGCGTCCTGGGTACACAGCGTAAAAACTGTGTTAAAGGATTATGAAATTGTTAGAGATAAGCCGATCAACCGAGCCATTCTACAACATATATTAGGCAAAAGGGAAGGGAGAAGGCCGATTCTGCTGTGGTTTCATACATTACAATTTTTTTTTTCGCAAAATTACACTCATAAGCCTGCATTTTCGAATCCACCTGTAAAATGGAAGTTGACAGTCCTGTTAATACCAGAAATGACAGCAACCAGTATAGACCAAACCCATTCAAGCGAGACACGAGCTTGATCAATTATCCTCGGAAGCAACAGAGGTTATGCCACATAGCGACAGAAGCAGAAGCCCCAAAAGCCGATGAATCTAAAGACCCTGTTAACTCAACCGATGAGGAAGCAGCGGAAAATTGTATGACAGGTGTCTCCTTTCCAGCGTACCATACCTAGAGTATGTTACATGGAAAGGAAATATCCTTAGCTTCCTTGTTTAAGCTGAAACTAATAAAATTTTAACTAAACCCTACCTTGTTCCTTACCCCGAGCCCGTCGAGAAACCCTTTTACGTAAGTAGTCCCGCAGGAAAAATTAAACTATCCGCGAAAACATCTGGTAAATTCATTGAGAACGTTGGCTCCAAATTGAATGTTACGTTTTTTATTGTACCCACCTTATATTCATTTGACGGCATACTTGGCGACGATACGCTAAAGCTATTAAAAGCAGTAATCGCTAGGGAGAAAAACATGCTTACCATTGAATCCGGCAAGCTAATCCCCATGAAAAATCCAATTTTGGGGACAGTAAATCTCGTACTTACCATAGGAAAAGATGCTTCGAGATCCGCTAAATGAAACTATGAATTTTATGCAAAAAATATGATGATCATTTCGTACCAATCGGGTACGAATAATTTAAAACTAACGTGAAGGCTCGGATTCGCACTAATACTGACGAGCCAATTTATGCAAAGAGTCATCAATATCCAGCCTGCATGAGGGAGGAGGTAGATCGACAAATAAAGGAACTCCTTTCTGGAAATATTATCCAATCATCAAATAGTCTATATAAATCGCCCATATGGGCTGTAACCATTCCAGATATTTATATATGATATAAATAGTACAAAGATGTTCCCAAGACTGCTTTCTCCACTATGAATGGAAAATTCGAATTCCTGAGACTTCCCTATGGTCTTAAAAAAGAGTTTCAGAGAATGATAGATGATGTTCTTAAGGAGTTGATAGGTGAAATATGTTACGTCTACAAGGTATACCCGTATGAAGTGAGCGTCAAGATACAAATGTCTCGATTGGGAACATTTGTTGTGAACGAGCCCTTATTTTTTTTTGCTATGACATCTGTGAAAAGTATTTAGTATACATCAAGTCATTGAACAGACAACATCATATTTTTTTAATCGTGTTAAAATTGTCGAATTTTGTACCAGAAAGCGATGATTTGCGGAAAGCATTAATTTTTTGTTTTCATTTGAAGAAAAGTGCTGCAGAGTCGCATCAAATGCGTGTCGAGGTATATGGTGATCATGCTCTATCAGAAACAACCTGCAAAAGATGCTTTCAACGGTTCAGTAATAATGATTTTGTTGTGAGAAATGAAGAATGTGGAACACCACCAAAAAAGTTTGAAGACGCCGAATTGCAAACGATATTGGATTAAGATGACACTTTGAGTCAAAGGCAAATGGCAGCAATGTTAAATGTTGCACAACAAAGAATTTCTAACCGTTTAAAAGCTATGGGAAAGATCCAAAAGTGTGGAAAACGGGTGCCACATGAACTGAATGAGAGACAGATGGAAAACCGGAAAAACACTTGTGAAATTTTGCTTCAAAGATACGAAAGAAAATCGGTTTTACATCGGATTGTTACTGCCGATGAAAAACGGATTTATTTTAAAAATCCTAAACGGAAAAAATCATGGGTTAATCTGGGACAACCATCAACATCGACTGCAAAACCGGATCGATTCGGCAAGAAGACAATGCTGTGTGTTTGGTGAGACCAGAAAGGTGTGCTGTATCACGATTTCCTAAAACCTGGTGAAACCGTTAATACTGATCGCTACCGACAACAAATGATCAATTTGAACCATGCATTGATCGAGAAACGACCAGAATGGGACCGAAGACACGGCAGGGTAATTTTGCTCCATGACAATGCACCTGCACACAAAGCAAAAAACGACGAACAATTTTATTGGCGTGGTATTCACAAATTGCCAGAAAGGTGGTCAAAATGTGTAGAAAACAATGGCGAATACTTTGAATAAAATATTTTTACTTTCCCATTAATAATTAGTGTTTTATTAAAAAAAAAATGCATACCGGTATACCTAGTATATTGTCGACATCATTGTTTTCAGCAAATCGGAGGAAGAACATCTGGAACATATTGAAACATTTTTTCTTAAACTCAGTGAAGCAGGTTTAAAGGCTCCATGGCTTCATGGCTACAACTGTTGAATTCTTACGTTATCTCGTTACACTTACCGGTATTCTTCCAGAACCAAACAAAATACGAGCGAAGAGTACAATTACGAGTTAATTTATACTCCTGGTAAATCAAACTATGCGGATTATGCGTTTTCACGACTAAGAACTGAAGTGAACCATCTATCTTACGAGGATACAGATACGGCCAGCGAAGGACAAAGTTCGACCACACGTAGATCAAACACGGGTACAGCTGAAGAAGAATACTGTAAAGAAACTGACAGTGACACTGACTCATGTTTCTTGCATAGCGCTAATCAAGAAAATTCTCACACCACACGTAGAAGCACCTATTAACGTGTTTGAAAATCAGCTAATTTTTAAAATAGGCCTTGATTTGAAAGCACATGAAGAACCACACCCCGGTTATCATCGATATTACGTTTCAATGAGAGCAATACCTGAAGACAACGTGCTTGAACCACTGCGGGAATATCTTCATCCCAATTTCGTCAATGGTATTAAAATTTCAGAAGCTTATCCTGGTCTTTTACAGAGTTTACTTAAATACCTTTTCAAAATACAAGATAAGTGTCACGCAGCGAGTCATCGAGAACATGCTAACGAAGAACGCAAATTTATTATTATTATAGAACGAGAACATAGAAGAGCTCATCGTGGCCCCAGAGAAAATAAAGAGCAGATACTGGAATCGTTCTATTTCTCTCAGATGATGGCTACGTGTGAAATCTGCAATGACAACAAGATCGTCACCGTAATTACAGTCAACCCCTTGTCCAAGATACCCATGTGGAATTCTTAATTGATACTATGGAGATCCAAAATCAAAAATGTCCAACAGTAATAAACAAGTTTTTAAAATTCGCAAAATTCTTTCATATTAAATAAAAATCGACAATATATATCAGATCTAAACTTATAACTGTGGCTGCTGTTGTTTTTGCTGCAGTGTTTGCTGTACTACCCAAAGTGCTATGGGTGCTATGGGTAATAAATAAATGTACATGAAGCACTATTTCACTAATATTGAAAGTTTTCCAGCTTACATAGTTTTCACAGTAGGTTGTAAGGTTGTGAGGTAAGTAATTAAATAAAAATATAAATTTGCAAAACAAAATAATATGATGCTTCATAGTACATTACGTTCGCTAAATATATAAATATCGTACATGCCCTTATATTGTTGATTAAATATATTAGTATTATTATTTAACATGTAATTAAAATTAACAAAGCTAATAGTAAATGAGCAACAGGCTGCGGGGCTTTCGGCGCTATGTTATAGTTGGAATTTTTGAAGTTAAACTGTGAAGTTGGTTAGGAATTATATACATAATTAAATGTTAAAATTAGTTCTTTTTATATAATTGTTTATTTTTACGATGATCTAGTAATGTGTGTTTTTCAATCAATTTGCTAATATCGTCAATGTCGGTAATGAACAATAGCCTTGGAGGGGATGCCATTGAGAAGTGGAAAGGATGGATTACATTATTAGACTTTACACAAATTCTTCTGTTAGTTAGGAATGACAGAACATAGTTATACATTTTGGGCCCAATGCTCCATGTTTTTATCTCTTCTAGTTCAAGATGGATTGTAATCCTGTCAAAAGCTTTCTCAAAGTCAAGTGCAAGAATAGTAAAGTGATTCCGGAAGTATAGGGCGTAAGTGATATAAAAATCAAGGTGCATTAATATATCTGAGCAGCCTTTACCTGGCCAGAATGCAACTTGTTTTGAGCTGATTAGTTTTTGGAATAAACCATAGCAATCTTTTCGCAATAATATTTTGCAGGACTTTTAACATACGAGGGATGAGAGATATGGATCGGTAGTCATGAACCGTATTTGTATTTTTTCTCGTTTTGGGAATAGTGGTAATCGTAGTTAGTTTCCAGCTATGCGGAATGATACCAGAATTTAAAGTATTATTATAGAATGGTAAATGTCTGGCGAGTACTAGAGGTAGTAAATTTCTTAGCATGGAATATTGTGTTCTGTCTCTACTGGGGCCTTTGTCTTTCAGATGGGTTTGGACACTAATGAGTTTAAGGGTAGTGATTGTATTCACAATCAGTTTTACGAAATTCGCAACCTGAAAGTTGAAACTAGATGCTAGTATATATTCTTTTTTCATGACGCAATTAATATCTAAGTTGTCATCTTTTGAAGCGGCCACCGTGGCATAGTGGGCAGAGTGCGACTCTCACACGCCGAAGATCTAGGTTCGATTCCCGATTCAACACTTCAAATTTTTCAAGGCACCACCCATTTCGAGATTCTGACAACACTCAAAGAGCAATAACTTTCTTCTCAAACCTCGCGTCAACAAAAAACTGTCGGTCCTTTCTTCTCGTGAGAGAACAGCAGCGCGCACAAAACGAATATGGTAGTTGATGAGCAAGCTAGTCCCTGATCCCTGTAGACTGTCTCGCCATACAATGATTGTTATTATTATTATCATCTTTTGAAGCGTTACACCAGCTGTGCGAGAAATTGGAATATTTTCATTATTTTGATAGGGAGTTGGTTATTATTACCAGTAAAACATCTGATGCTATGCCAAATTTTACTTGAGGATGATATTGGGTTAATTGTTGAAATGAAGTTTAATAAAGGTTTAGCCTTACATTCTTTGCGATGTCTACGGAATTGTTGTTGAATGAAGTTTAATAAAGGTTTAGCTTTACATTCTTTGCGATGTCTACGGAATTTGGCCTTGAATTTTTTAAATGAAATAATGTTATCTAGACTTGGGAGTTTTTTAAAGTACCTCCATGCTATGACCTTTTGATTTTTAACTGTATTCAATTCTGGGTTCCGCCAAGGAACACGTTTGGTAGGAATCGGCGAGGTTTGAGTTTTTCCCGACTGTTCGAATTGCTTTCCAATTGCTTTTCCAATATTGGGTGCGTAGTAGTAGTAGTAGTTTACCAAACCAAGCCCAATTAGCCGTGTCAGTTTTAAATTTACAATAAGCTGCCGTTGGAGAGGAGGCAATATTGAAATTAGAAATTATTGGGGAATGATCGTTATTGTAGAGAAAACCCAAGAAGTCTTAAAAAAAACGTTCAAGTGAAAAGCATCTATATGTCTAAACGTTTTATGTGTAAAAAAGTGTGTGGGAGAACCGTTGTTGACAACCATAAAGCTATAGTTCGATAGGAATTTTTCTAAAGGAATTCCTCTAGAGTTGGTTTTATGAAGATTAAAATAAGAGTGAATTTTATTGTATTTCGAAAGCTAGAGCTAAGACTTTTAAATTTACAGAGATTTGTTTATGTGAAATATTGTTATTTTATTAATACTCCAATGCCCTGTTTGGATGAAACGTTGTAGGGAGATCTAGGAGACTTAGGTATGAAATTGAAAGCACAGTATGTTTCTTGTTACGATATAATACAATTTTGTAATTTGTTTAATTAGAAGGTTTTGTTTAGAGAGATTGCAGTTTTCACACGTTTTGCTTCTGTGTCCTAGGAACTGGCAGTTTCGGCATTGCATAGGATTTAGAATATATTCCTGCACACTTATATCAGGCTTTTTCCATATTTGTTGGAGGTTAGTACCCAGAAGGACGCTGGGTATTTTCGGTGGTTTTTGTGAATTGAGATTTGATATTTCAGCAATAATTTCTTCTTCGGGGACGTTGATTAGACAAAGGACATAAACTACTCCCTTGGATGAATTGAGGTTATCATGCTGTAATCCGATATTGTTTGCGAAATTATTAATGCGAAATAATTTATCTGCATATTTTTGCGACTTTTACAGTATGAGAATGTTCCCGTCTCTTAGTTGGGAAACACTAACATATTCCGTGTTTACCACATCAATAGCTTTTGTAATTAAGAAAACGCTTACAGGTGTAAGCGGCTGACTTACATCACTTGAAGAGATTATTACAAATCTTGGATTATTTTGATTTGTTGGACTTAGTAGGCAACGAAAATCCTCCAAGTTGGAGTTTTTTCTTTCTTTTGGGTCTTGGTTCTCGCGTTGGGGAATAAATAAATAGGGCTCTGAGGCAAATAAAGTGCATCAGATGTACCAAAGTAACTATTTCGGGTGGAAGTAGAATCTGTTTCGGGTTAGTTAATCTGATTTAAATGTAGTAAGCGAGTTTAATGTATTTTTCTAGAATTAAAATAGAATATTTAAGAAAAATATTCAATATTCAACAATCAAGAGCTCATAGAAGTATTACGTTGTTGAGTATCGTGGTTTCCCCAGGAAATCATAAACTGATCAGATTTTTCAGGTAATGAAAGAATGTGTGGAGTTTAAGATTTCAATTTATCACATCGACATCGTCTGCGTAAAAAAATGTATGTCTCAAGCTAAATAAATACTTACAGCAAATTATATAGTTAAAATGCACGCGATTTAGATATTGCTCTTAAAGATTTAGCTAAAAAAAAGTTAAACAAAAATTGAATATTTATTTTTAAAACTCGCTCTCATACATGTCATCTTTGTTGTTCATTTTTTTATTAATGCCTCTTTAATAATATCAACATACTACGTTGCGTTCTATGGTCAAAATGTAATTTTCAAGTTATTTTTGCTGATATATAGTCTCATTAGAGTTCCCCACCACGCTTCATGATTTTCTTGAAAGCCAGGGCGCAAAGTCTCCATGCACGATGTTACTTTTGAAGATCCATCAAACCATTTCTGAACTTACTGAAGTTTTTCTATGTCTTTTAACCTTTCTAGTGATTATTTTTCTTTCATTATTATTCGCTGATTTATAGAACTTCAGCAATTCAAAATCGTACATGAAACACTCAAGAATTCAAATGTTAAAATTGGGAATGATTTCGTCGTTTTTTAGCTATGATTATTTTCCTCTTTTGAAAAAAGAACAATAATTGGCCTGTTAGGATTGATATCAGTTTATAAGCATCTCTGTGAAGTCATTCCGCAAGTATATTAGTTATCACACTCGATAACACACGCGCGCACCTGCGGCGGATGTATCATGAGGATCCTCAACTTTTGGCTAGACGCATCGCTTGCGATGCATGCTCGGACGTGACCGAGCCAGGGAACCTTGATCGACCAAGGCGATGTTAGGAGTTAAGGAAACAGAATTGTAACAGTTAGTAAGAATCCAGCAGGCAGAACGATACGTGTAGATTAATAAAATTATAACGTAGTATAAAAAAGTATTTTACTTTGAACCTGTGGGCACAAGCTGAGCTTGTGCGTATCAATATGTTTTTCAACTTCACCGCGACGAAAACTTTAACTCGCGCACGAGCAGGGACCCACTAACTAGAGGTGTCATAGTGAATGTGTGAATAAGAAGAAAATAACTATTTATACAAATTTATAAAAAAAAAGAAATAAAAACAAAGATCTTGGTGCAACAGTGTAATGTGCAAATAAAAGAAGAGCAATAAATTTTGTAAACATATATATATACGAATGACTTTGATAAAATTGGAATGTGTTAAGAAAGAAAAGTAATCAACCAAAAATAAGTAAATTTGACCACCAAAACGCTAAAAAGCTGAAAAGTGATTAATGAAATATTAAGAACAACATTTATGAGCTAAAAATACGATCTGTGCAATGTTTGCAGCTGAGGGAAGAAACAACTTAATTACATCTGTAACAATAAAGGAACTGATTTCTGGATTACTGCAAGATAGAATAGATATCTTATTTTTTTTATAATAAGCGCGCACTTAAGGCACCCGTAAATGACTGGAATCAAGTCACAGCACCGGCCGAAGGTATAGAGGAAGAGAGGGAAAGGAGGTCCCGATGCATATTGGTTTTAAATTCCTGTGGGTTGTAATGGAGGGAATTGGGCTGGGAAGAGCATTCCATATTCGTGTAATGCGGCTGAAGAACGAGTCTCTAAACTTAACTCTACGTCCGAAGGTGGGCTCAAGGGTGAACGGATGAGCATTCCTAGCAAGGCGGGTATTGCGGGTGAATTCTTGAAGGGGGAGAATGCAGCTGGCTAACTCGATAGAGCATTTTTTGTTGAAATAGCGATAAAATAGTGATAGAGACGCGACATTTCGTCGATGTTCAAGCGAGTGGATTGACTTCGCAGCATTATTATCACCAATAAGTTTTATCGCTCGCTGTTCGATTCTATCTAATAGGTGCAGGGAGGTCTTAGGAGCACCGGACCAGATAGGAGCGCTGTACTAAGCTTTGGGCTGATTTACGCCTTATATATTGTTGGCAGGTCAGAAGGGGTGAAATATTTCTTGCATCGAAATCGCTGCATTTTTGGCGATCTCGAATATGTGATCGTTCCAACTTAGTGTTGAGTTGATACACGTACCGAGGGTGGAAAGTCGTTCAATTTCAACAATGCAGGAGACATTCATAGATAATGGCAGGTTGTTTTGAGAACGCTTGAGTGACAGTAGACAGCACTGAGTTCTGGAAGCATTAAGTTCCACTCTATTCTCTTTACCCCCTGCTGTCAAGTTCGGAATTTAATGAGCTTAACATACGCTGCCGTTCCAAGTCAATGGCCGAAGAGGAGAGACGAGAGCCGCGGAACGAATATTAAAAGCTGAGGGTGCTACCATCAGCGAAGGAGTGAATTGGATTAGAAGTGACAGACAGGAGATCGTTTATAAAAATGAGGAAGATTGTCGAAGACAAAACGAAGCCCTGATGAAAACCAACACTAATATGGTGAATATAAGACTTGAATCCATCCAATACAACTTGTATTGAACGGTTCGAAAGGTAATTTCTAATCCATTGAAGCAGAGATTCATCGACGCCAAAAGCACACATTTTCGACAAGAGAGCCTAATGCCAGACTCTGTTAAATGCTTTTGAAATATTAAGTGCAACGATCTTGCTTTCTCCTACATTGTGCAAAGATTGGTTCCATTTTTCGGTGAGATAAGCCATCAAATCAGTGGACCTGTTACTGCGGAAGCCGTATTGGACAGAGCTCAGTCTGGAAGCGTTGAGCTGGCTGCAAAATGTGCAGCTAACAGATTTCTGATGTCCAAAGAGTCCAAAGAGCTGACAGCTGGAATGTCATTGCACATGAGCGTTGGAATTGAAGACTAGGCCTAATTCTTTACGTTTTTTACAAATGATCAAAAGTTTTTGCTGCCCTTGGGAAAATGCAGCACTTTTTGTCTCAACTTTTGATGATAGGAGAATTTAACACGTCTTATTAATGCATTGCAATCATTACGGGCACTTTTGAATTTCTTCCGGTTTTCCTCAGAAGGGTTGGCTTTGAAAGTCCGGAAGCTTATTTCTCTCAACCTGATAGCCTCTTTGCAGCTCAAGTCGTACCACCCGTTTGTCTTCGGTTTGATACTCTTCACTCTGTGAGGAATGAAGGATTTCATACCTGACAAAATTGTATTTGTAATCATATCAGCTGCGGCATCCACGTCACTATCGAGGAAGCATAGTGACCAGTCAAAATCCCTAAAAAGGTTGTTTAGTCCGCTCCAGTTGGCTTTCTCGTAGAGCCAGACTGCTCTTTTAGGGATTTGCTCTCTAACTGAATAGGACGAGTACGAAAAATTGGTTGATACGACATAGTGATCTGACGAGCCTAGAGGTGACAGCATATCAACTGAGTATTTCTCAGGATGAGATGTGAGAAATAGCTCCAAGGTGTTGGCGGTATGATCTGCAATGTCAGGCATTCGTGTTGGCTCATTTACAAGCTGGGTCAAATTGTTTACCTCAGCAAAGATTTCAACATACCTTCCTTCGGATGTTGTCTGGCCTGAATGTCGAAGCCAAGAAGAATTGTGTACATTGAAATCGCCCGCAATAACGATTTCAGTGCGAGGATACAGGAATACAATTTTTCTGATGGAGTCGGATAGCGCATCAAACTCATTGAAAGTTGAGTTGACATTAAATAAACCAACTCCGACTACGCAGCTGGTAAAAAGCAGAATTAAGAAGTGTAAGTCCTTGCTATAGCTTCACAACAAAAATCAATGTAGGTGTTATGCCCTTACATTGATTAGAGTTGATCCACTTACAAAAATTCATACTTCATAATCCGCTACGTCAAATGCTAAGCAAACTCAGTTATAGCCCCAGCCCGTCTGGAAAACACACGGGAGTTGTGACCGAGAATGATTAGCAGCGGCTTGTGAAGGAGGGCAAGGGGAGGGACGGCACTGTGCGTGCTAAACCAAATCACTTCACTGCACTTCACATCACTAATGGACTTTTATTTTTATTATAATTTTTTTTTTTTGTATTATATTTTTATTTTTAATGCCCAAGATGTTGCACATGTGATGAGGTGGAGGCGGTTTTTATTATCGGCGCGAGGAATTTTTTTCTGTTTTTGACAGAGTGTTTTTTATTTTCATTGTGGTGCATGCGGCGGCGGAACGTATGCATGCGTGGGTGAGGGTGACTTAGCACTCGGCTCTTATTGTAGAATTGAGATAACTTAAGCAAAAATATACGCAAAATACACAAAAATTACGATAAAACATGTGTAAAATATACGCATACAAAAAGTAGTAAAATATATCTATACATATATATATAAACATATATAAATACTATTAATAGCTCATTTAGTTTAAAATCTATGCCTAGGGTCGACTTTGAAGAAACGGGCCGTTGTACTGAAAAAAGGCTTAAACTCTATTTGTGGTAAAGATAGATCACACATTAACGACTAAAACGGAACAATACGAGCCTTTCGAGCAGACAGTGCCTGCCCCGACATTTTAACTATTAGCTCCTAATGGGCATCTATAGAAAAATAAGAGGCTTGTGAGAAACGATTTAAAACAAAAAACCATAATTAACTTACGCAATTCTAAGCGGTCTGTGAAATATTAAAATCTTGGCTTATTTAAAATTTCTCTCTCGGTAAAACTATGGACGGTCTTAAAGAAACGGCTACTTAGCTCTCGGGAGCTGTCAATTAAGATCAGTGAAAGGGATTCGAGAGTCGAATATCTCCAACTAAACAATCAAATTTGGAGGTGGTAAGGAAAGTTGTGGGCGAACAAATAGGTGCGTTAACAAATCGAATTCTTGCCCTAGAACAATTCAATACACCACAGTAGAAATTACTTCACCCGCCACGCTGTGTGTTCCAAGTAATGAACAGGACTTGAAAGATATATCAAAACTACCAGTTTCTGTTAAAGAATTGAAGGTTTTCCAAGACAATCCTATTCACTACGCATCCTGGGTACATAGCGTAAAAACTGTGTTAAAGGATTATGAAATTGTTAGAGATAAGCCGATCTACCGACCCATTCTACAACATATATTAGGCAAAAGGGAAGGCCGATTCTGCTGTGGTTTCATACATTACAATTTTTTTTTTTCCATAAAATTACACTCATAAGCCAGCATTTTCGAATCCACCTGTAAAATGGAAGTTGACAGTTCTGTTAATACCAGAAATATCAGCAACCAGTATAGACCGAACGCATTCAAGCGAGACACGAGCTCGATCAATTATCCTCGGAAGCAACAAAGGTTATGCCACATAACGACAGAAGCAGAAGCCCCAAAAGCCGCTAAATCTAAAGACCCTGTTAACTCAACCGATGAGGAAGCAGCGGAAAATTGTATGACAGGTGTCTCCTTTCCAGCGTACCATACCTAGAGTATGTTACATGGAAAGGAAATATCCTTAGCTTCCATGTTTAAACTGGAACTAATAAAATTTTAACTAAACCTAACCTTGTTCCTAACCCCGACCCCGTCGAGAAACCCTTTTACGTAAGTAGTCCCGCAGGAAAAATTAAACTATCCGCGAAAACATCTGGTAAATTCATTGAGAACGTTGGCTCCAAATTGAATGTTACGTTTTTTATTGTACCCACCTTATATTCATTTGACGGCATTAATAAGGTTGGTTCCAAATTGAATGTTACGTTTTTTATTCTACCCACCTTATATTCATTTGACAGCATACTTGGCGACGATACGCTAAAGCTATTAAAAGCAGTAATCGCTAGGGAGAAAAACGTGCTTACCATTGAATCCGGAAGGCTAATCCCCATGAAAAATCCAATTTTGGGGACAGTAAATCTCGTACTTACCATAGGAAAAGACGCTTCAAGATCCGCTAAATGAAACTAAGAATTTTATGCAAAAAATATGATGATCATTTCGTACCAATCGGGTCCGAAAAATTTAAAACTAACGTGAAGGCTCGGATTCGCACTAATACTGACGAGCCAATTTATGCAAAGAGTCATCAATATCCAGCCTGCATGAGGGAGGAGGTAGATCGACAAATAAAGGAACTCCTTTCTGGAAATATTATCCAATCATCAAATAGTCTATATAATTTGCCCATATGGGCTGTAACCATTCCAGATATATATATATATGATATTAATAGTACTAGTCTTGGAGAAGCGAAATATTTTACAACGATTGACCTAACGTCAGGATTCCATCAAATCACGATGGATGACAAAGATGTTCCCAAGACTGCTTTCTCCACTATAAATGGAAAATTCGAATTCCTGAGACTTCCCTTTGGTCTTAAAAGAGAGTTTCAGAGAATGATAGATGATGTTCTTAAGGAGTTGATAGGTGAAATATGTTACGTCTACCAGGTATACCCGTATGAAGTGAGCGTCAAGATACAAATGTCTCGATTGGGAACATTTGTTGTGAACGAGCCCTTATTTTTTTTTGCTATGACATCTGTGAAAAGTATTTAGTATACATCAAGTCATTGAACAGATAACATAATATTTTTTTAATCGTGTTAAAATCGTCGAATTTTGTACCAGAAAGTGATGATTTGCGGAAAGCATTAATTTTTTGTTTTCATTTGAACAAAAGCGCTGCAGAGTCGCATCAAATGCTTGTCGAGGCATATGGTAATCATGCTCTATCAGAAGCAACATGCAAAAGATGCTTTCAACGGTTCAGAAATAATGATTTTGATGTGAGAAATGAAGAACGTGGAAGACCACCAAAAAAGTTTGAAGACGCCGAATTGCAAACGATATTGGATGGAAATGGCACTTTGAGTCAAAGGCAAATGGCAGCAATGTTAAATGTTGCACAACAAAGAATTTCTTACCGTTTAAAAGCTATGGGAAAGATCCAAAAGTGTGGAAAATGGGTGCCACATGAACTGAATGAGAGACAGATGGAAAACCGAGAAAACACTTGTGAAATTTTGCTTCAAAGACACGAAAGAAAATCGGTTTTACATCAGATTGTTACTGGCGATGAAAAATGGATTTATTTTAAGAATCCTAAACGGAAAAAATCATGGGTTAATCTGGGACAACCATCGACATCGACTGCAAAACCAGATCGATTCGGCAAGAATACAATGCTGTGTGTTTGGTGGGACCAGAAAGGTGTGCTGTACTACGATTTCCTAAAACCTGGTGAAACCGTTAATACTGACCGCTACCGACAACAAATGATCAATTTGAACCATGCATTGATCGAGAACGACCAGAATGACTCCATGACAATGCACCTGCACACACAGCAAAAAAAGACGAACAATTTTATTGGCGTGGTATTCACAAATTGCCAGAAAGTTGGTCAAAATGTGTAGAAAACAATGGTCAATACTTTGAATAAAATGCTTTTACTTTCCCATTAATAATTAGTGTTTTATTTAAAAAAAAAATGCATACCTATATACCTAGTATATTGTCGACATCATTGTTTTCAGCAAATCGGAGGAAGTTCATCTGTAACACACTGAAACAGTTTTCCTTAATCTCAGTGAAGCAGGTTTAAAGGGTTCATGGCTTCATGACTACAACTGTTGAATTCTTAGGTTATCTCGTTACACTTACCGGTATTCTTCCAAAACCAAACAAAATACGAGCGAAGAGTATAACTACGAGTTAATTTATACTCCTTGTAAATCAAACTATGAGGTTGATGCGCTTTCACGACTAAAAACTGAAGTGAATATCTGAACATAGATATCTTACGAGGATACAGATACGGCCAGCGAACGACAAAGTTCGGCCACACGTAGATCAAACACGGGTACGGCTGAAGAAGGATACTGTAAAGCAACTGACAGTGACACTTACTCATGTTTCTTGCATAGAGCTAATCAAGAAAATTCTCATACCACACGTAGAAGGACCTATTAACGTGTTTGAAAATCAGCTAATTTTTTAAAATAGGCTTTGATTTGAATGCGCATGAAGAACCACACCCCGGTTATCATCGACATTACGTTTCAATGAGAGCAATACCTGAAGACAACGTGCTTGAACCACTGCGGGAATATTTTCATCCCAATTTTGTCAATGGTATTAAAATTTCAGAAGCTTATCCTGGTCTTTTACAGAGAGTTTACTTAAATACCTTTTCAAAATACAAGATGAGTGTCACGCAGCGAGTCATCGAGAACAGGCTAACGAAGAACGCAAATTTATTATTATTATAGAACGAGAAAATAGAATACTGGAATCGTTCTATTTCTCTCAGATGATGGCTACGTGTGAAATCTGCAATGCCAACAAGATCGTCACCGGAATTACAGTCAACCCCTTGTCCAAGATACCCATGTGGAATTCTTAATTGATACTATGGAGATCCAAAATCAAAAATTTCCAACAGTAATAAACAAGTTTTTAAAATTCGCAAAATTTTTTCATATTAAACAAAAATCGCCAATATATATAAGATCTAAACTAATAACTGTGGCTGCTGTTGTTTTTGCTGCAGTGTTTGCTGTACTACCCAAAGTGCTATGGGTGCTATGGGGAATAAATAAATGTACATGAAGCACTATTTCACTAATATTGAAAGTTTTCCAGCTTACATAGTTTTCACAGTAGGTTGTAAGGTTGTGAGGTAAGTAATTAAATGAAAATATAAATTTGCAAAACAAAATAATAAGATGCTTCATAGAACATTACGTTCGTTAAATATATAAATATCGTACATGCCCGCATATTGTTGATTAAATATATTATTATTATTATTATTATTACTTAACATGTAATTAAAATTAACAAAGCTAATAGTAAATGAGCAACAGGCTGCGGGGCTTTCGGCGCTATGTTATAGTTGGAATTTTGAAAGTTAAAAATATATTATATTAAACTGTGAAGTTGGTTAGGAGTTATATACATAATTAAATGTTAAAATTAGTTCTTTTTATATAATTGTTTATTTTTACGATGATCTAGTAATGTGTGTTTTTCAAGGAATTTCCTAATATCGTCAAAGTCGGTAATGAACAATAGCCTTGGAGGGAATGCCATTGAGATGTGGAAAGGATGGATTACATTATTAGACTTTACACAAATTCTTCTGTTAGTTAGGAATGACAGAACATAGTTATACATTTTGGGCCCAATGCTCCATGTTTTTATCTCTTCCAGTACAAGATGGATTGTAATCCTGTCAAAAGTTTTCTCAAAGTCAAGTGCAAGAATAGTAAAGTGATTCCGGAAGTATAGGGCGTAAGTGAAAAAAAAATCAAGGTGCATTAATATATCTGCGCAGCCTTTACCTGGCCAGAATGCAACTTGTTTTGAGCTGATTAGTTTTTGGAATAAACCATAGCAATCTTTTCGCAATATTTTGCAGGACTTTTAACATACAAGGGATGAGAGATATGGATCGGTAGTCATGAACCGTATTTGTGTTTTTTCTCGTTTTGGGAATAGTAATAATCGTAGTTAATTTCCAGCTATGCGGAATGATACCAGAATTTAAAGTATTATTATAGAATGGTAAATGTCTAGAAGAGTAGAGGTAGTAGATTTCTAAGCATGGAATATTATGTTCTGTCTCTACTGGGAGCTTTGTCTTTCAGATGGGTTTGGACACTAATAAGTTTAAGGGTAGTGATTGTATTCACAATCAGTTTTACGAAATTCGCAACCTGTAAGTTGAAACTAGATGCTAGTATATTTCTTTTTTCATGACGCAATTAATATCTTAGTTGTCATCTTTTGAAGCGGCCACCGTGGCGTAGTGGGCAGAGTGCGACTCTCACACGCCGAAGATCTAGGTTCGATTCCCGATTCAACACTTCAAATTTTTCAAGGCATCACCCATTTCGAGATTCTGACAACACTCAAAGAGCAATAACTTTCTTCTCAAACCCCGCGTCAACAAAAAAAACTGTCGGTCATTTCTTCTCGTGAGAGAACAGCAGCGCGCACAAAACGAATATGGTAGTTGATGAGCAAGCTAGTCCCTGATCCCCCTGTAGACTGTCTCGCCATACAATGATTGTTATTATTATTATCATCTTTTGAAGCGTTAGACCAGCTGTGCGAGAAATTGGAATGTTTTCATTATTTTGATAGGGAGTTGGTTATTATTACCCGTAAAACATCTGATGCTATGCCAAATTTTACTTGAGGATGATATTGGGTTAATTGTTGAAATAAAGTTTAATAAAGGTTTAGCTTTACATTCTTTGCGATATTTACGGAATTTGGCCTTGAATTTTTTAAATGAAATAATGTTATCTAGACTTGGGTGTTTTTTCAAGTACCTCCATGCTAAGACCTTTTGATTTCTAAGGGTATTCAATTCTGGGTTCCGCCAAGGAACACGTTTGGTAGGAATCGGCGAGGTTTGAGTTTTTCACGACTGTTCGAATTGCTTCCCAATTGCTTTTCCAATATTGGGTGCATAGTAGTAGTAGTAGTTTACCAAACCAAGCCCAATTAGCCGTGTCAGTTTTAAATTTACAATAAGCTGCCGTTGGAGAGGAGGCAATATTGAAATTAGAAATTATTGGGGAATGATCGTTATTGTAGAGAAAACCCAAGAAGTCTTAAAAAAAACGTTCAAGTGAAAAGCATCTATATGTCTAAACGTTTTATGTGTAAAAAAGTGTGTGGGAGAACCGTTGTTGACAACCATAAAGCTATAGTTCGATAGGAATTTTTCTAAAGGAATTCCTCTAGAGTTGGTTTTATGAAGATTAAAATAAGAGTGAATTTTATTGTATTTCGAAAGCTAGAGCTAAGACTTTTAAATTTACAGAGATTTGTTTATGTGAAATATTGTTATTTTATTAATACTCCAATGCCCTGTTTGGATGAAACGTTGTAGGGAGATCTAGGAGACTTAGGTATGAAATTGAAAGCACAGTATGTTTCTTGTTACGATATAATACAATTTTGTAATTTGTTTAATTAGAAGGTTTTGTTTAGAGAGATTGCAGTTTTCACACGTTTTGCTTCTGTGTCCTAGGAACTGGCAGTTTCGGCATTGCATAGGATTTAGAATATATTCCTGCACACTTATATCAGGCTTTTTCCATATTTGTTGGAGGTTAGTACCCAGAAGGACGCTGGGTATTTTCGGTGGTTTTTGTGAATTGAGATTTGATATTTCAGCAATAATTTCTTCTTCGGCGACGTTGATTAGACAAAGGACATAAACTACGCCCTTGGATGAATTGAGGTTATCATGCTGTAATCCGATATTGTTTGCGAAATTATTAATGCGAAATAATTTATCTGCATATTTTTGCGACTTTTACAGTATGAGAATGTTCCCGTCTCTTAGTTGGGAAACACTAACATATTCCGTGTTTACCACATCAATAGCTTTTGTAATTAAGAAAACGCTTACAGGTGTAAGCGGCTGACTTACATCACTTGAAGAGATTATTACAAATCTTGAATTATTTTGATTTGTTGGACTTAGTAGGCAACGAAAATCCTCCAAGTTGGAGTTTTTTCTTTCTTTTGGGTCTTGGTTCTCGCGTTGAGGCAAATAAAATGCATCAGATGTACCAAAGTAACTATTTCGGGTGGAAGTAGAATCTGTTTCGGGTTAGTTAATCTGATTTAAATGAATTAAGCGAGTTTTATGTATATTTCTGAATATGAATGAATATGAATGAAATAAAATATAATATTTAAGAAAAATATTCAAAATTCAACAATCAAGAGCTCATAGAGGTATTACGTTGTTGAGTATCGTGGTTTCCCCAGGAAATCATAAACTGATCAGATTTTTCAGGTAATGAAAGAATGTGTGGAGTTTAAGATTTCAATTTATCACCTCGGCATCGTCTGCGTAAAGAAATGTATGTCTCAATCTAAATAAATACTTACAGCAAATTATATAGTTAAAATGCACGCGATTTAGATATTGCTCTTAAAGATTTAGCTAAAAAAAAGTTAAACAAAAATTGAATATTTATTTTTAAAACTCGCTCTCATACATGTCATCTTTGTTGTCCATTTTTTTATTAATGCCTCTTTAATAATATCAACATACTACGTTGCGTTCTATGGTCAAAATGTAATTTTCAAGTTATTTTTGCTGATATATAGTCTCATTAGAGTTCCCCACCACGCTTCATGATTTTCTTAAAAGCCAGGGCGCAA
The DNA here is from genome assembly GCA_955652365.1 of Eristalinus aeneus. Classification (NCBI taxonomy): domain Eukaryota; kingdom Metazoa; phylum Arthropoda; class Insecta; order Diptera; family Syrphidae; genus Eristalinus; species Eristalinus aeneus. The sequence continues at coordinate 43,194,269 of OY019130.1, forward strand.
AGTCTCCATGCACGATGTTACTTTTGAAGACCCATCAAACCATTTCTTTTTAACTGTCTTTTAACCTTTCTAGTGATTATTTTTCTTTCATTATTATTCGCTGATTTATAGAACTTCAGCAATTCAAAATCTTACATGAAACACTCAAGAATTCAAATGTTAAAATTGGAAATGATTGCGTCGTTTTTTAGCTACGATTATTTTCTTCTTTTGAATAAAGAACAATAATTGGCCTGTTAGGATTGATATCAGTTTATAAGCATCTCTGTAAACACGTGTATTTGTGGCTTCATTCCGCCAGTATAATAGTTATCACACTCGATAACACACGCGCGCACCTGCGGCGGATGTATCATGAGGATCCTCAACAACCAGGGTGGGAATGTCAGAACCTTGATCGACCAAGGCGATGTTAGGAGTTAAGGAAACAGAATTGTAACAGTTAGTAAGAATCCAGCAGGCAGAACGATACGTGTAGATTAATAAAATTATAACGTAGTATAAAAAAGTATTTTACTTTGAACCAGTGGGCACAAGCTGAGCTTGTGCGTATCAATATTTTTTTCAACTTCACCGCGACGAAAACTTTAACTCGCGCACGAGCAGGGACCCACTAACTAGTGGTGTCATAGTGAATGTGTGAATAAGAAGAAAATAACTAGTTATACAAATTTATAAAAAAAAAAGAAATAAAAACAAAGATCTTGGTGCAACAGTGTAATGTGCACATAAAAGAAGAGCAATCAACTATGTAAACATATAAATATACGAATGACTTTGATAAAATTGGAATGTGTTAAGAAAGAAAAGTAATCAACCAAAAATAAGTAAATTTGACCACCAAAACGCTAAAAAGCTGAAAAGTGATTAATGAAATATTAAGAACAACATTTATAAGCTAAAAATACGATCTGGGCAATGTTCGCAGCTGAGGGAAGAAACAACTTAATTACATCTGTAACAATAAAGGGACTGATTTTTGGATTACTGCAAGATAGAATAGATATCTTATTTTTTTTATAATTAGCGCTCACTAAAGGGACCCTTAAATGACTGGAATCAAGTCACAGTACCGGCCGAAGGTATAGAGGAAGAGAGGGAAAGGAGGTCCCGGTGCATATTGGTTTTAAATGCCTGTGGATTGTAATGGAGGGAATTGGGCTGGGAAGAGCATTCCATATTCGTGTGATGCGGCTGAAAAACAAGTCTCTAAACTTAACTCTACGTCCGAAGTTGGGCTCAAGGGTGAACGGATGAGCATTCCTAGCAAGGCGGGTATTGCGGGTGAATTCTTGAAGGGGAAGAATGCAGCTGGCTAACTCGATAGAGCATTTTTTGTTGAAATAGCGATAAAATAGTGATAGAGACGCGACATTTCGTCGATGTTCAAGCGAGTGGATTGACTTCGCAGCATTATTATCACCAATAAGTTTTATCGCTCGCTGTTCGATTCTATCTAATAGGTGCAGGGAGGTCTTAGGAGCACCGGACCAGATAGGAACGCTGTACTAAGCTTTGGGCTGATTTACGCCTTATATATTGTTGGCAGGTCAGAAGGGGTGAAATATTTCTTGCATCGAAATCGCTGCATTTTTGGCGATCTCGAATATGTGTTGAGTTGATACACGTACCGAGGGTGGAAAATCGTTCAATTTCAACAATGCAGGAGCCATTCATAGATAATGACAGGTTGTTTTGAGAACGCTTGAGTGACAGTAGACAGCACTGAGTTCTGGAAGCATTAAATTCCACTCTATTCTCTTTACCCCCTGCTGTCAAGATCGGAATTTAATGAGCTTAACATACGCTGCCGTTCCAAGTCAATGGCCGAAGAGGAGGGACGAGAGCCGCGGAACGAATATTAAAAGCTGAGGGTACTATCATCAGCGAAGGAGTGAATTGGATTAGAAGTGACAGACAGGAGATCGTTTATAAAAATGAGGAAGAGTGTCGAAGACAAAACGGAGCCCTGAAGAAAACCAGCATTAATATGGTGAATATAAGACTTGAACCCATCCAATACACCTTGTATTGAACCGTTCGAAAGGTAATTTCTAATCCATTGAAGCAGAGATTCATCGACGCCAAAAGCACACATTTTCGACAAGAGAGCCTGATGCCAGACTCTGTCAAATGCTGTTGAAATATTATGTGCAATCTTGCTTTCTCCTACATTGTGCAAAGATTGGTTCCATTTTTCGGTGAGATAAGCCATCAAATCACCAGTGGACCTGTTGCTGCGGAAGCCGTATTGGACAGAGCGCAATCTGGAAGCGTTTAGCTGGCTGCAAAATGTGCAGCTAAGAGATTGCTGATGCTGATGCTTTATCCAAAGAGCTGACAGCTGGAATGTCATTGCACATGAGCGTTGGAATTGAAGACTAGGCGGAATTCTTTACGTTTTTTACGAATGACCAAAAGTTTTTGCTGCCCTTGGGCCAATGCAGCACTTTTTGTCTCAACTTTTAATCATAGGAGAATTCAACACGTCTTATTAATGCATTGCAATCATTTCGGGCACTTTTGAATTTCTTCCGGTTTTCCTCAGACGGGTTGACTTTGAAAGTCCGGAAGCTTATTTCTCTCAACCTGATAGCCTCTTTGCAGCTCAAGTCGTACCACCCGTTTGTCTTCGGTTTGATACTCTTCACTCTGTGAGGAATGGAGGATTTCATACCTGACAAAATTGTATTTGTAATCATATCAGCTGCGGCATCCACGTCACTATCGAGGAAGCATAGTGACCAGTTAAGCTTATTTCTCTCAACCTGATAGCCTCTTTGCAGCTCAAGTCGTACCACCCGCTTGTCTTCGGTTTGATACTCTTCACTCTGTGAGGAATGGAAGATTTCATACCTGACAAAATTGTATTTGTAATCATATCAGCTGCGGCATCCACGTCACTATCGAGGAAGCATAGTGACCAGTTAAAATCCCTAAAAAAGTTGTTTAGTCCGCTCCAGTTGGCTTTCTCGTAGAGCCAGACTGCTCTTTTAGGGATTTGCTCTCTAACTGAATAGGACGAGTACGAAAAATTGGCTGATACGGCATAGTGATCTGACGAGCCTAGAGGTGACAGCATGTCAACTGAGTATTTCTCAGGATGAGATGTGAGAAATAGCTCCAAGGTGTTGGCGGTATGATCTGCAATGTCAGGCATTCGTGTTGGCTCATTTACAAGCTGGGTCAAATTGTTTACTTCAGCAAAGATTTCAACATACCTTCCTTCGGATGTTGTCTGGCCTGAATGTCGAAGCTAAGAAGAATTGTGTACATTGAAATCGCCCGCAATAACGATTTCAGTGCGAGGATACAGGAATACAATTCTTCTGATGGAGTCGGATAGCGCATCAAACTCATTGAAAGTTGAGTTGCTATCCAGGTTTGGACTTCTACCTGTTATTCACTTAGCGCCAAGAGAGCTGGTCTATAGCGGGAAAGGTGAACGCACACAGCAAAGAGATTTGCTCTTAGCCCACGAACGTAGCTCACATCAACACAGAATTTCCCTCTCATATCAATCACAGACATTAAATAAACCAACTCCGACTACGCAGCTGGTAAAAAGCAGAATTAAGAAGTGTAAGTCCTTGCTATAGCTTCACAACAAAAATCAATGTAGGTGTTATGCCCTTACATTGATTTGAGTTGATCCACTTACAAAAACTCATACTTCATAATCTGCTACGTCAAATGCTAAGCAAACTCAGTTATAGCCCCCAGCCCGTTTGGAAAACACACGGGAGTTGTGACCGAGAATGATTAGCAGCGGCTTGTGAAGGAGGGCAAGGGGAGGGACGGCACTGTGCGTGCTAAACCAAATCACTTCACTGCACTTCACATCACTAATGGACTTTTATTTTTATTATAATTTTTTTTTTTTGTATTATATTTTTATTTTTAATGCCCAAGATGTTGCACATGTGATGAGGTGGAGGCGGTTTTTATTATCGGCGCGAGGAATTTTTTTCTGTTTTTGACAGAGTGTTTTTTATTTTCATTGTGGTGCATGCGGCGGCGGAACGTATGCATGCGTGGGTGAGGGTGACTTAGCACTCGGCTCTTATTGTAGAATTGAGATAACTTAAGCAAAAATATACGCAAAATACACAAAAATTACGATAAAACATGTGTAAAATATACGCATACAAAAAGTAGTAAAATATATCTATACATATATATATAAACATATATAAATACTATTAATAGCTCATTTAGTTTAAAATCTATGCCTAGGGTCGACTTTGAAGAAACGGGCCGTTGTACTGAAAAAAGGCTTAAACTCTATTTGTGGTAAAGATAGATCACACATTAACGACTAAAACGGAACAATACGAGCCTTTCGAGCAGACAGTGCCTGCCCCGACATTTTAACTATTAGCTCCTAATGGGCATCTATAGAAAAATAAGAGGCTTGTGAGAAACGATTTAAAACAAAAAACCATAATTAACTTACGCAATTCTAAGCGGTCTGTGAAATATTAAAATCTTGGCTTATTTAAAATTACTCTCTCGGTAAAACTATGGACGGTCTTAAAGAAACGGCTACTTAGCTCTCGGGAGCTGTCAATTAAGATCAGTGAAAGGGATTCGAGAGTCGAATATCTCCAACTAAACAATCAAATTTGGAGGTGGTAAGGAAAGTTGTGGGCGAACAAATAGGTGCGTTAACAAATCGAATTCTTGCCCTAGAACAATTCAATACACCACAGTAGAAATTACTTCACCCGCCACGCTGTGTGTTCCAAGTAATGAACAGGACTTGAAAGATATATCAAAACTACCAGTTTCTGTTAAAGAATTGAAGGTTCTCCAAGACAATCCTATTCACTACGCGTGCTGGGTACACAGCGTAGAAACTGTTGTAAAGGATTATGAAATTGTTAGAGATAAGCCGGTCTACCGAGCTATTCTACAACATATATTAGGCAAAAGGGAAGGGGGAAGGCCGATTCTGATGTGGTTTCATACATTACAATTTTTTTTTCACAAAATTACACTCATAAGCCAGCATTTTCGAATCCACCAGTGAAAATGGAAGTTGAAAGTTCTGTTAATACCAGAAATGACAGCAACCAGTATAGACCGAACCCATTCAAGTGAGACACGAGCTCGATCAATTATCCTCGGAAGCAACAGATGTTATGCCACATAGCGACAGAAGCAGAAGCCCCAAAAGCCGATGAACCTAAAGACCCTGTTAACTCAACCGATGAGGAAGCAGCGGAAAATTGTATGACAGGTGTCTCCTTTCCAGTGTACCATACCTAGAGTATGTTACATGGAAAAGAAATATCCTTAGCTTCTTTGTTTAAACTGGAACTTATAAAATTTTAATTAAACCTAACTTTGTTCTTAACCGGACCCTGTCGAGACTACCGTGTCAGCCTCCGGCGCTTGCACTTAATAAATAACAAAAAAAATAATTCATCGCGTCGTTCTTAAGAACAGTTAACGCGGTCCGCCCAACACCTCCGCGAGTGGAAAAAAAAATAAATAAATTCTTAAAAAAAAAAAAAAAGTGCAGTGTAGTGCAGCGTAGTGCAGTGAAGTGATTCGGTAGAGCGCACGCGGTCCGCTCCACCCTCTCCCACTCCTTCACAAGCCACTGTTGGGCATTCTCGGTCGCAACTCCCGTTTGATTTACCAGACGAGCTGGGGCGATGTCCGAGTCTGCCTAACATCTGACATAGCGGATTCGGAAGTGTGAATTTTTGTTAGTGGACCAATTCAAGTCAATGTACGGGCATAACACCTACGTTGATTTGTTTTGCGAAGCTAATCGCAGAATTTACACTTCTGAACTCTGCTTACTTTCACCAACTGCATTGTCGGAGTTGGTGTTCAGATGCCTACGACTGACATGAGGGGGCAATTTCGTGTTGACGTGAGCAACATTCGCGGACTGAGAACTAATCTCTTTGCCGTTTACGTCCAGTTGTCTTGGCGCTGAGCGAAACACAGGTGGGTGAGAATACCGATTTATCGGATTTGAACCTGCCTAGATATAGCTTGGTGCCCTTATTCTTTTTACACCGCGGTCTCGCCATTTATGTGCGTAGTGATGTTGCTTACCAAATTCAACCACAATATTGCCACTGTTCCAATCCGGAATTTAATTTTCTGTGGTTAAAACTCTTTGTTCGTAAGCATTTAATCCACTACTGCTTTATTTATAGAAGTCCAAACCTGGACAGCAACTCAACTTCTCCATCACAAGAATTGTATCCCTGTACCCTCGCACTGAAATCGCTATTGCGGGCGATTTCAATGTACACAATTCTACTTGGCTTCGACATTCAGGCCAGACAACACCCGAAGGAAGGTATGTTGAAATCTTCGCTGAGGTAAATAATTTAACCCAGCTTGTGAATGAGCCAACACGAAAACCTGACATTGCAGATCATACCGCTAACACCTTGGATCTGTTTCTCACCTCTCATCCGGAAAAATATTCAATTGATATATTGTCGCCTCTAGGCTCGTCCGACCACTGTGTAGTATCAGCCAAATTCTCGTACTCCTCCCACACAGTTAGAGAACAAATTCCGAAAAGAACAGTATGGCTCTACGAAAAAGCCAACTGGAGCGGACTTAACAACTTCTTTAGGAATTTTAACTGGTCACTATGCTTCCTCGATAGTGACGTGGATGCCGCTACTGATGCGATCACAAACATTATTTCGCTGGGCATGAGGTCCTTCATTCCTCACAGAGTGAAGAGCATCAAGCCTAAGGCAAACGCGTGGTTCGACTTGAGCTGCAAAGAGGCTATCAGGATGAGGGAGTTGAGTTTTCGGGATTATAAAGCCATCCCTTCTGAGGAAGCCCGGAAAAAGTTCAAATCACTGTAATGCATTAATAAGACGTGTTAAATTCTCCTTTGACCAAAAGTTGAGGCAAAAAGTTCTACAATGCCCCAAGGGTAGCAGAAGCTTTTGGTCTTTCGTAAAAAAAAAAAGGAATTCAGCCTCGTCTTCGATCCCAACGCCCATTTGCAAAGACATTCCAGCTGTCAGCTCTTTGGACAAAGCTAATCTGCTTGCTGCACACTTTGCAGCTAGCTCAACGCTGCCAGATAGCACTTTGTCCCCGCCTGTACTTGAGAGCGTAAATTTCTCCATGGGGCAAATCCATTTTCGCACTCGTACAGTAGCAAGAGTACTTAAAGATCTAAACATACACAAATCCGCTGGCCCGGATGGTATACCCCCTGTTCTTCTGAAGAGGTGTTCTTCTACGCTGGCAAAACCACTGCGTAAGCTTTTCCATCTGTCCTACTCTTCAGGGCTCTTCCCGAGTAAGTGGAAAACTGCATTTGTCCAGCCCGTCCCTAAAAAGGGCGAATGTTCGTCACCCACCTCTTACCGACAAATAGCACTAACGTCCCTTCTCTCCAAGGGCATGGAAACGCTGATAAACCGTCAGCTTATGAAATATCTTGAGTCCCGGAAGCTTCTTAATGACCGACAGTACGGCTTCCGAAGCAACCGTTCCACTGGTGATCTGATGGCATATCTCACTGAAAAGTGGAACCAATCTTTGCACAATTTAGGAGAAAGCAAGATTGTTGCGCTTGATATTTCAAAGGCATTTGACAGAGTCTGGCATCAGGCTCTTTTGTCGAAAATGCGTGCTTTTGGGATCGATGAGTCTCTTCTTCAATGGATTAGAAATTACCTTTCGAATCGTTCAATACAAGTCGTTTTGGATGGATTCAAGTCTGATATTCACCATATTAATGCTGGTGTTCCCCAGGGCTCTGTTTTGTCTCCGACACTCTTTCTCATTTTTATAAATGATCTCTTGTCTGCTACTTCTAATCCTATTCATTCCTTCGCTGAGGACAGTACCCTCAGCTTTTCATATTCGTTCTTTGGCTCACGTCCCTCCACTTTGGCCTTAGACTCGGAACGGCAGCGTATGTTAAGCACATTAAATTCCGACCTTGACAGCATAATCGATTAGGGAAATAAGAATAGAGTGGAATTTAATGCTTCCAAAACACAGTGCTGTCTACTGTCGTTAAAGCGATCACAAAATAATCAGCCGTTATCCATGAACGGCATTTGCGTTGTTGAAACCGAAAGACTTTCCATCCTCGGCATGTGTATCAACCCAACAATTAGTTGGAACGATCACATATTTGAGATCGCCAAAAATGCTGCGAAATGTCTAGGTTTCCTTAAACGATGCAAGAAGTACTTCACCCCTCTGATCTGGCTACAATACACAAGGCATACATACGCCCAAAACTTGAGTATAACGCTCCTATCTGGTCAGGTGCTTCTAAGACCTCCCTGCACCTGCTGGACAGAATTCAAAAGCGAGCGATAAAACTTATAAATAATAATTGTTGGCGCTACAGTCCAAAGGGGGACCAGGGCCTAGCTTGCTCATCAACTACTCGTGTTGTGCGCGCTACTGTTCCCTCACGTGTAGAAGGGACCTACAGTTTTTTGCCGACTCCGGACGGCGAAATTTGAGAAGCTTTCTTAGACAGTTATTACTCTTTGAGTGTTGTCAGCAGCTCGAAAGAGGTGGTGCCGTGAAATATTCGAAAAATTGGTGTTGAACTGGGAGTCGAACCTAGACCCTTCGGCGTGTTTGCGTCGCACTCTACCCACTACGCCACGGCGACCACTGATAAAACTTATAGGTGACAGTAATATTGCGAAGTCGATTGACTCGATAGAACACCGACGTAATGTCGCGTCGTTGTCACTTTTTTATCGCTATTTTAACAAGAAATGCTCAGATGAATTAGCCAGTTGCATTCCTCCCCTTCAAGAATTCACCCGCAATACGCGCCTCGCTAGGAATGCCCATCAATTCACCCTCAAGTCCTCTTTCGGACGTACAGTCAAATTCAGAAACTCGTTCTTTAGCCGCACTACACGAATCTGGAATGCTCTTCCCAGCTCGATTTTTCCTCCTCATTACAATCCACAAGCATTTAAAACCAATGTGCATCGGTACCTCCTCTCCCTCTCTTCCTCTATACCTTCGGCCCGTGCTGTGACTTGATCCGGTCACTTAAGGGTACTCGCAACCCCTTTTGCACGCGTCAATTATAAAAAAAAAAACCCTTTTACGTAAGTCCCGGAGGAAGAATTAAAGTATCTGCGAAAACATCTGGTAAATTCTTTGAGAACGTTGGCTCCAAATTGAATGTTACGTTTTTTATTGTACCCACCTTATATTCATTTGACGGCATACTTGGCGACGATACGCTAAAGCTATTAAAAGCAGTAATCGCTAGGGAGAAAAACGTGCTTACCATTGAATCCGGAAAGCTAATCCCCATGAAAAATCCAATTTTGGGGAGAGTAAATCTCGTACTTACCATAGGAAAAGACGCTTCGAGATCCGCTAAATGAAACTAAGAATTTTATGCAAAAAAATATGATGATCATTTCGTACCAATCGCCTACGAAAAATTTAAAACTAACGTGAAGGCTCGGATTCGCACTAATACTGACGAGCCAATTTATGCAAAGATTCATCAATATCCAGCCTGCATGAGGAAGGTGGTAGATCGATAAATAAAGGAACTCCTTTGTGGAAATATTATCCAATCATCAAATAGTCTATATAAATCGTCCATATGGGCTGTAACCATTCCAGATGTATATATGATATAAATAGTACTAGCCTTGGAGAAGCGAAATATTTTACAACGATTGACCTAACGTCAGGATTCCATTAAATCATGATGGATGACAAAGATGTTCCCAAGACTGCTTTCTCCACTGTGAATGGAAAATTCGAATTCCTGAGACTTCCCTTTGGTCTTCAAAATGCTCCTGCTGAGTTTCAGAGAATGATAGATGATGTTCTTAAGGAGTTGATAGGTGAAATATGTTACGTCTACCAGGTATACCCGTATGAAGTGAGCGTCAAGATACAAATGTCTCGATAGGGAACATTTGTTGTGAACGAACCCTTATTTTTTTTTTTTTTTTTTGTTTACTATGACATCTGTGAAAAGTATTTAATATACATCAAGTCATTGAACAGACATCATATTTTTTTAATCGTGTTAAAAATGTCGAATTTTGTTTGTTTTCATTTGAAGAAAAGTGCTGCAGAGTCGCATCAAATGCTTGTCGAGGCATATGGTGATCATGCTCTATCAGAAGCAACATGCAAAAGATGGTTTCAACAATTCAGAAATAATGATTTTGATGTAAGAAATGAAGAACATGGAAGACCACCAAAAAGTTTGAAGACGCCGAATTACAAACGATATTGGATGGTGATGACACTTTGAGTCAAAGGCAAATGGCAGCAATGTTAAATGTTGCACAACAAACAATTTCTAACCGTTTAAAAGCTATGGGAAATATGCAAAATTGTGGAAAATAGGTGCCACATGAACTGAATGAAAGACAGATGGAAAACCGAAAAAACACTTGTGAAATTTTGCTTCAAAGATACGAAAGAAAATCCGTTTTGGATCGGATTGTTACTGGTGATGAAAAATGGATATATTTTAAGAATCCTAAACGGAAAAATCATGGGTTAATCTGGGACAACCATCAACATCGACTGCAAAACCAGATCGATTCGGCAAGACAATGCTGTGTGTTTAGTGGGACTAGAAAGGTGTGCTGTATCACGATTTCCTAAAACCTGGTGAAAACATTAATACTGATCGCTACCGACAACAAATGATCAATTTGAACCATGCATTGATCGAGAAACGACCAGAATGGGCCAGAAAACACGGCAGGGTAATTTTGCTCCATGACAATGCACCTGCACACAAAGCAAAAAAAAAGACGAACAATTTTACTGGCGTGGTATTCACAAATTGCCAGAAAGGTGGTCAAAATGTGTAGAAAACAATGGCCAATTCTTTGAATAAAATGATTTTACTTTCCCATTAATAATTATTTTTTTATTAAAAAAAAAATTTCATACCGGTATACCTGGTATATTGACGATATCATTGTTTAACAGTTTCTCTTAAACTCAGTGAAGCAGGTTTAAGGGCTTCATGGCTACAACTGTCGAATTCTTAGGTTACCTTGTTACACCTACCGGTATTCTTCCAGAACCAAAAAAAGTAAGAGCGAAGAGTAGAATTGCGAGTTACTTTATACTCCTGGTAAATCAAACTATGCGGCTTATGCGTTTTCACGACTAAGAACTGAAGTGAATCATCTATCTTACGAGGATACAGATACGGCCAGCGAAGGACAAAGTTCGACCACACGTAGATCAAACACGGGTACAGCTGAAGAAGAATACTGTAGAGAAACTGACAGTGACACTGACTCATGTTTCTTGCATAGCGCTAATCAAGAAAATTCTCACACCACACGTAGAAGCACCTATTAACGTGTTTGAAAATCAGCTAATTTTTAAAATAGGCCTTGATTTGAAAGCACATGAGGAACCACACCCCGGTTATCATCGACATTACGTTTCAATGAGAGCAATACCTGAAGACAACGTGCTTGAACCACTGCGGGAATATCTTCATCCCAATTTCGTCAATGGTATTAAAATTTCAGAAGCTTATCCTGGTCTTTTACAGAGAGTTTACTTTAATACCTTTTCAAAATACAAGATAAGTGTCACGCAGAGAGTCATCGAGAACAGGCTAACGAAGAACGCAAATTAATTATTACTATAGAACGAGAAAATAGAAGAGCTCATCGTGGCCCCAGAGAAAATAAAGAGCAGATACTGGAATCGTTCTATTTCTCTCAGATGATGGCTACGTGTAAAATCTGCAATGCCAACAAGATCGTCACCGGAATTACAGTCAACCCCTTGTCCAAGATACCCATGTGGAATTCTTAATTGATACTATGGAGATCCAAAATCAAAAATTTTCCAACAGTAATAAACAAGTTCTTAAAATTCGCAAAAATTCTTTCATATTAAACAAAAATCCGCAATATTTATCAGATCTAAACTAATAAAAATTTTACATTATTTTACAGTTCCACACATTTTACTGACCGACAATGAAAGGGGTTCCCTTAGACCAATCATTATAAATTTTATAAAGACTTTAGGAATCCAGCTCTGTCTTACTCCTTATTATAGAAGTGAAATGAATAGACATATAGAGCGCGTTCATTCCACTATATTAGAAATCTATCGCTGTTTGAAAATAAAAAATCCTGACCGTAATGTTAAGGAGTTAGTTCGCGCCGCTAGATCGTTATAACAATACGATTCACTCTGTCATAAAGAAGAAACCAACAGATATTTTCTTTAACAGATCTGAAAGGATGAATTACCAAAATCTTTTAAATATTAAGTTGAAGATTAATAAGGATCTTAGGGGCCTTATAAAGAGAAATATGGAAGCACGTAATCACAGATTAAACCGTAAAAGGAATTCGCCAAGACAATACCGAGAGGGTGATATAATATACACCGCTATTAAACGAATAAAAGGGAAAAATAAACCCTTATATAAAAAAGAAATTGTTACAAAAAATAATCGTGTAACAATCACCATAGATGGTGGAAGACAAGTTCACAAGGTTCATATTAAAAATATACATGCGTAAGAGAAATAACAAAAAAGAAACAATTACTTATAAAAAATATTACTTGAAAAATATTTGCGTATATACAATTTATAATAGTACTAAAACAATTTCACATTGTTAAATAAATATAAGAATTTATATATGTTACAGTTTAGTCCTTCAATTACAAGTGTAGGCCTTGCAGATTTATTCATACAACTCACCAATTGTTACATTTAAAGAAAGGAACCCCTGGTTGATTAATGGTTACTTCAAACTCGTACACGTTATAAATCAGACACAGTCTTAGCAATACCAAGAGTAGGAGCAGAAACATTCAGTTTAGTAGCGGCTCGAGCATCTATAAGACACGGGCAAAAAATCAAATTAGACTACACCAAACTATTAGTCAACCACGACAAGTAATATGGACTTACTGACGACTGTCTACACTTAGGTAATACAACAATATGCAGCGAGGAAGCTGCAAGGAGATACTTGTTTGCCAAAAATAATCAAGGTCGGTATGGCAAAATGCAATATCCAGAACACGAAGGAAGAGATTGTAGAACTTGTTACTTAAAACACAATCTTTATAACAGATTTTAACGGCACTCTTTTAAATGTAAATTCATCTATTCCCTTAGAAGGTACCTACTTGATCCAGCTGAACAATTAAACGTTTAAGATTGGGGATCACACATTTTCAAGCCAGAAGACCAGCAGCATGTAGCCTCTGCCCGCTGTGCTATCCAATATAACGAGTGAAAATGTCACAACTGATCTGGATTATGTATATCTCATCAGCAGCAAAAATGTCGAACATATTAAAACCTTAAAAGAGCATTTTAATCTTTCAATATTTTCAGAGTCTTGGTAGTCATCATTTTTGTATTTCAGTTGTGGCAGAAAATTTACGGAAGAATACTGATTCCATGCCATGTCTAGTTTTGACATTCCTACCAAACTCGTCAGATTGTGTAGGATGACGATGGAGAACTCTCGCTGCTCCGTCAAGGTCGGTAACGAACTCACCGAGACCTTCAATGTCAAAAAAGGTTTTAGACAAGGCGACGCACTATCATGTGACTTCTTTAAAATCATCCTCGAGAAGATCGTGCGTAACTCACAAGTCAACACCAGAGGCACGATCTTCCAGAAGTCAGTTCAATTGCTAGCTAACGCTTATGACATTTACGTGGTTGGACGAACACAGCGAGCCGTCAATGAAGCGTTTGCTGGCATTGAAGCGGAAGCGGCTAAAATGGATCTGGCGGTAAATGAAGGCAAAACTAAGTACATGCTGTCATCAAGGAAGGACACACAACGACGTCTCGGACGGAGCGTCACACTAGGCAGCAGAAACTTTGAGGTAGTCAAGGACTTCGTCTATCTCGGCTCCGCGGTAAACAGGGACAGCAACATCAGTATCGAAATCAAACGCAGAATCACTCTTGCCAATCGCTGTTTCTTTGGGCTCAAGAGGCAATTGAGTAATAAAGCCCTTTCTCGAAAGACTAAGCTCGCTTTATATAACAGCTTGATCATCCCCGTCCTACTTTATGGCGCGGAATCTTGGATGTTAGCAAAGGCGGATGAGGAAGCCCTTAGTCTCTTCGAGAGAAAAGTTCTGCGTGCGATTTTTGGTCCTATTTGCGTTGATGGCATCTGGAAGAGAAGATTTAATCACTAACTCTATGGGCTGTACAACGAAACGCCTGGTCAAGCGTCTACGGATACAACGCTTAAGATGGCTAGGCCATGTAGAGCGTATGGACACCACTGCTCCGGCCCGAAAAGTTTTTGAATCCGTGCCATTGGGACAACGCAACAGAGGACGACATAGACTAAAGTGGCGCACACAAGTGGAGAAGGACCTCAACCAACTTGGAGTGCACAACTGGAGGCTTCGTATACCACATTTAAAGATCCGCACAGATGATGTCAACCAAGGTCGCATACAACATACTAGACACCGTCATCCATCGTTAAGCTGCTCTACGTGTTCAGGAATTGATCTGCGGGACGCAGATATTTAAAAGGAGTGCAGTTATCACACTCGATAACACACGCGCATCGATTCCCACGATCGCACCTGGGGCGTACTTAACATGAGGATCCTCAACTTTTGGCTAGACGCATCGCTTGCACTTTCGGCGATGCATGCTCGGACGTGAGCGAACCAGCGTGGGAATATCAGAACCTTGATCGACCAAGGCGATGTTAGGAGTTAGGGAAACAGAATTGTAAAAAATATAACGTAGTATAAAAAGGTATTTTACTTTGAACCTGTGGGCACAAGCTGAACTTGTGCGGTTCAATATTTTTTCAACTTCACCGCGATGTAAACTTTAACTATATTCAAAACAAAAACGTAAATAAACTCTTCAAATAATAATCATAATCTTAGACTAAAAAAGCCGTTGCAAAAGTGTGTATGGTGACTACGAATATAAATGAGTTAAGACAGATTATGCTGTTTGTTTATCTTAACAGGCGAACACTCAGAAGCTTGGAATACTCAAAGGAAGGAAGAAAGAAATTTAAAATAAATGATATTTTTTATTATTACACTACGCATTTATTACAATTACTATCTTTTATATCTTTTTTTTATAAATTTTAACGTTTTTGCCATAAGGGGAGCTTTCTTTTGGTGCATCTGAGTGTTGCCTGAAAATAAAAATAAAACTTTATCTAAACAGCATTCCACCAGTAAGCCAAGATAGTATTCATACCTCCTGTATGAGGAATATTTTTTATACTTTTTAATCTTGGATCACCAGCTAAAAGGACATTGCTCGAAGTAGAAGATAATGAAGGAACTCTAGCAGCTGGTGATGCAATATGTTGAGCATTTGTTCCATACAATTCTTGTTTACGCTGAATATTTCGTGGTGGTTTCGCTGCATGATCCACATATGCTAAGCGAGTTTTTTTCACTGGAAGCGCACTTTCTTTTTGCGCTTTTTTAATATTTGTAGTCAAAATACTAAGTTTATACTCTTTTTCATTTTCACACCGCTGTGGAAGAAATTTATAATAATAATAATATTTAAAGAAATAAATATTAAAATTTCACTGTAAATAACTTATATAAATGTGTATTTTTATAAACGTATACTTGTAAGAAATAACCATGTACCAAAGTATATATTTACCATAAACATTTCTCGCCAAGTTTCTCCGTCTTGCTTTGTATCTTTTCTAAAATTTCGTTTTACATGCTGTTCCCATAAAATATCAGTATCATCCATTAAATAAGGATTGAAATGTTCAACTGCAAGTAATTGCTGCGGGGATGTACGCTCCAGTACTGGTCTTAGAACGTCGAAAGGGACGCCTCCGGTATATTCCAGTGCTGTTTAGAAAAATAAAAAATATATATAAAAACTAAGTACGTTTTATAGTTGTAATACAATAAAAATAAATCAATTTAACTAAAATTTGTTGAACGAGGATTGTCACATTGATTTGTATTTGATTTTTATAATTTTGAACCATATGAACTTACCATCAACGTTCTTCTGCAATACTCGAATACACATGTCAAACAATGACGGTACGGTTAACAACGCTCCAGTTCTCATTCCAGAATAAACTTTTGTTCTGAAAGTATTTTATAAACTTATAAGTATATCTGTACGATAATTAACAAGAATAAAATGTATCGAAAACTAATTAAGTTTGTAGTTAGAAAGAATTTATTTTAAATAACACAATTTCAATATAACGGTATAAAAAACTTAACAACAGCACTATCGGCAGGTGACTCTAACAGACTCATAAACAAAACACTTACTGTAACAATAAAAATTGCAAACAAAAAAAATGTAAGCACATTAAATTTTTGAATAATAATTTAGTGGAAAAAAAGATTTTCAAGAAAAGTGGTAAATGATGTTGTTAAATGTGATGCTTAAAATTTTTACGTTAGCCGATCCTTATTTAAAATTAGGTAGTTTAATATCTTGTAAGTGACATTTAATAACATTGTTACAGAGGATTCCCTTCTGATAACATTCATAATCATTTTCTAGGCCAACTTTAAGAAACAAATTAAACCATTAAATCGCGATATTAATTTCTATTTTCATACGACAGGTGAAAATGTTGCCTTTTGTATGTTTGGAAACGTCTACATCTAAAATATTACTATTCTGCTTGAAATATTATTAGGCAATCATCTAAATTTCTTTAGACCAAATATGTATTATGAAATATATTCAAATTATTTCGTCTTTCTGATATTGAGAATTTATCAAAAACAATCAAGGATTGTGTTTAATAAGGTCTAATTAATTCTACACAGCTGTTATTGTTTGTTCGTCATATTTTAGAGAAGTTAAAAAATTATATTTAATAATATCAACAGTTGACAATACCCGACATCAGTTTTGGCTAAAATTGTTTGTAAACACGATTTTAGCTGCGTAAACGTTTGATGAAGTTTGATAATGTTCCATGTAAACAAATTGTATTTTGTACTAAGAATTCTAGGGTTTGCTGTGTATATACATAAATTATTTATTTTTATATTTTTATATACCTTTTTGTTTTCGATGAAATGCCAATGTTCAAAGAGTCGTCTTTTAAGATATTTAACTTTTCTCTATGAATAGGGGAGTTTGTAAAATTCATAATTTTCCTATTAATAGCATTAGGTGTATAATTGTCATTTATTTTAGGCGTCGTATTTGTTCTTGTTAGAGCCATGGTGTTATCAATCTCTTGTGCTAAAGGAATCAATTCGGCGGAGATCTAAAAATAAAAGATATAATAAGTAATTCTTTGTATTGGAATAATATTTTACAATGGCATCCTGTTCATTCGACTTTTTCTGTTTCGACAAATGTTTTAGACTGTTTTTATCCTGCGACTGCCTTTTTAAACTTTTTAGTTTCTTGTTATTGTTTTCATTGCACATAACGAGGGCATCTGAAAAACTGGCTCCCATAGAACAATCGATTTCCCCTTTCTCTAAAATGTCTGTATTTTTAGACTTTGGTCGTTTCTGTTCAGATCCTATAGTCAAATAATGAAAAATTACGCATTACATGCGATAATTAAGTACAAGACATATTTAAAAGAAAAGTAATAATAAAAGCAGTAGTGTTTAATATACACAAGTTTATATTATTCTTGAAAGTTTTAAACTTAAATCATTTGGCGGATAACATTTTTTTCCAACATCATGAAAAAAAATTGCTTGTTCTCTAAAAATAAATATAATAATAATAAAAATAATTACCATATCATTACTTTTTATTTGAAATCTGAAAAGTTTTGTCGCACCTACTTATCTTGTCGGAAAAAAGAACGGTTAAATTTTACTCATTTTTATGCTACTTCGAGCAATTATTTTAACATCCACAAAAATACCTTTAGCTATATTCATTGCAGGTATGGAAATAGAAAAGAAGTGTGCATATATGGTAGTATGTCCTTCACTGTGTTAATCACTCATTTCTAAACGTAATATATAAACTTTGTTTATATATTGCGTGTATGATTTAATAACGTTGATTTCAACAATAAAAAAAGAAAAATGTAGATATGAGGGTGTATCCGAAAGCAGACTATATAAAGCAATAAAAAAATAAATTAGTAGTTGTGTATGACGTAAATCTTATATAGGACGAAATGCTTTCAAGAAAATCTTCGACAAGAGCATTATTATTAACCAAGAAAAAATATTTTAAACAACAGGTTTGAATACATATATGTTTCAAAGATCAGTGAAGTAAAAATAGAACAAATTCTAATATTAAGGAACGACAAAACAATATAATCATTAAAAGGCTAGGCTAACTACGGAACAATGAAATTAACATGTTAACATAAATGAATTAATAGTTTTTAAGTAGTTGCATACGAGCCCTTATTTTTTTTTTTTGCTATGACATCTGTGAAAAATATTTAGTATACATCAAGTCATTGAACAGACAACATCATATTTTTGGATCGTGTTAAAAATATCGAATTTTGTACCAGAAAGTGATGATTTGCGGAAAGCATTCATTTTTTGTTTTCCTTTGAAGAAAAGTGCTGCAGAGTCGCATCAAATGCTTGTCGAGGCATATGGTGATCATACTCTATCAGAAGCAACATGCAAAAGATGGTTTCAACAATTCAGAAATAATGATTTTGATGTAAGAAATGAAGAACGTGGAAGACCACCAAAGAGTTTGAAGACGCCGAATTGCAAACGATATTGGATGGAGATGACACTTGAGTCAAAGGCAAATGGCAGCAATGTTAAATGTTGCACAACAAACAATTTCTAACCGTCTTAAAGCTATGGGAAAGATCCAAAAGTGTGGAAAATGGACGCCACATGAATTAAATGAAAGACAGAACCGGAAAACCGGAAAAACACTTGTGAAATTTTGCTTCAAAGACACGAAGGAAAATCGGTTTTGCATCGGATTGTTACTGGTGATGAAGAATGGATTTATTTTAAGAATCCTAAACAGAAAAATCATGGGTTAATCTGGTACAACCCTCAACATTGACTGCAAAACCAGATCGATTCGGCAAAAAGACAATGCTGTGTGTTTAGTGGGACCAGAAAGGTGTGCTGCACTACGATTTCCTAAAACCTGGTGAAACCATTAATACTGATCGCTACCAACAACAAATGATCAATTTGAACCATGCATTGATCGAGAAACGACCAGAATGGGCCAGAAGACACGGCAGGGTAATTTGTTCCATGACAGTGCACCTGCACACAAAGCAAAAAAAGACAAACAATTTTATTGGCGTGGTATTCACAAATTGCCAGAAAGGTGGTCAAAATGTGTAGAAAACAATGGCCAATACTTTGAATAAAATGTTTTTACTTTCCGATTAATAATTAGTGTTTTATTTTCAAAAAACATATCATTTCATACCGGTATACCTGGTAATTCTTACGTGCCCTATATACTCGTACATTGAGGGTTTTCCAAAGGGACCTGACAACTTTAATTTTTGAATGCTCTGTTTCACTAATCATCAAACCATTAACGCGATTTTACTCAATAAACTCACCATTTTTAAAATATAGTACACAAACAAACAATATCTCCAAATTATACAATTTTAATTTTAAAAAATTTAAGTTCCTACTAGAAACCTTATTTTTTATAAGCTATTCATGTTATGTACTCTTATAATTGTACGGACACTATAAAACAAACTCTATTAATGTTTGAAAAACGAACGGAAAAATACAAGCCCATTTTCCCTTATCAACACTACTAATAATTGACTACAATTACTTATAACAAATTATGTACTTAACCTGAGTATGCACCAAGATTTCCACTTGATCTTGAATTACTATCATTACATGCTGTGCTTTTTGGTTTATTATCGGAACTTCCATGTTGCTCGGAAGAAAATTTGTTGTCTACATTGTATTTGTTTGCCTTACTGCTTGCATTTCGTTCACATTTATCGACCTTTTGATTGGACAGTTGTGGTATGTCACCAGTTCGTCCAGTTTTGTCCTCGGATTTATAACCCTCTTTTTCGTTTGGCGAATCTAAATTAGCTATCATTGCTTTCCATTTAGATACCAAAGCCTTTGCAGCAGTCCCAACATCTCCATTACATTTCCGAAGTGAGTTTATTGTTTTTCCAATACCAGTCTTCTGAAGATGTTCAATTGTGATTGGCAAGCCAAAAAGTTTTTCAATGCAATAGTGTAACTGAAACATAAAAAAAAAATATCGCATAAGCCAATAATAACCTCGCCATGAGTAATTTACTTTTATTGGTTCAGCATATAGTATACATATATATTTTATTAGTTTTAATTATGCATTTAACTGAACTTGATTTGAAATAGGATAGGAATAACCTTTGGATACCCTTGTAGTGAAAATAAAAAGGGAACCTATGCTAGTACTTTTGTGCTCATATAATTAAGTCACAGGAAACAATTTGAGATTATTCCTTATTATTTCGTTTTTCTGGGCGTGAATTATATTTTTTCGTATTAATTGAATTATCCGTTATTTCCGTTATCTCCTTATATGAAGACAGGGTTTAAAAGGAATCATTTTCCAAAAAGTAATCATTCATTGTCAGGAAGTGGAAAGTGTAAGTGCTCATATTTATTTTAAAGGTAAGTTAACTGTATACGAAGTGTGAACTATATATAATCTATTTAATTTTAATATTTTTTCTGACTTTAAATGAATAAAACAGAAAAAAGAAGACAATTGCTGCAATGGGAAAGAAAAAAAGTTCAACTCTAGCCTAACGCTAAGAAAACAGTGAAACATGAAGGCTTGTCGGTAATGGTCTGGGGATGCTTTACCTCATCCGGAGTGGATCCAATTAGGCAAATCAATGGAAAAATGACGGGTGAAATGTATAAAGATATCTTAAATGGCGATTTTGGAGACAATTTGCCACTAGCGTGGATATTTCAACAGGACAACGACCCCAAGCACTGTTCTCCGATCGTTAAGTCTTGGTTTGAAAAGGAAAAAATCTAAGATCTCTCGTGGCCTGCTCAAAGTCCTGACATTAACCCTGTAGAGAATCTATGGGGTATTATAAAAAGGGCAGTTTCGGCAAGAAAACCCCATAACAAAAGTTCACTCTTGAAAATAATTCAACAAGTATGGTACAATATAACTCCCGTTCAATGTACAGCGTTAGTTGAGACTACGACTGATCGGTGTGCCCAGGTCATTGAACAGAAAGGGTATCCAACCAAGTACTAAGAAAGGAAATTAAAAATAAAATCTAGTCTAATTGCGTTCAACAAAAACTAAACTTGCTATTTTTTTTTCTGAGACTTGTTTTTCTTTTCTTTTTTTTGTGTAATATTTAATTAGTTGGGTATTATTCAAGTATACTTTCGAACAATCAATTTTAGTTTGTAAACAAAACAGAAAATTTGAAAACATTTATAAGAACATTTTCTTATGACTTACTTATATGAGCACAAGTGTTTGTATATATTGACTGGAACCTTTTCCCTTTTGCTCATATTATATGAGAAATTCAGATATTGGAGCCACTTTGAAATGGTAAATGATGGTCCTTAAGGTTGGAATTTTGAATGAAATATGCAAGCATACAAATAAATTTTGTACACCTGGATTAAATTATTTAAAAAGTTTAAGAAATGTTTACAATCAATCATGCTTATAAAATTGGATTAGTTCGTCATTTTTTGCCTACAGAGAACCTGTTGGAGCAGATATGTCTACAATTAGGGTGGCAATTTTCAATTCAATTTTATGATAAGATGGGTCTGTAATGAGAATAGCCAATCATGCCGAAACTCCAATGTGGAATTATTTTAAAGTATCCCACCAAGTTATCTAATTAGGGATTGAGTTCATAATGTTAGAAATAAAATCTCTCAAACTCGGTTATTGTGAGAGATCACCGAATGATATATGTGTAATGCGTCACTCAGAGAAGTCAACACTAGAGACACGAGCTTCCAAAAGTCAGCCCAACTGCTAGCGTACGCGGAAGACATTGACATTGGTCGAACACACTGAGCCGTCAATGAGGCGTTTGTTGGCCTCTATGAAATCCAACGCAGAATCAATCAAACGCTAATCGCTGTTTCTTTGTGCTTAAAAGGCAATAGAATAAAATGAGACCAAAATTGCATTATACATATGTCAGCTTGATCAATAAAAGCAGGTAAGGAAGCCTTTAGCACTTTTAAGAGAAAAAATCTGTGCTATGCTGGGCTGTGGGGCGGTATGTGCCTTGAAGTTACCTAAGAGTAATCGTGCTGGCTGGAGAGGCGTGTTGGTTTAGGAGAAGGTCCACCCAGACTGTAGCACCACACAAAGTATAAGTTTGCTTCCTTAACAGAACACTGGAACTACACCTTCACGTGCAAATGTAGTACAAATTCAGATTAAAAGGTGCGCAATTTAGATATATTCTATTTCTTGCACTTATATTAGATAATGTAAAAAATATTACCTCTCCTGCTTGTTTGTATAAAAGACAAATTTTATGAAAAAACGACATGAGGACGTCATATTTCCTGACATATAGAACTAAGTAGAAATACATCCGTTTTATATAACAAATTTTGAGTGTATGTAAGAATTGAGTGAATCGTTACAAGTATCTGTATTTTTTTAACTTCCCAAGCTTCCGAAATTGAATTTCAAAACCACTTCCGAGCGGAGAGAACTGGAGTGGAATCGGCACCACTTTGCCTTCAGTTGTGGTAATTTTAGGACACACACGGATAAAACAATACAAAACAACGAGTGTTTTCGCCTAAACTGGCACTAGCTGTTAAGCGATCGTATATTTCTCTTGCGATACTGCCGCTTGCAGTCGGAAAGAGGCTTAGGTAATTCCGTTCTTTCTGGTTTATTCATTATTCATTCAGTATTACAAGGATACTATAAAAGTTGCAAAGAAGTGGAAATAATCACGCCAGCTAAAAACATTTAACTTTATAATCCGGACACTTACATTTACAACTCTATTCGGACTGCAAGGATACGAAATGGAAAATGTTCGGGTTGCTGCAATGCCCATGCCAGGGGTGTTCTACTAGACATTATTTAATAATAAACTAAGAATAACAAATCCGACTTTAGCGACTAAAGATGTAGGGATCTTCTTTCAGAACCATGTCCGTGTGAAAATCTTGGTTCACAGGATATATTATATACAAAAGTTTACTGTAAATAGATTTCAAAGTGTATAGTATATACACTTACCTTTTGCTCATCATTTCGAGATTTTTTTATAATTTTTTGATAGTGAGCTATAATACCGTAATTATCACACGACATAATAATAAAGAAAACTATTGACCAATCTACTCTTAATACAAAACGAAAATCACAAACTGCAACTTGTACACGAAATATAATAGAGCAAGATAATACCCAACTGAACAGCTGACAGTCATAGCAGAGATACGGGAATCAAGGAGATACTCATCTTCGACCAGTTTTTGCCCCTGACCAAATACCTGGCCAATCCACGGATTTTGTGGTTGTGTGAAATATCCCATGAGTTCCACCAATACTTTTACAAAATCCGGTTGATAATGGCGGCAAATCGGTATATCCACCACCATAATGGCGGCAAATCCGTTGATTCACCTCTGTTATGGTCGAGTTTTTAAAAAATTGTGGCAGATTCGGCGATTAGTCCAATGGTGTTCAGATATGCAACATAAGAATTAAATAAATGTTTCGTTAGCATATGTAAAAAACATATCTCTGGAAATATGTTTGCCAATGCATCTCGCACTAAGAGATATATCGCGGAATCCAACAAGTAATCAAAGAAAAAGATAACTTCATTCTGGAAGCTCGTTTAAAAGAGCTAAGAGAAGAAAATGAAAGGCTGACAGAGGAGAAGACTTGCCATAGTTCTGTTAGGGATAATATTACAAATTTATGACTGGCGTTAAAACCTTGCTATCACCTCCTCTACCACTCCTGTCTTTTATATGCTTATTTAAAGAGTTTTAGCAGTTGTTTGTTTGTCAAATTTCTAATTACTATATTGGTGATATTTCAGATTTATTAGGTAACATACTTTACTGTCGTTTCGCGTTTTAAGAATAAATATCCATTACCTGATTTATACTCTCGCACCCCTAATATTTACGTACCCTTATGATTTCACTCCCTGTCAAGATATTTCACCTCAGTGGCTGCTCAGCTGTTTGCAATCAGCTGATCAAGACAGCTCACACGTATTCACAGACAATGGTTTATAAAAACGTTGTCAGAAACCATTAAGGAAGGAGATGGTTTGTCAATCGGGGGTTAGCGTTGGAGAAAACTATACCTTCTCTCTTTCAATTTTTTGTTTTATATGCCCTCTCCTTATAACAGTTTTAAGAGTGAGGAGATCCACCGTTTAGGCAGTTCACACGTATTCTCATTTAAAAACAAAAAAAAAATCCTGTCTGTGAATCAGCTGTTCAATTCAAATGTTTTAAAAACGCTGTCAAAATTAATTCACGGTCGGTTGACGACGGAGTTGACTGTCACCATAGTGGTCTTTGGACTGGTTATTGCAAGGTGTTAAAGACGAGGGAGTTGAATATCTCCTTGCTTATCACTGAGTCATAGTCAAAAACCAATAAGGAAGGAGATGGACAACTGAACAACTGATCAAACAGCTGATTTCCCCTTTGTCAATTGACCGTTTGACTGTTATTTACGTGTTCTAGTAGACATAACCCGGACATAACCTCAAATTCTGAAAGATATTTACGTATCATCGAACATTCTCTCACTTTACTCACACATGTTTACGTTTCCCCTCCACAATTGTCAATTTATGCCTTCAATAGTGTCAAACACTCATAAATTGTCCACTGTTCGTCGATTCATCAGCCATTTTGTGTACAGCCAACAAAACGTGTTCAGAAAACGGACTGCAAATCGTTTACGCAAGTAAGTGTAACCGAAACCTTAAAAGGATCTATTTTTAATAAATTGATAATCCGATAGCATTTATATTTATAATAACTTATGAAATATGTAGAAAAACAGGAGAGTAACTCGTACTGAGTGCCGTGGCGTAGTGGGTAGAGTGTGACGCTCACACGCCGAAGGGTCTAGGTTCAACTCCCAGTTCAACACCAATTTTTCTAATATTTCACGGCACCACCTCTTTCGAGCTGCTGATAACACTCAAAAGGTAATAACTGTCTAAGAAAGCTTCTCAAATTTCGCCGTTCGGAGTCGGCAAAAAACTGTAAGTCCCTTCTACTCGTGAGAGAACACGAGTAGTTGATGAGCAAGCTAGGCCCTGGTCCCCCTTTGGACTGTAGCGCCAACAATTATTATTATTAATTCGTCCTGAAAAGTCGCACATTTGGCAAAGATTTATTATCAATAGACGTACCGAGTTACCCGTATTATAATTAAAATAAATATTTGGTGTTACATATTATTCTTACAAAATGTTATTTTTATTGTCCAAATGACATCCATTCAATAAGAAAGGTGTTGTAATCAATAAAAACAATGAAACCTAACACAAAAACATGTATAAAACATATTCCGTGCAATGAAAATAACAGCAATAAGAATAGAACGAATATTTTTTGCAAAACATCATTATATAATATAACTCAGAGCGAAGGTATATGACAATCGTAACACATTAAATACACTTAAAACAATTAAGTCGCTTCAAAATGAGAACATATTTACAAATTCAGAATAACTTTTCAGTATTATTTAAGGTGATAAGAACAAAAATAATTTCAGACATATTATTACAATAGTTATAAAATTGATACATATGTATAGAAAACGGGTTTAAGTGTTTAAAATCAGAAGCAGTTATTCAGTGTTTTGTAATTTACAATAGTTCATAAAAAGTATTAATTTAAATTTTAATTAAATTTTTGCGTTTATGTCCTTATTTTGTTTTTGAAATAATCATAAAATTATTAAGTATAGTGCTTTTGTGATGCAACTTCTGCCTTATAAACATCATTTCTGAACCCAGCTATCGTCAACCATTACTTTGCGTTGGAAAACACCAATAATTTTTTTTTTTTTTCATTCATTTTTTTTCTATCATTCTTGGAAAACACTATTCCTTCTCTCTTCAAATTTGTTTTATTTATATTCCCCTCCTTCTAACAGTTTGAAGAATGTGGAGATCCACCATATAGGCAGTTCACACGTATTCTCATTTGAAAACAAAAAATATTATTCTTGTAAATCAGCTGTTGAGGAGGGTAAAAGTTATAAAAAACACTGTCAAAATGAATTCGTTGGAGAAGACGAGTGAGTTGACCATCTCCCTATTGGTCTCTGGTCATAGTCAATACCAAAAGTTACATAGTTATAGACACAGAACTCGGCCAGAATCACAGTCGGCTGAAAGATGAAAACAATAACAGACTGGAAACCCCCAATACAAAAAAAAAACCGCGCATACTTATATAAATCCCAGGTATATATAGCAGATAATTACTCCTGTGGTGTGTTTCCAAACAGTATCTAAGCGTGAAGACTGTAGTCCCATTTTCATATTGGTTCCGACATAATAGTTTCAAATTAATGACGCATAGGACCTACCACAGTCAGACAAAAGGAACCAAATTGGAAAGTGCTTCGAGGACTGTGTTCGCTGAGATCCGATATCGTATTAATATCATCCGATATATAAGCATGACATATAGAACATAGTGTTTATGTGCGTATTATAGCACATAAATGCTATGTTCCATACATCATGCTTACAAAAGCATATGTCGCATTTTTCCTTAAGGGTTGGTACTAGCAGCTTAATACTTTGGTACATAAAACAAACATTTCCCTAAAACAAAGAAGGTAAAATATTGAACGTGTGTCATGTTATACCCTCTCAAAATATTGGACATAAGATTGTAGTGTGTCATTATGTAGTGACGAAAGTTGCAGCCAAATACCAATAAGGAGACAATCGGCTCCCTCGTTTTACTTATACTTATAAACTCTCAAACATTACAAAACTCTAAATAATTACCACTGATTTCAAATTCAACAACTCGTATTTTATAAATTCATGTCGTTTTTATAACTGTTTTTAGTAAATATTAAATATTATAATAGTTTTGTTCTAATTGCTTGAAATAATACTCAAAAGGTAACTTAATATGTTTGTACTTATTGTTTGAAATAATAGCCAAAAACGACCTTAAGTTTAGAAACAACTTAATGGTTGAAGTATATAATAATGTACTATAATTGACACGCATCTTCGTTGTGAGTTTAATTAGACAGTTTAACCCAAAAAAACATGCACATCTCGATCTGTGTATAAAATCCGGA
Source organism: Eristalinus aeneus (assembly GCA_955652365.1). Classification (NCBI taxonomy): domain Eukaryota; kingdom Metazoa; phylum Arthropoda; class Insecta; order Diptera; family Syrphidae; genus Eristalinus; species Eristalinus aeneus. Next base: position 43,221,558 of record OY019130.1, read on the forward strand.
TCCAAAATTGACGGTTATTTTTGTGTGGGTAGCAGATGACTGTCAAAGTGCAAATAGAAAAACCGCAAACATATTATATATCTAATAGCTGTTTACATTTAATTCTCGCATATATCTCCTAATTATTTTTTCCTACAGGTAAAATAGAACAACTCTAAACAGGGCTCGATTTATTATGAAACATAATTTTTAAAGGAGGTCTTATTAACATGGTAGTTTAAAACGCAACCAATTAATTCCGTTTATAATTTCTGTTTTCAATTTAATAACCTGTTTTATTAAATGAAAAACATCATACCTATGTCATTACTGCCGCGACTCCTCGAATATACCGCCTTTGTGAATTATACTGAGAGAAGTGCCTTGAGTAGAACATAGTCCAAAAATTTAGGATTGTATAATTATTTGATTTCACAGTCACGTTATTCATGGAAAATGTTGATGTTGAGAATTTAATAAAACTGATAAATCTCTATAATTCATCCCTTACTGCTCGTTGCAATCTCATTTGGGTTTTTATTTAATTGACATTCCATATTGATACGGTGCCTACCAATATGAAAACATACAAAACTTGAATTACCTTCGCTTTAATGCAACAGAGTCCCTAAGAATTTGTTTAGCAAAAACTAGTAAACAATTTTTTTTTTTCATTCTCTTATAACAGATTTTTGAAATTTTTTATCAGAAGCCAATAAAGCAAGAAGAAAGTCAACTTGGACCCCCCTTGAACACAATTCGACAGCATTCACTGTGCTGGAAAGCATTTCTTCACATTAAGCCTTCCTGCAGACTTGATTCATAAATAAATATCTTTACTCGAAATTTTCTGAACATTCGATATACTTTCCGCTTAAACTATTAAAAAGTCATATGAGTAATGAAATTAAAGAAGGAATTGATAGCGAACAACATGACCAAATATTACCAGTCAGTACTAATTAGATTTTGAATAAATAAATGCGGTTGTTTTAAAATAGGTTTTGAGTGAGGACGCTTATTTGTCATTACCATATATACGTATCTTGTTACAGTAACTCACTTAAATAATGTATCTGTTCCAATTGCTCTGAAATGCTACAAATGCATATGGAATTCGCCAAAAAATTTTCGAAAGGCGTTCTATTTGCTGATTTTTTCGTAGAAAAGAGGCCTAAAACTACAATGATGGGGACCTATCAACTTGTGGGCAAAATGTTTCAGACATTCACACAATACGGCAGAGAGGATTTTGTAGGCGATGTTAAGAAAACAGATCACTCGATAGTTGGCTCAGTCAAAGGTGTCTAATTTCGTGTGAACCCGCCAAAGAACGCTGAGATCACACTCATCGGGCATGCTTTCCTTCGACCATATCCTATAAATGAGCTGGTGCATGCGCCTAACCAGTCATGTTCAGCTGCTTTAAATAGTTCTGCGGGCAGCCCATCTTCTCCAGCAACTTTGTTCGATTTCAGCTTCGATATTGCTATCTTCACTTCGTCTAAGTAGAGGGAACGAAATTCTTGTCTATCATCGTCCAAATTGAGTAGAACATTGCGCCTGACAACGGAATTTGGGCCGCCATCGCCGTTAAGGAATCAACAGAAATTATCCTTTCAGATTTTCAGCACAGTCTGCGACTCTACCACAAGTTGTCTATTTTGGTCCACTTCTAGGATGGCGGTGATGTCTGTTTTGTAGCTGCACGTGGTATCTTAAGAGACCTCATATTCCACGTGCAAAACCGAAGATCAATGTCTTTAATAGGTTTACCGGGGTCGTCAGCAGTTAATCCATGAATATCCGAGCTATGTTGGCGTGTCTGAACTAAATGTTTATACGTGTTGAGGAAGTTAGCCTGACGCAGAACTCATTAATTAGTCCTCGTGTTCGCTACACATAAAACTTGACCTGTGCTCTAGTGAGGATGGTGTAGTCCCCTTGTTGAGGGCGATCTCCCATCTGGTCTGGAGCTCGTAGACAGCGAGCGATAAAACTTATTGGTGTTAATAATTCTGCAATGTCAATCGACTCACTAGAACATCGACGTAATGTTGGGTCTTGATCAGTCTTTTATCGCTAGTTTAATAGAAATCTAATGAGTTAGACAGCTGCATTTCTCCCCTTAAAGAATTTGATCGGCAATACTCGCCTCGTGGGAATGCCCACTCGTGTCATAATAATATATGCCCGAAGGCAATTTAAAGTAGATATAGATTAGCTCAGAGCAGGTGTTTAATTACCTGAGATTAAATAAAAAAATTTTTATCATTAACCAAGAAATTAGAAACCAGATTATTATATATAGTAATAAAAATGTGTGGAAAAATAAAAATGTCAAATCATCATTAATTGTGACAGAGAATAGTCAGCTGTTTTCTATTGAGTTTCGAAGTAAAGTGCCTGGAATAGCGAAGTTACCATATCTGGTTGGTTGCGAAGAAGGCAGATTCACAGTTAGATGGTTGACCGATCTGTACAATGCTTCCCGTTCACTTATAGACTTGATGGTTATTTACGTAATGTTGGTGGATGTAGGCTTATTTTTGAAAGTTATTCTCGAACCGCTTTTTATAAGAAACGCTGTCAAATTAATTTTTTGGGCGGGAAACGAGGTTTATTTGTTTCCCTCTATTGATATATGATTAAAAGAAAGACAATATTCCTCTTCATTTTTACATACATTTATTGTTGACATACCGTTTTCTTGGAAGTTTTCGGCGCCCGAATTTGTGATTTTACAAGTTCAAGAATGAAGGAGGAAATATATACAGAATTTGAATGTGGAGATACTCTTAAAAGTGATGGAGTAGATCTCAAGTATGGATTTAAAAGAATTTCTGACAACATTCAACGTACTGGCTACTTGATCAATATGCGATCGGTAAGATTTCTAATAAAGTTTTGATGTTTTGTTTTGAATTTCAGTTTTAAGAGATTAGCTTAGCTTAATAATATTACGGATTCGATTAGCTTGGGTCCAAACGGTATTCATTTTAAATTTAAATACTGCTTGTACGCGATCTATTCAAATAAATAAAAGTTATACTGTGAGCGTCAAAAGAAAGTGTACAACACCAAATTCAATTTTTTCACAAACAAGATGGAATTCTTTAAATTAATATTTTGTCTGCTTTCCTTCGGACTTCAAAACAGCTTTTATATTGCTTGTATTAACTTCTTGACAAATTCTGTTGGAATTTTCTGCTATTCTTCTAGCAAAACCACCTTCAAGGAGTCCTTGCTGGTTATCGCACGTTTTCGAATCTGCGAACCTAGATATTACCACAAATGCTCTATCGAGTTAAGGTCTAGGAATTGCGGAGGATGATCCAGTTGCTTAGGAGTGCGATAGAGCAACCATTCCTTCATCAATTTGGCCGTATGTTTGGGATCATTGTCCTGTTGGAAGACTCATGATTGACTTAAGTCCAATTTATCAACACTTGGTGGTAAATTTTCCCTTAAAATATTAAGGTAATCGTTTTTATTTATTGTGCTGTCAATAAAAACTAGGTTTCCAACACCTGATGCGGCCATACACCCCAGACCATAACCGAACCCCCACCATGCTTAACCGTTTTCATTAAATTCGGTGTTTTTGACTCCATATTTTGGGCTGCTTTTTTAATCTAAATATTTCAAATTTGCTTTACTCACTAAAAAGAACATTATTCCAGAATGGAAAACCATAATTTTAATACTTTTGGGAGTAAAGAGAGGTTTTTTCGATGCACTTGCCATATAACCCATAACTATGGAGCGCCCGGCGCACAGTACTTGCACTAACGGGACCTTATGAAGAGAGGCATGTCTTCTGCGATTTTAACTGCACTTGCCACTGGATTTTTGCGTGCTTCACTAACAATAGACCGTACTTCAACTTCAGACAGTCTCTGGTCGGCCGGTACGAGGTATTATCAATAATTTTTTTTACTGTATTATAGTGTCTGCCAACTATTTCCGCTATATGCCGTAATGACTTTCCTTCCTGATTAAATTTCAATACAATTCAATACAATTCAATTGAACTTTGTTTTCCCATCTTTGGATGATATTGATACTTCAAACACAAAACTAACTACTTTCCTTAAGAATAAACAAAACAATGAGATATCCTTTTGAAGTAACAACAGTCGAAGTGAAAACCGAAAAATAAAACGAATGTAACAGGTAATATCTACGTTATGAGAATCCGTTAAAGTATGATCGTCTAGCTGTACACTTAGTTTTGACGCATAAAATATGAATTAATTTTTGTTATTTTGCTGTTATTATTTTGTTATTAGCCTTTTTGCTATGTTTTGTTTGTAAAGTGCTTACGAATGAACTGCTTACAAAACGCATATAAATATTTCATAAAATGATATCAACCATTCCTTGGTATGAAATATTAAAAATGCTATGTGGAGGTGTACACTTTCTTTTGACGCTCACTGTAAATAACCATATTGATTTTAAATTAGTTCTGAATTTATTTGTACGATTATGTGCTTATTGCACGAATGCTAAAATAGGTTTTACCAATAACCAAAAGAACATCAGGTTTCCATTACTTGCTGTGAAACGAAACGTATTTGTGCTGACATTCATTACGAACTTAAACGTTTTTCTTTTCTTGGATTCCCAATTTAAAAAATAAAATATTAATGCTATATATACATATATATATATATATATATATATATATATATATATATATATATATATATATATATAATAAATAAATTGGAGATGTTAATTAAATAATACATACATAAGAATATGAAGAAGAATATGATCTGAATTTTCTAAGGTTGTGAAATAGTGAATAGGTCCCTATTTTTACAAACTAAACATTTGTTTTCATGTATAAGCACATTTCATTTTACAAAATTGATTGTTAGCTTGTTAACCTTACAGCAGTACCTTGGCTTCTGCAGATCAGTGTTAATTTTATTTACATATTCCTTAAATCTTCCTTTTGAAGGATAACAAGAACTCCCCATCTAACCAATTGTATGGCACATTAAAGTTGCACCTAATGCTTAAAAAAAGTTAAAGAAAGCCAGTAAATGTAAAATCTTCATACACAGAAAATACATAAAATTGCAAACACAATAGCTTAGCGTACATATAGATACACTAAAAATCATGCGATTAAACAATTAATTGTGATGGTAGCAAGAGAGACCATCGAAACAACACGTTTTATACCAGATTATAAAACATTTTTTAATTAAACGATATTGTGTCGAATTATTGGTCTATATATATATATATATTGGATAACACGACTGTCCACAGGGAGACCAAAGCTTAGCTTACGAGAAAAAGAGACTTACAGTTTTCCTTAAGTGTGGTCGGCAGTTCGAAAAAGGTCGTGAGGTGTTTACTGCAAGGTGTTCAGCCGCTATTCGGATCTAGATTGGTCTACATTTCTTAAAAATATGATAAATTACACACCTATCACGACATTTTAAAGGACTATGTTCTTCTGGTTAAAGCGGCATTACTAGTCATAAAGTGTATTACCCATAGATTTCAAATTTGTTTCGCATTAATTCGCTTTCAGACCTTTAAATAAAACATTTTATCGGTACATATAAAATTTATTTGACCTAGATAAATGTCTAATAAATATTGCTACTGTTTTGTTGTCAATTAAATTACATAGATAATAAATTTTATTTATTTTTTAGACGGAATTTTTGGATGAAGATAGTCGACTTATCTCCGCTTTAGATTTATACTTTATTCAAATGAACGGAACAAGGTTCAAGTACACTATTAAATATTTTCCATATTTCTTACTCTGTGTAGAAGAAGACAGTGCTATGGAAACGGAGCAGTTCTTAAAAACTAAATTTGGAGGCGAAATTGCTAGAATTGAAAAAGTGGTTAAAGAAAATCTGAATTTACCTAACCACCTTGTAGGAATTAAGCAACTTTATCTGAAGTTAATATTTTGTAACCAAAACTCATTACTAAAGTTTCGTAAACAAATACTTATGTTTATTAAGAGTAATGCAGATCGCATCAAAAAGAGTACAACAGCAAAATCAAGTAATCATATGTCTTTAGAAAACGTATCGCTTTATGAATCCGAACTGGACAAAATAACAGATATTCGTGAATATGATGTGCCATATCATGTGCGTGTGTCAATTGATTTAAAAATTTTCTGTGGTATGTGGTATGCTATTGAGATAAATGGTAATGATAAATTTTCCCCACTTATTAAACAACTTCCTGAAGTTTTGGAGAGACCAGAACCAGTTGTTTTAGCTTTCGATATTGAAACTACAAAACTGCCCTTAAAATTTCCTGATTCAAATACTGATCAAATCATGATGATTTCTTACATTATTGATGGGCAAGGATACTTAATTACGAATCGAGAAATTATTTCTACAGACGTCGGCAATTTTGAATATGCACCAAAACCAGAGTTTGAGGGAAATTTTATTGTATTCAACGAAAGCTGTGAAATGAAAACTATTGAAAGATTTTTAAATCACATAATGCAGATAAGACCAAATATATTTGTAACTTATAACGGTGATTTCTTCGATTGGCCATTTATTGAAGCTAGGGCTCTTAAACACGGTATTGACATGTCAAATGAAATAGGAGTTTCAAAATCGAGAGACGGTATTTACTTGTGCAGATCAGCAATTCATATGGATTGTCTTTGCTGGGTAAAAAGAGATTCATACCTTCCAGTGGGGTCGCAGGGACTTAAAGCAGTAGCAAAAGCAAAACTGAGATATGATCCCATAGAATTAGATCCTGAAGAAATGTGCAGAATGGCAAAGGAGCAGCCGCAAATACTTTCCAATTATTCAGTTTCTGATGCTATCGCTACCTATTATTTATATATGAAATACGTTCACCCATTTATATTTGCATTAAGTACAATCATTCCAATGCAACCAGACGAAATATTGCGGAAAGGTTCTGGCACACTGTGTGAAACACTGTTGATGGTTGAAGCATATAAAGCAAATATCGTATATCCAAACAAAGAACAAAATTTAGCACTGAAACTTACTCATGACGGTCATATTGTAGATACGGAAACCTATGTGGGAGGCCATGTAGAAGCATTGGAGTGTGGAGTGTATAGGGCAGATATTCCTTATCGATTTCGATTAGATCGGAAGACATTAGCGGAACTTATTGAGAATGTGGACAAAGTCTTGGAGCATGCCATTGTAATTGAAGAAGGAGTTCCAATGAAAGAAGTAACTAATTTTGCAGAAATAGAACAAGAAATAAAGCACGCACTTCAAGGATTGTACGATATTCCAAACAGAGTCGAACAACCCGTAATATACCATCTCGATGTGGGCGCAATGTACCCCAATATTATACTTACAAACCGTTTGCAACCATCAGCTGTTGTTTATGATACTGATTGCGCTGTATGTGATTTCAACACCGCCGATGCAAAATGCAAGCGCGTAATGAAGTGGCAATGGAGAGGTGAAACATTGCCAGCAACAAAAAATGAACTTCAAAGAATAAGACAACAATTAGAAATGGAAAAGTTTCCACCGTTACAATTAGGTGGCCAACAACGAGCATTTCATGAACTCTCTCAAGCTGATCAAGCGGAATATGAAAAAAAACGTCTCTTGGATTATTGTCATAAAGTCTACAAAAAAAGAAAAGTAGTCAAATTGGAAGAACGTACTTCGACGATATGCCAAAAAGAAAACAGTTTCTACGTGGATACAGTAAGGGCATTCCGAGATCGACGATATGAATATAAAAATTTAACAAAAATATCAAAAAAGTCAGTGTCGGACGCAGTTAAAAAAGGAGACGTTGGCGAAATAAAAGCTGCAAAAAACAAAGAAATTTTGTATGATTCATTGCAATTAGCGCACAAATGTATTCTGAATTCGTTTTATGGTTACGTTATGCGTAAAGGTGCGCGTTGGCATTCAATGCCTATGGCGGGTATAGTCTGTTTAACAGGTTCAAATATTATTACAAAAGCACGAAAAATTATAGAACGCATTGGACGTCCACTTGAATTGGACACGGATGGCATATGGTGTATTTTACCTGCTTCGTTTCCCCAAGTTGTAACGGTAAAATCAACATTAAAAAAAAGGAGTGTATTTAATGTGTCCTATCCAAATGCTATTTTAAATACAATGGTAAAAAATGCATTTACAAACGACCAATACCACGAGTTAATAAGTGAGGGAAGCGGAAATAATAACCATCCGGTGTATGAAGTACGTTCTGAAAATTCAATATTTTTTGAAGTTGATGGTCCTTACTTGGCTATGGTGCTGCCAGCTGCCAAAGAGGAAGGGAAAAAGCTAAAAAAACGCTACGCTGTTTTTAATTTTGATGGATCTATGGCTGAACTTAAAGGATTTGAAGTTAAACGGCGTGGAGAACTTCAACTTATCAAAAACTTTCAAAGTTCTGTATTTGAGTCTTTTTTATCTGGTAGCACTTTGGAAGAGTGCTATGCAAATGTAGCAAAAATTGCTAATTATTGGTTAGATGTATTATATAGCCACGGTCACAACCTCCCCGACAGTGAGCTGTTTGAATTAATATCAGAGAACAGATCAATGTCTAAAAAACTAGAGGACTATGGATCCCAGAAGAGTACATCTATATCAACGGCCAGAAGATTAGCCGAATTTTTAGGAGACCAGATGGTAAAGGACGCTGGATTGGCTTGCAAATTTGTAATATCTAAAAAACCAGAAGGTTGTCCTGTAACCGAAAGGGCCATACCTCTTGCTATTTTTCAATGCGAGCCTGCCATAAGAAGATATTATCTAAGTCGTTGGTTGCGTGATTCGACCATGAGTGGTGCCGACATTCGGGAAGTGATCGATTGGAATTATTATATTGAACGTTTAAGTGGAGCGATACAAAAAATTATTACCATTCCAGCTGCAATGCAAGGTCTAAACAATCCTGTCCCTAGAGTCTTGCATCCTGAGTGGCTCCTTAAACGAATACAGATAAGAAATGATAAACTAAAACAAAAACAAATAACCGATATCTTTTCAATTTCAAAGCGATGCAACAATTCTGATGGTGAAAATTTTTCAAAAGAACAACCCCGTGATTCTTCTTGCAATCAAATAAATACTAGTAATGCTACCAAACGAAAACTAGAAAATATCCATGATAACTGGACCGAATACATCGGTTCTCCGCCTAAAATTGGAAATAGCAGGACAGAAATTATTAATTGGATATTGTATCAGAAAAAGAAGTGGGCTTTACAATTAGGTCGAAATCAGGAGAGAAAAAATATTAAAAGGAAGTGTGGCAACAACTACTACAGTAATTCACTACAACAAAAACCACTTACTATCAGCGAATTCCTACATAGGTCGAAATGTTTGCTGCTTTCACATGTTTGGCAAGTAATTCAAATAACAGCACTGGATGATATTGGCAATTTTATTGTTTGGGCGATAGTTGAAAATGAATTACATAAAATAAAGTTAACGATACCAAGAATATTTTACATCAATCAAAGATCACAATGCAACCTTCCACATATGCAAAGAGTGTGGTGTTATTTACCACGTGGTACTCAACCTCACAATATTTATCAATGCAAAATAAGCGAAGAAAGCTTTAAATGTAATGGAATAAGTTTATTTAGTGGAATTACAGCGACTGATATTGAGGGAATGTATGAAACGAAAATATCTCTCGAATCAAGATTTTTAATAGAAATGGGTTGCTTATGCATGATTAAAAAAGAAAATATAAGCACGCTGTCGAAAACGGGTGATGCAAGGTCGTTTATTTATTCGTTTGACCAGTTAATAAAATGTTCAGATACCAGCTCTTATTTAATTGGTTCATGGGATAAAATAAAAAAAATATATTTATATCAACAGAATATATTAAACAAAAAGCAACTGTGGGGTTTTTTTGTTCCTGCAAGTAAATCTGCAGCTATTATAATTTTAGATTCAGTTCGAACAAATCAATTGCAAAACATTAACACACTTTACGCTTCTGAACGAATAGCATATTTGAAAAAGATTGGTCGCGAAAATGTTTTGCACCCAGAGCACATTTCCTTTGAAATTTTTAGTGAAATTGATGTGCATCAAGTTTATCGCCATATACAAAAATGTTTATCCAAATATAATGATACTAAAAGAGCCCCAACAATATTGTGCACTCAAACGTCGCTAGATTTCAATAAATTAAAATCAGCTATACCACTAATCGCAGAGTTTCCTAATATAAGAATACATATCTCTGATGATGCGTGTACTATGGACAGTCTCAATTGGCAAGGACTTTCTATTCGTTCTATGATTCGACACTTTCTTAACTTCAATAATGTAATTAATTTGATGCTTAAACAAAGTCAATATTTAAATGTTCCGATTGGAAATTTACCTTCTGATCCAGTGCTCACAGGAACAGATATATTTTATGCACGATTACTTCAAAAAAATAATTACGTTCTGTGGTGGTCTCCAACTAGCCGACCGGATCTTAGTGGAAAAGAAAATGAGGATTTTAAGTTTTCTACAGAAATGAATCCTAGAACTTATGCCATTCAAAATATACCAGACTTTTACACGGGCATTTGTATAACTTTAACAATACAGAACTTAGCCATAAATTCTTTACTTTATTCAGATAAGGTTTATGATATTACAGGTAGTTGCCCATCTACGATGTTTGGTAACAACACTCAAAGTACTTTACAGGATTTGCTTCTTGCTGGAAGTACCACGGAAATACATAGCGATGACATAGGTCCGTATAACGCAACTTTCCGTGTACTACGTACAATGGTCAATGGATGGCTACGAGAAGTGTCGCTTCATAAAAATGTATTTTCTGATTATCATATTGCTCACTTTTATAGGTGGATACGATCCCAGAAAGCATTGATGTATGATCCAGCCATTTTAAAAGCAATCACAAATTTAATGGAGAAAATGTTAATTGGAATTTTAGTAGAACTAAAAAGGTTGGGTGCAACTATTATTTTTGCAGACCTCAATCGATTAATTATAAATACCAGAAAAAGGGACATTATTGAAGCAATAAGTTACGTCGAATTCATAGTTCAAAGTATTCGAAAGAAAGAAATATACCACAGCGTGCAGTTATCTTTTGAGCAGGCTTGGAATAATCTAATATGGTTGGACTCTACGAATTACGGAGGTATAAAAGTCACAATACCATCAGTAGAAACTGATATTAACAAAAAAGAATCCTCAAGTATTACCGAAACCATTTTTGACATACACTTTTCAATAGGATCACAGATATCAATGAATAAGGATTTTAAAATTAAATATCATGAATTTGTTTCACTGATAATAAAATCGTTATCAAATGATAATGATATTAATGTAACCGTGCGCAGCATTTCACAAAAGATATTAGGACTAACAGTGAATTTGTTTAAAAAATATGGCGTAGAAGATTTCACTGCAGTTCTTCGATTCGTTTATGCAGTAATTAAAATATTGAATATTAAAAATAACAGTGAAGAGATCATTATTTTAGGAAGGAATTTGCTTAATATTGTTGGTGTAAATGAATATTGTGAAGATGATACCTTTATGACAAAGAATGACTTCACATCTGTGTCTGCAACATGCAAAGCTTGTAACGAATTTAGGGATGTCAACCTGTATGTCGATGAATATAAAAGTATTCGGAATGGAAAGTAAGTAAATTATTATTTAAAATTTTATTGAATATTTATTTGCTTATTTATTTGTTAACATAATATAATAATAATAACAAATATAACTTTATTTTTTCAGAAATGTTTGGATATGTCACCGGTGCTATGTGGCATACGACAACGTAGATATTGAATCCTCCATTCTTGCTGAATCTAGTAACGCAATATTGTCCTACACTTTACAAGATATTAAATGCACCCGTTGTCATCAACTTAAAAAGGATAATTTTTCCAATAGCTGCTATTGCGGGGGAAAATATGTCGCTCTTCTGAAAAAAGATGTCTTTCGAAAAAGGTTTTCAAAATTATTAAATGTATCTAAAATTCATCAAATGAATATGTTAACGCATGTACTTTCAGAAATTGAAAAATAAAATATTTTTATTATTCCTTGTATAATTAAAATCAAATTCATTTAAACTTAAATTTATATATTAATTTTCCTTTAAAGTAATTTCGTTCGCTTACAGTCGTCTACATAGGCAGCTATACCTTCCAGGTAATGAATCACTTGGCCTACACAGGTCCCAAAGTAAATGAAACAGACGGTGTGAGTAGCAAGATTATACAGAAAATAACTCTTGGTCTTGAGGGAATTGATTAGTAGATCTCGAAGGCCAAAGCTAAGATTATATAATACCTTGATTTGAAAAGCTAAAATATGAGGAATAAGGTAAAAAATAAGAAATTCTTTTAAATATTATGTCCACTAACCAACAATGTCTTGACCTTTGGAAGTTTTTTTATGATTCTCTCACACCCGCCTCCACCTTCTATTGGAAAAATATAGTAAAACTACTTGTTAAATGCTGTCGTATTATATGTTGGAGATAAACCAGACTCAAAATCTAATTCATGCTTAGGATATTAACTATTGTGTATCAAGAAACATGTTTCAACAAAGTTTCATTTTTTGTAACAAATGAACATAAAAATCACAAAATGTTTTATATCATGAGACATAAAAAATTTAATTTCTGCAGTTGCCGAACAACAACGCAAAAGAAAAATGGTAAGCAGTTTATTTGAAATAAGAAAATAATAGCAGGGCCGGAGGAGTGGTGTCCATACGCTCTACATGGCCCAGCCATCTTAAGCGTTGTATTTGGAGAAGCTTGACCAGGCGCATGTCGCTGAACACCCCATAGAGTTCGTCATTAAATCTTCTCCTCCGGTTGCCATCAACGCAAACAGGACCAAAAATCGCACGCAAAAATTTTCTCTCGAAAAGACTAAGGGCTTCTTCATCCGCCTCATAAAGTAGGACGGGGATGATCAAGCTGTTATATAAACAGAGCTTCGTCTTTTGAGAGAGTTCTTTATTACTCAATTGCCTCTTGAGCCCAAAGAAACGGATTGGCAAGAGTGGTTCTGCGTTTGATTTCGGTACTGATGTTGTCCCTGTTTACCGCGGAGCCGAGGTAGATGAAGTCCTTAACTACCTCGAAGTTTCTGCTGCCTAGTGTGACGCTCCGTCCGAGACGTCGATGTTGTGTGTCCTTCCTTGATGACAGCATGTACTTCGTTTTGCCCTCGTTTACCACTAGACCCATTTTAGCCGCTTCAGCTTCAATGCCAGCAAACGCCTCATTGACGGCTCCCTGTGTTCGTCCGATCACGTCAATGTCATCAGCGTAAGGAACAAATTGAACTGACTTCTGGAAGATCGTGCGTCTGGTGTTGACTTGTGAGTTATGCACGATCTTCTCGAAAATGATGTTAAAGAAGTCACATGACAGTGCGTCGCCTTGGTCCAAACCTTATATCCTCCGGATAACTGTTTTATCTTTCGGCAAAACTTTCGGTCTTCATTCCTGCCATAACATCTTTCCATTTCCTCGACCACGTGCTTTCTTCTGAAAAGCCGGTGCTCTTCCCTTCTTCTCTGTTCGTAGAGCTTACGAACAGCCCTTGTTGTTCGATACAGCGTCGCCTTATAGGCGTTTTGTTAAACTGCTCGCGCTTGCCTTTACTCGTCGTCAAACCATGGGTTCCTTCTGGGTGGTGACATAACCGAGCACATCAGTGACAGCTTCTTTGATGGCTTCTTGACAACGTTTCCATTCTTCTTCTATATTTAGTGCAGGCAGCGTCGAAGAGATCCTCCGAAGGAGACTCGGTCGGTAAAGTTCCCAGCAATCGGCTGCGATTGTAGCTTTACGACGTCAAACCATTTTTGGCTGTTTCGAATCCGTTGCTCTTTCGATATCCGGGTTCTTACCTTGCCTACAACAAGATGATGATCC